>CM050510.1:7607500-8032500 GCA_027563665.1 Antrozous pallidus
AATTTCCCGCTTCCCTGTACTGTACCTGACCTTACGCTACCTGTCTCTGTGTGAAACCGGCCAATCACAAATTGCCGAATCTCCCCGCGTTGGAGATAAAAAGTGCTCGCTACCGAGGTTCGGGGCTCGCGTTGCTCGCTGCTGTGACAGTGGGGACGTGGGCCCGGGCTCGAGTTCGTTATTAAAAGGCTTCTTAAAATTTTGATCTGGCTCCTTGGTGGTTGTCACTCTCGGTTGGTCCATAACAAAGACAGTCTGTTATGTTATATATATATTTTTAAGTGACTACACTGTCGCAGTGTAAGATAAAAGCCTAAGCCATTCACAGCAAACCCTCTATGGCATTTTCAGCCTCCTCCAGCCCCGGCAGCTAAATGGATGCCCCGCATTAGCTATCATAGCGCCAAGGTATTAGCCGTCTCCCTATCGCCCTCCACCAGTCACCTCCCTGGGCCTGGTGACTTTATCTCATCTTCTGCAGCGAGTGCGGCTGAATCGCGCCTGCAGGCCACCTGACTAATAACCGCTCCTTATCGGGCCCTCTCCACCCCACGGGTGATCAAAGGCCCAATTAACGGCGTGGAGAAAGGTGAAGCCTGCACACAATGGAGACAGCTGTTCCTCTCTGGTGGGGAAATCCATTTGTACTGGGAGCACACTCCCAAGTTCTGCGGCTCCCGGTTAATTGTCTCCCTCTATTTCCGATGAGGATGAAGAGGAGGAGGAGGGGGAGGGGGGGAGGGGGGAGGAGGGGGAGGGGGAGGGGGTGAGGGGGAGGAGGAGGAGGGAGAGGAAGGGGAGGAGAGGGAGGGGGAGAGGGAGGAGGAAGGGGAGGAGGAGGAGGGGGAAGGGAGGAGGGGGAGGAGGAAGGGGAGGAGGAGGAGGAGGGAGAGGAAGGGGAGGAGAGGGAGGGGGAGGGGGAGGAGGAAGGGGAGGAGGAGGAGGGGGAAGGGAGGAGGGGGAGGAGGAAGGGGAGGAGGAGGAGGAGGGAGAGGAAGGGGAGGAGAGGGAGGGGGAAGGGAGGAGGGGGAGGGAAAAAAGTCACCATGAACTCCAAAGAGAATGGCAGGAACATCACCATGTCTCAGCTCAGTCTGGGAATCATCAACCCCAAAGGGAGACTACAAGCAGATAAGGGAAGGAAATATCCAACAAAGGCCGTATATAAAAAAAAAAATAAAGTTTTTTTTTTCAAGCAGCATTCTCTATTCATCATTCTCCCCCCCCCCTCTCTCTCCCTTCCTCCCTCTCCCTCTTACCCTCTCTCTCTCTCTCTATTGCCCAACTGTCTCCCTCAGAAAAGCAGAGGCTGATAATATCTTCAGTTCCACATGAGTTAAAAAGTAATTAAAGGCAGAGAGCAATCATAATGGGCTGGCGGAGACATTTTTTATGAATTTCATGTGCTTACGGATGCAAAGAAACCTTATTAGCTCTGACAAGGAGCTGGGTGTCTCTCCCAGAGTCACATCATCCCCCCCCCCCCCACGCTGGCTTTTAAAACTGTTTATGTTCCCCCTTTAAACATTTTAAACATTTCCTGCCTTCCCAGCCTGTATACTTCTCTCCACGGAGCCTCGTGGCGAAGAGACGGTGTCAGTGATTCTCAGATGCAAAGCGTGGCCAGGGCCACATCGCGGCTCTGCTGAGAACTGGCTCCCGTCTGCGGGTGCCCTGGCCCTGCCGCCTGCGAACGGAGCAGGAGAGACCGCCTGGCGTTGCCTCTTCAGAAGAGTGTGTCCGATGGAAAAAAGCTGGAAGAGAAACAGCCAAAGTCCTTTTGCCTTCATGTGGAACACATTTCCTTGTAAGTGTCTAAATCGAGATAGTGTGTGGCTTTGCCAAATAAGAAGAGAAGCATGCATTGTTTTTCTTCCCTCGGGATAATTCTCTTGGAAAGCAAGAATGAGACTCACATACTTGAACTCCTGCCTGAACACATAGAACTAGCAAAATAAACACATACAGAGCTACAGCCACGCAGTAGATAGAGACGGGGCCATCTCAAAGGGATGCTCTGCAAGGCTGAGAGCTCACGGGGGATTCCAGGATTCGTGTGAGATCGAGGAGAAAACAAACGCAAAAAGCATTCAGCATGTAAGATAAACGCTGAAAAGAAGATTTTGTGGGAATAAAGAATAGTATGGACTTGTAAACAGGTTGGGTGTTCTTATCCTTTGTCCTTGACTACAACTGGTAGACACAACAGTACTGAATTGACTTCTGTTGTGAATCCTCACCTTAGGGTATTTTTCCCCATTGATTTTTAGAGAGAGTGGAAGGAAGGGGGAGAGACAGAGAGAAACATCGATGTGAAAGAGACACATGGATTGGTTGCCTCCTGCACACACCATGGCTGGGGCCAGGGATTGAGCCTGCAATGGAGGTACACTCCCTTGAACACAATCAAACCTGTGACCCTTCAGTCTGTGGGCCAGTGGTCTAACCACTGAGCAAAATGGCTAGGACTGAATTGGCTTTTTACTTTTATACTGAAATAACGCAAACCTTGTTTTATTCACATGTTATAGCTCGGCCTATCCTTTTCTTCATGTTGAACTTAGAGCAAATAAATATGAAATAAAAACAATTCACCTTTCTCAAGAAGGAAAAATAGTAAAAGCAGAACTATCAGTCATTTTCCGTAGGCATACTTAAAATAGACACACTGCTGATGCTGATGAAATGAATAACAAAAAACAGATTATGACATGCAGCTTCAAAAAAAATGATCAGTCACAAAAAAAAATGATCTACAAACTTTTTAGTTTTCAGTGTGTTTTAACTGTATCTATATAAAGGTAATAACATAGTTATATAGTTAATTTTGCGGAACAATCTCAGAATTATGAAAAAATACTTTTTTTTTTTAGATAAACAGACTTTGCTAGTCAACATATGATAGATTATATTGTAGTAACAACCAACTACAAGAATCTCAGTGGTTTAAAATGCTAATTTCTCATTTACACTGTGACCAATAGGGGTCAGCAAAAAATAAACTGATGAACAAAATAGACCCAGAGATAACGAAGAATGGAACAGACTGATGAATCTCAGAGAAAGGAGGGAGAAGGAGGCGGGAAGAGATTAATCAAGAAACTTATATGCATATATGCATAACCCATGGACATGGACAATAGTGTAGTAAATACCTGGGGTGTGGAGTGGGATTGAGGGGATCACTGGGGTGAAAAAAGGGGTCATCTGTAATATTTTCAATAAAGATAAATTTCTAAAAAATAGGATTGTGAAAGTGTTTTCATCTTTAAAAGAGTATAAATCCGCCTTAACTGGTTTGGCTCAGTGGATAGAATGTAGGCCTGTGGACTCAAGGGTACCAGGTTCGATTCTGGTCAAGGACATGTAACTTGGTTGTGGGCACATCCACAGTGGGGAGTGTGCAGGAAGCAGCTGATCGATGTTTATCTCTCATCAATGTTTCTGACTTTCTATCCCTCTCCCTTCCACTCTGTAAAAATTCAATAAAATATATATTTTTAAAAAGATATATGTATAAAAATATTCAATATAAGAGAAAATTCTGAAAATGACCTAAGTATTCTTCCAAAGGATACTGAGTAAATAAACTGTAGTAAATACCTGTGGCAGAATATTAAGCATGCCTTAAGAATAATAGATTATGACACCATGTGTAAACCAGAAACATTTTAAAGATGTGCTCAGACCTTTGTTTGTTCATTTATTTGTTATTTCAATATATATTTATTGAGTTTACACTGCATGGCAGGCACTGTTCCAGATACAGCAATTCCACAGGAAATGAGATAAACAAAGCCCTGCCCCGTGGAGCTTACAGCGGAAAAAGAAACAGAAAATAAATTAATTAGTAGATAATTCACTGAGTGGCCAGATTATGATGATCTCTGAACGCATAATAATCTGGCCACTCAGTGTATATCCTATATAATAAAAGGCTAGTATGCAAATTGTCCCCTCAACCAGGAGTTCGACCAGCAGGCAGGCTGGCCAACTGCCCATGTCCCCTCCCCCTGGCCAGGCTGGCTGGAGCCACCCATGCACGAATTCATGCACCAGGCCTCTATTATATATATTTATAGATTATTGTGTATTCAGACATCATAATAAAGTATATATTATACTAGTATAGTGTTAAAATGCAGCATGAGGAACTAGAGAGTGATGGGGGCAGTGCTGTTGTGGCAGGGTCATTTGGGAAGTTCTTTCTGAAAATATAATATTAGAGAGGAGAACCAAGTTAAGTGAAGATGTGGGCCACAGAATGCAGGAGAAACAACAGTAAGTGAAAAGTCACTTGCTAAGTACAGATGGTACTTGTCCATGTTTGAGAAATAGTAGAAAGGCATTGTGGTTGGTATTGTTAGAAAGAAGAGAAATAGAGAATGAAGTTAAAGATTTAAATTTAATTTATTTTGTAGAGTTTGACGTCTTTTTAATGAAAAGAATTGATTTTGAAAAGCATAACAAAAAAATCTATAACAATAAAAGTATACTATGCAAATTGACCAAACGGCCGAACAGCAGAACAACTGTTCAGACAACCATCTGGATGACCTTCTGGACAAAGTCAGGGCTATAAGGGCTGAGGCGGCCGGGGCTGCGAATGTCTACTCTTGCACGAATTTCATGCAGAGGGCCTCTAGTTAATATTTAAAAATTCATTAAGGTTCTTGGTAAATCTATCAAATTATTTTCTATAAAATTTATACCAATTTAAACATCCACCCACAGTGTATACATATTCCCATGACAATATATTCTTATTTACAAAAAAGATTATAATTTTTTAAATAACTGATCATTTTACATATGCTGCTTTTTGCTGATTCAATTTGCATTTTCAGAGTCAAAGCAGTTAAATTTTTGGGACATTCAATTTTCTCTTTAACTTATTTTCCAGATTCCAAACCATATTGTAAGAATAAATTTCTATTGTTTCAAGGCATCGATTATGCGGTGATTTTGTACCAGAGCCTGCGAAACTAATACATTGACTACCACTAAATCTTTTATTTATGATAAAATGGATCAATTCTCGTAATTAAAAAAACATGGTTCATAACCATTCTCTTGCCTGTACTTTATACAACAGAGAATGATCTTCTAAGAGAATGCTCATGTGATATTATATTTGTGTGGATAAAATTATTTGTAAAACTGCATATGTAGTAAGTGATTAATAGTGTGAATACAAATACCTTTGTCAGGAAAACTGCTTATTTTATGTTACATATCATTTCAAAATCAGGAATAATTGAAATAGAACAAAGAAATATTAAAATATAAACATAGTATTCACTTCCTGAAGGGAAAAAAAAAAGCCGTGATCAAAGTTTATTAATAATCTACCAAAATAGTGAAAACATACTGAAAATATATTTCTACAAAATCCAGTGGAGCACAGACTCAGCAATCAGCAGCATGAGTTATAAAACAACCAGCCCATGCCAGAGGAGCGTGTGATTGATTTCCTTCCAGTTTCATTACAAAATTAGCGCACCAAGGAAATCCTGGAGCAGACGCGGTATATCTGAGCATTACAAAAATACTTAATTGGATCTCATAAAATCCTGCTTTAAAATTGAAGTGATATTGACCTACACACAATCACACAAATGGAACATGGGTGAAGGGAGTATAAACAAGGAATAATGATCAACAGCAGCAGACTGAGTGTGAAAGAGCCATCCCGTGGTGAGTCAAAAGAATCAGGCTTAGCCCGAGTTCCACGTAACATCGACTGTAATAACGAGGGAGAATGGCTGGCATTCCATGTGGCCATTACAACAGCACAGGAGACTGACTCGTGGAGCCCTTGAACCCTATGGAGAAGTCAGACTCCAGTGGAGTCACCATAGCGCAAACAAGTAGGCGAGATGTAAAATATAAGATGAAGCACTAGGAAGCAGGGGTAATGGTAGGAAAAGTTGGAGCATTCAGTGGGATAACTCCACAATGACAAATAAAACATGACACAATGATATGAAAGCCGAAAGAAGAGACTTCACACTGACTTGGAGGCTGAAGTTTGTTGTGATTTGAAAAGCTCACCTCTAAGACTCTGTACATAAAGTGTACTAACAGTTAAAAAAGTAGTTTTCCCCACAGATTTGTGCTAAGAAAATTAAAAATTGGTGAAAACCTTTGTCATCTTCATGGTAGATTCCCCAGTTGATCACAAAAATAATTCTTACTGGGATATGTCTTAAAGCTCTCCCTCCTGGTCTATAGGGGTGTTGTTTAGAATAAAATGATTGTGTGAATTGGTTGGAATGTAAATAAACATTCATTGGGCAAATATTTGCAGCACGAAATATGTGATAGACACCTACCTAGGGGTATGTCATTTATTAAAAAATAAAACAGAAAAAAAAACACAATATAGACAAATAAAGCAAGTAAGATGGAGTGCGATAGAGCAGGAAATGTACTATTTTGGATAGAGAGGTAAAAGACGGCAACTTGGGTAAGGGAACTCTTGAGTGGAATGAGCAAATCCTACAGATATTTGTGTTTCATTTTCTTAACACAAATCCGGGGAAAACTACATTTTATAACTGTTAGTAGACTTTATGGACAGTCTTAGGCTGAAGTGAGCTTTTCTAACTACAGCATGCTTTAGCGTCCAAGTCAATGTGAAGTCTCTTGGCGTTACTATCAGCGGAAGGAGCTGGTGAACCGCTACATTTCCAGGTAAATGAATTCATGCAAAGGTGGGAAGACAGGAGGCTCTTCAGTGTGTTCAAAGGCAGCAAGGAGGCCAACAGGACAGAAGCAGGTCAGCTAGAAGGACAGTGGTTGCTGATGCAGCACACAGTTAACCAAGAGACTAGGTGTGATTTACTTATAGGGTCTTATTATAGCAGCCACTGTCACGGAGAGACACTACTGAGGTCTCCTGCTGCCCGCGGCATGATTGACTGGCAGGTCCAGCAGCTGTCCGACAGGATTCACCCCTACCTGCTTGCCAAGCCGCACCGCCTGTAGGCTGCCTCCTGTCAATGGCTGAGCACGTCAGGGGTACTGCTATAGGCACATTCCTGCCCAACGCCAGCCTCTCTGAGAGTGTCTTTGGCTTGGATCCTTGTGAACCTGCCACTACCCTGTCCACAGCTGTCCTCCATCCCTTATCACCACCACCGCTGCCATCAGCCCGGCCTTCTGAAACAGGCCATCCTCACCTCTTGTACACTTCTTCCCACATGTGGGATCAAATCATCAGTGCCCTTCGTTACATAAGTTAGACAGTAGAGGCATATGTGCATTTCACTTACATGCATCAAGGACCAACTGCTATCCACTGCTATCCAAGAACCAATGCTCTATCCACTGAGCCAACTGTTTGGCTCAGTGGATAGAGCATCGGACTGCGGACTGAAGGGTCCCGGATTCGATTCCGGTCAAGAGCATGTACCTTGGCTGTGGGCACATGCCAATAGAGGGTGCGCAGGAGGCAGCTGATGGATGTTTCTCTCTCATCGATATTTCTAACTTCCCATCCTTCTCCCTTCCTCTCGGTAAAAAATCAATAAAATATATATAAATTTTTAAAAGAACCAACTGCAAGCTACCCAGCAGCAAGAGAAGAGGGAGAAAAGGGTGGAGGGGGAGAGAGAGACGTGATTAAAAGAATAAAGTGTGGGGCATTCTGCCCCCCCCCCCCCGTTTTCTTTCAACGTGACCGTTCATTAGAGGTTGGTCAAGCCACCTATTGTGGGAGTATTTCACAGCTCAACGTACGATTTAAAGACATGTATTTTTGGAACAGGTCCTGCAAGAGGATCATAGATATCCCTAAATAGTGCCACATAGTACAGATACAATATAGGGCTTACTGGGGCAAAACCTTAGAAGGAGAGACATAAAAGAACATATGCATTGCGCGGCAGAATAAGGGTTCTACAGCTTAAGTAGTCAACACACACATAGGCAAGGTTCCTGGAGGGAGGGGCTGGCCCAGCTAGCACACCAAGAGAGAATGAGGGATGTCATTACCGATTAGCCTGCGAGGTGCTGGTGAACAGCGACATTCTTTAAGTACCAGAAAAGATTTCAAGGGCTCTCTAGGCCCAGAAACAATGCTACAGGTTATATCTCCCTAACCCCTGAGGGCCCCCAGAAGACCTGTATCTACCCAGCAGCTGAAGGCCTTGCTGTATCTTTGCAAACTGTCTCCATCCAGCTCAATCAGCTCTGTGCTCAGCGACCAGGAGAGAGTCAATCGGCCTCCAGAATCATTCAAATTATTCTCTCATCCGTACACATGGACCCCTGAAGATCATTCAACATCTGATCAACAATCAAAGAATTCATTTCCGCCCTACTCATTTCTTTATCTTATCTTATTTCATTATCTTAGCTACTTTAATACGATGTATATAACTACTAGAACTTCCATAATTTTTTTTTTTTTTTTTTAGAGAGGAAGGGTGAGGGATAGAAAAATAGAAAAATCACTGAACCGGTTTGGCTCAGTTGGATAGAGCGTCGGCCTGCAGACTGAAAGGTCCCAGGTTCGATTCCAGTCAAGGGCATATACCTTGGCTGCAGGCACGTCCCCAGTTGGAGGTGTGCAAGAGGCAGCTGATCGACTTCTCTCCATCGATGTTTCTGACTTTCTATCCCTCTCCCTTCCTCTCTGTGAAAAATCAGTAAAATATATTTTTAAACAAGAAAAAAGAAAAATCAATGATGAGATAGAATCATTGTTTGGCTGCCTCCTGCACGCCCCCTGAAGTCAGTTGGATAGAGCATCGGCTCTAGCCATTGAACCAAACCAGCTAAGGCAAAAACAGGATTTCTTTAAAAACAGTTTTCACCACAAAACTAAGGATACATACAAGATAAAACATCATAATGAGCACGGTGAAATGGAGACTGAGCCTGCTGCTTTCTCTAGGTGCAGCCATTGACAAGTTAATAACCTGTGCTCTGTCAGTCATTGTGTTTTTGAGGTCTTGCTTCAGATCCAGAGTGAGAACAAGTGCATTGGCATACCGGCAGATTTTAAGAGAATTTTTTAATTCCACTCTTTCGAGGTCATCAGAGGGCAAAGGCGGGCCAGTGAGCAAGTGAACCGGGGGAAGGGCAACGAGTCATCTGAAAGAAGCAAGGAACGATGGGTGACTGGAAGAAAGAAGGAGCCTATTTCAGCACCTGTTGTCCCACTGCGGAGACTTGGCTTAAAAGTAATATGGTAACTGTTTTCAACGTGTTATAAAAAATGCTCTAGACTTAGGATCGTGCGTGGTTTTCCCTGGGGCAAATCACTTTCTTTTTGAAAATAAACTTGAAAAACTTTAAATATATATGGATGACAAAAAAAATGGCATTTTCTCCCTAAAATTACATGCACTGAAACGCAGATTGTAAACACACACACACACAGAAAAAATACACATTATATAGACATCTGGAATGGAATGCAGGAATTATCTTTTCTATTCCACAAAATAATATACCAAATTATCTCCATTCACTCTCCATTTTTAGACTGTACTCAGCAGGCACATTGTACGGGAATTATCAGCAGGTAGAGACAAATAGTGAAGGAAGAACATATGTACAGGCACTGAGCATGTTATGTGATTAGAGCATGCTTGTATCATTGCTAATGATACAAAGCTATTGGAGACATCTTCGTGTTGAAGTTTCCACTGGGGTAATTAAGAGTGATGCTGCGAAAAGAAAAAAGAAAAAGAGTGATGTTGTGAGCTCAGAGTGTGAGATGAGCTTCTGAAAGAAGGAATTTCTCAAGAAAAGAAAATAAAGACATCACTTATGTAAGACTTTTTAATGAATGTTTACTTTGTGGCTATAAGAAGCTTATAGTATACTAGAGGCCCGGTGCACAAAATTCATGCACAGGGGGGCGGGGGATGTCCCTTAACCCAGCTTGCACTCTCTCCAATCTGGGACCCCTTGAGGGATGTTCGGCTGCCCGTTCCCCTAAACGGGCAGTTGGACATCCTTCTAACAACTCAGGACTGTTGGCCCCAAACTGCGCACCTGCCTGCCTCCCTGATTGCCCCTAACCGCTTCTGCCTGCCAACCTGATCACTTGCTAACCACTACCCTGCTAGCCTAATTGATGTCTAACTGCTCCCCTGCCAGCCTGTTTGCACCCAACTTCCCTCCTCTGCCAACCTGGTCACCCCTAACTGCCCTCCCCTGCAGCCTTGATCACCCCCAACTGCCCTCCCTTGCAGGACTGGTCCCTCCCAATGACCTTTCCCTGCTGGCCATCTTGTGGTGTCCATCTTGTGTCCACATGGGGGCAGGATCTTTGACACATGGAGGCAGCCCTCTTGTGTGTTGGAGTGATGATTAATCTGCATATTTTTCTTTTATTAGATAGGACAGAGGCCTGGTGCATGGGTGGGGCCAGCGGGTTTGCCCTGAAGAGTGTCCCAGATCAGGGTGGGGATTCCCTTGGGCTGAGGAGCGGCCTGGGCGAGGGGCCTGTGGAGGTTTGCAGCCCAGCCACACACCCCAGGGACCCAAGCAGAGGCCTTGGTATCTGGGATTAATCTATGTCTACAATTGAAACTTTGTATCCTGGAGCAGAGCCAAGCCTTCTGCTCGCTCTGTGGCAGCCATTTCTGTTTGAAACATTGGAGCCTAGAGTGAAGGCCTAGGCCAGCAACAGCAGGCTGAAAGCTTGGCTTCCTCCATTGCCAGGGAAACCCAAGCCTCTGTTCTCTCCAGCTCAGTGGCTGCCGTCACTTCTGTATCTTTTATAAGTGAAACTTTGTAACATTGAATGGAGGCCGAGGCCAGCAATGGCAGGTGGAAAGCTTGGCTTCCTCTGTTGCCAGGAAAATCCAAGTCTTCCTCCTGCTCTCAGTGGCAGCAGCCATCTTGGTTGGAGTTTTTTTGCACAATCTGCTCCTGATTAGCTGGTGGGCATGGCTGTGGGCATGGCTTGTGGGTATGGCAAAGGTACAGTCAGATTTGCATATTACTCTTTTATTAGATAGGACTAGGGGCCCAATGCACAAAATTCATGCAAGAGTAGGCCTTCACAGCTATGGCAGCTGCCTCGATCCCATGGCTGCAGCCCCAGCTTCATCCAGCAGGTCATTTGTAAGGATGTCCAGTCTAATTAGCATATTATGTTTTTATTATTGTAGATTGGGAAATATAGATAGTAAAGAGGTAATTACAAAGTAGTGTGATAGCAGTAATAAAAATTACTGATCTTTATTGAGTGCTTTAATACCACATCAACACTAATAAAAGAATAAGATGTAAATTGCCCATACCTTCATGACACCCACCAGCCAATCAGGTGTGAGTATGCAAATTAACCCAACAAAGATGGTGGGTTAATTTGCATATGCAGGCGCTGACCATCCCAGCCACTCCAGGCCTCTGGGCAGCGTGGGAAGGTGGAAAGATAGCTCCAGGCCAGAGCGAAAAGGTGGCTCTGGCCGGAGCGAAGTCGGTGCCGGCAGCCAGGGGAAGGAAGACCCATTCTTGCAAGAATCTTTGTGCATCGGGCCTCTAATTAAAATATATTCTCTTTTATCGAATTTAGACTTCGCAAAAATTTCACAGAAGTGTAACATTTCTATTACAATACTTATTACAATTACTACTGTTGCCCCATTTTTCAGATGAAGAAACTGAAGCCCAAACAGTTTAAATATGACCCTGAGCTTACTCAACTGGTAAGTGGAAGAGATGCAATGTTGTGTGGCTTCAGGGTGTATTTTAAGCTCTCCTTTACACGGCCTGCAGGAGAGGGGGGCTGGTAAGGAGCAAGGAAATGGGCCAGTGACCTGGCCTTGCAGAGGAAGAAAGAACTGGGCAATGCTTTGTTGAGAAAATAATTTCCTGGTGACTCCCTACACTTGTCTCTCCTATAGGGATTTATTGATCACTTTACCATCAAGAAAAGTCTAGCCCTAACCAGTTTGGCTCAGTGGATAGAGCATTGGCCTGCAGACTCAAGGGTCCCTGGTTCAATTCCAGTCAAGGGCATATACCTTGGTTGCAGGCACATCCCCAGTAGGGGGTGTGCAGGAGGCAGGTGATCAATGTTTCTCTCTCATCGATGTTTCTAACTCTCTATCCCTCCCTCTTCTCTCTGTAAAAAAAAATCAATAAAATATATATATTTTTAAAAAGAACAGTCTAGAAGAAAATGCCTTCTTGGCTCCCCGTGAGAGGCTGTGCAGCCTGGTGAGAAAGAGCATTGTGATGGAGCCAGGCCTCTTTGGGAGAGAGAAACCTGTGCTCACCCTTCAGCGTGATATCACCTTGGGCAAGATTCTGTAAAAGGGAGATAAAGAATCCTACCTCACAGGTGTATTATGGGAATGGAATGAAATAAGCTTATCTCTAGAAAACACTTACGCAGGGCACACTCCATACGCACTAAAGAAATAAGCTTGCAAAGGTTGTAACACCCAATACATCTGCAGAGATTCTCTGGGAGACGAGAGCACAGATGGCACTGCTCAGGAATGCCTCCTCATGCCCAGCGCCTCTCGAGTGGGATGAGGTCCTTGGTGGCTGCTGTGCAGGAAGACCTGGGAGTGAGATGGCTGGAGGCTCGGTCTTGGCTGTTCAGGAAGAGAGCGAGAGATTTGGGCACAGACATCCCTGGGTTCAAATCTTGGCTCCGTTTCATCGTTCTTGGACAAATAATTTAATAACTTGATTTTCATTTATTTTTTATTGGTGAAATAAAATAACTCCTGGAACTAAGTAAACAAAGCTTGACATCAAGTAGGAAGTGAAATGGTGACTTATTAGCAAAACATTTTAGGAAAAACCAATTTATCTCTGGCTTTCACTTTCCTAATAGATGTATCAGAACTTATGGAAGGCCCTAGTCGGTTAAGCTCAGTGGACGGAGCATCAGCCTGCAAGACTAAAGGATCTTGGGGTCCATTCCGGTCAAGGGCACATGCCCAGGGTTGTGGGCTCGATCCCTAGTAGAGGGCGCGCAGGAGGCAGCCAATCTCAGAGCAATGAAATCTGGATCTGTGAGAGGGGAATTCCGTGGGCTGGTTGTTTTAAAAGTCCTCCCAGCAACTCTAATGTGCAAATAACACTAGCCCATGCCAGTGGCTATCCAATCTGATCTTCATCAGAATGCTGGAAAGCTTGTTAAAACGCAGAATTCTGGGTCCCACTCGCAGAGTTTATAACGGGCCCGCATGTCTAATGATTGCCAGGTGAGGCTGGGGCGGCGGGCCT
Organism: Antrozous pallidus; assembly: GCA_027563665.1. Lineage (NCBI taxonomy): Eukaryota > Metazoa > Chordata > Mammalia > Chiroptera > Vespertilionidae > Antrozous > Antrozous pallidus. The sequence continues at coordinate 7,620,713 of CM050510.1, forward strand.
GGACGCCACACTTTGAGAACCACCGGCCTATGCTTTCCTGTCGATGGCACTGGACTTTGGGAGAAGCAACGCCAGAAGGGCTATTTTATGGAAGGAAACAAAAAAAGACGAGAAATGAAAATAACAGGGTGCCTTAGGCAGAGTAGTTTCCAATGTAATCCCTTCCATGCTGCTCACAATTGAATGGAGATGCCAGAAATCACAGAATGCCATTGAGCTGAGGGATGGAGGCAATAGAAGGGCCATTACTCGGGCAACATGCTCTGAACTAATTGTACTTAAAGAATCCCGAGAAGGAAAAGGCCCCAGGCGTGTTAGCAAATCAAGACATGCCATGTGCCTCCAAATAGCCTATCGGGTCTCCACCAAAGCAGTCATAAATTCAGTTCTGGCCATAAAGCTCTATTTGAATAGACTGACTTCCATTTGTGACTTGAAGAAATATCTTTACATGTGCATGCCGTCCTCGGCCTGTTGGCTCTGAGTTAGTTAACAGGCACTGGGAGTAGCAATTAACGGTGCTATTGTTTTCAACGTTTCCTTAATGTTTAATATGTGCGCTGCATCCTGGTTTCCCGCAGTCTGAGAGGGTCAGCCTCCCGGGTAAAGGCGGGAGATGCGATGCACCTTTCAATGCAACGAGGGGGATCTGAGCACTTGGCGGGCTTCAGTTCAGCATTTTGCAATCACACAGCTCAGAGCAATTTATACAATCAATTAAAGAACATTATCAAGGGATGATTTGACTATTGTTGCCATGCCAACCGGGGAAGTCGTGCCTTCCTGTTTGAAACCTGCACCTGGTGATGGATGGAGCTGCCGTGGAGGACTCAGACACCATCACAGACATCCAAAGGTGTGGAGGGAACGTGAGTTGGAGCTTTCATGCGGTACCATTTCCCTGGCAAACGGGTGCTGATGGCATGCTGCTCACGTTCTCATTAAAATTCTGTCATGTATCACAGTGTTCTGTATTCAGAGCTGAAACTGAAGTGAGAATGCACTTAGGAAAATCTGATAGCAAATGGATGCTGTTCATTTGCAGGGTGAATTAGCTTTAAAATATATATATATATATATATATATATATATATATATATATTTTTTTTTTTTTTTTTACAGAGAGGAAGGGAGAAGGAGAGAGAGTTAGAAACATCGATGAGAGAGAAACATCAATCAGCTGCCTCCTGCACATCCCCTACTGGAGATGTGCCCACAACCAAGGTACATGCCCTTGACCGGAATCGAACCTGGGACCCTTGAATCTGCAGGCTGACACTCTATCCACTGAGCCAAACCGGTTAGGGCAGGATTAACTTTTTTAAAGTTGGTATCTTGCCCTGACCAGTTTGGCTCAGTGGATAAAGTATCGGCCTGAGGACTGAAGGGTCCCAGATTAAATTCCAGTCAAAGGCATGCACCTTAGTTGCAGGCACATCCCCAGTAGGGAGTGTGCAAGAGGCGGCTGATCGATGTTTCTCTCTCATTGATATTTTTAACTCTCTATCCCTCTCCCTTCCTCTCTGTAAAAAAAAAATCAATAAATATATTTTTTATTTTTTATTATAGACTATGCCTTCCCCTATTTTCAACACTGAATGCATAAAAAGGGGGACAATTTACGTAATCAGGAAACATCAGAAACTGAATTATTTTCTTGGCCACTGTGAGATATACTAATGATGGATTTAAGAGTAAGTTTGTGTTCATAAGTCTCAGTTTTATATCCTACATGTGAGTGAAATCACGTGGATCTTAGCTTTCTCTGTGTGACTTATTCCACTTAGCATCATGTTCTCACGGTCCACCCATGTTGTTAAACATGCCATCATTACCATTATCTTTGAAATAAAGTCCCAATCATCCTTAGCCTACAAAATCCCCCATTGTTTTGTTTTGATATTTACTGAGAAAGAGAGAGAGAGAGAGAGAGAGAGAGAGAGAGAGAGAGAGAGAGAGAGAGAGAGAAGAGAGAGAGAGAGATGGTGATTTGTTATTCCACTTATTTGCATTCATTGATTGCTTTTTCTTTTTTTTTTTTTCATATATGTGACATTTCCCAGTGCTCCATTTCCCCCTGTTTTTGAATTTATTGGACTGACACTTGTTAACAAAATTATACATGTTTCATATGCATAACTCCACCACACATCATCCATACATGCATCATCTCTCTCCATCACCACCATGGTCTCCCTCCATCACCAGCCATGGACAGTCAGCGGGCAGTTGGGGAGAAGGATAAGGTTGCTTCTTGTATGTGCCCTGACAGGGGATCAAATACTCAACCTTGGTGTTTGGGGATGCCACTCTAACCAACCGTGCTACCTAACCAGGGTTGGCCAGGGGGGGTGATTTTCCTGGCTTTGTTCACCTGACATCCTCAGCCTAGACCAACCTGCTCTTGCCAGCATGGTGATGACCTACTCTGTCACCCACCCTCCGAAGTCTTCACTCATTGTCACTGGAGAATTGAAAATGCCGACTTTCAATTTCCAGTACATTTCTATTGGGCTTTACTACAGTGTTTATTTACTCATTGTTCTCAGCTACTGTGCTGAAAGTCAGAATTTGTCTTTTTCAAATGGGCACCCCTGATAGGTCAGACAGTTCCTGGACTGTGGTGAACATTAGCAAAAATCTGTTGAAAACATGAGTGAAGGAGGAGATTAGATATGGGCTGTATTGACAGACACACACCAGCCTTCGTGCACATGCCCATACATTATTTATATAGATACCTTATGTGTAGCATGTCTCTCCTCACAGTAGTAACAAAGCTCCTCTTTCAGAGAGTTCAGGAAAAAAAAAAACATAGAATAATATTAGGACATTGGGCCACAAATGAGTTTGGTAAAGCATATGTTGAATGACTGGCCACAAGAAACTGCCTATTTTAGAAAAGTGTCTGCAAAGCTCAGTGTATAATATAATACTTTCAACAATAAAGAATTTAAATGAAAAAAAAGTTATCTTTACCATAAAAAAAATAAAAAGCTTAGTGTACAGGGGTTGGCAAAAGTAGGTTAAATTACCTGCCATCATTACCTACAAGCAAGGGTATGCAATCATAACAATAAGAAGACAAAGGCTACAAATAAATAATATAATAATAAATGCATACAAACTAGTACATATACACATACTAGTACAAGAATAACCTGTGTTTCAAGTACTCACAATGATACACATACTTTTTCTCACCCCTGAATTATTATCAACATCAACCACAAACACAAATGCCCACAGGCCCGCTGACCTGCAGAAATAGTGAGAATACTGCCTGAGAAACACGGAGGGCATGAAGAGCTTCTCCGTGATCATGGAAGACAGTTTAAGACTCAATGACTTTTGCCGAAACCAGTTTGGCTCAGTGGATGGAGCGTCGGCCTGCGCACTGAAGGGTCCCAGGTTCAATTCTGGTCCAGGGCATGTACCTTGGCTGCGGGCACATCCCCAGTAGGGGGTGTGCAGGAGGCAGCTGATCGATGTTTCTCTCTCATCGATGTTTCTGGCTTTCTCTCCCTCTCCCTTCCTTTCTGTAAAAAATCAATAAAATATATATTTTTACAAAGACTCGATGATTTTGATGGGACAGAAACATCTCTGGTCACTGGAATGGTTTTTGCTATCTTTCTTTCATCATGAAAAACAATGAAACATAGTTCCCCTTGCAACGGGGACAGTCTTCCCAGGAAAAGACTCGCCTTCAGGTAGTGGAGTCTCACACAAAGAACACAGAGCAGCGTCATCCGCCACGTTAGGAGAAAGCCTGCAGAACACACTTGCCCTTTTCCACCTCTGGTTCCTCTGACTTCCTTGTTCTAAGAAATCGTTTTTCTTGAAGGCTTATTTAAAAAAAGGTGCAGGAGGATTTTTAGTCACGGAATAGCTCTTATGAAACGATATTACGTTGAGCTAAGTGAAAATTAGAGCCACATGCCTAAGATTTCCCTGAGAAACACACATATCCCTTAAAATAAAGAACATCAGTGCCAGGAAAAAGAATATGTTTTTAATTGGTTTGAGTTGAAACATTTGAAACACATTTTTAGATGGTTGCCCACAATTTTCCAAAAGCCATTGAATTTCTTATAACCCCTAAAAGATGTCTTTCTTTTTAAGGAATGGCAGGGAGCCACTGGCTCATTAAGTAACTCAAAATCCTACCTTCCATTGCCTTTCACCATGACTTCCCACCCCCTGCCCGCAATTCTAAGTTTCTTATTGTGGGCCCTTTTTCCAAAATCACTAGTATCCAAATTCTATATTTTCCCATTGATTGGAAGACTCACACAGGTAACTGCAAAGCATAATGCAAAGCCATACTGAAAAAGGAGCCCTAGTGCACTGCTGATGGGAATGCAGAGTGGATGTTGAAAACAGTGGACTAAAGGATGGAGCGTCCGCCTGCAGACTCAAAGGTCCCAGGTTCGATTCCAGTCAAGGGCATGTAGCTTGGTTGTGAGCACATCGTAGTGGGGGGTGTGCAGGAGGCAGCTGATGGATGTTTCTCTCTCATCGATGTTTCTAACTTTCTATCCCTCTCCCTTCCTCTCTGTAAAAAATCAATAAAAAACATATTAAAAATACAAAACACACACACACACACACACACAAAAACAGTGGCCTATGGAAAACAGTATGGAGTTTCCTCAAAAGAATGAAACATGGAACTGCCATGATCCCACTTCTAGGAATACATCCTAAGAATCCCAAAACACAAATCAGAAAGAGTATATTTATCCACTCCTATGTTCATAGCAGTGCTATCTATGAGAGCTAAGATCTGGAAACAGCCCACATGCCCAGCAGTAAATGAGTGGATACAAGAGCTCTGGTGCATTTATACCATGGGATACTTTGCAACTGTGAAAAAGAAGGATCTCTTGCCCTTTGAGAGAGCCTGGAGGGACCTGGAGAGTATTGTACTAAGTGAAATAAGCCAGTCAGAGAAAGACAAGTATCACATGATCTCACTCATTTGTGAAATCTAATGAACAAAATAAACAGATGGGCAAAATAGATCCAGAGACATAGAAACATTGAGCAGACTGATGAGTCTCAAAGGGAAGGGGGTGGGTGCAGGAGAGTTCAACCAAAGAACTTATACGCATACTAGAGGCCCGGTGCCTGTATTCGGGCACCAATGGGGTTCTTTGGTCTGGCCTGTGGGACTGGGCTGAAACCAGCTCTCTGACCTCCCCCTAGGGGTCTCGGATTGCAAGAGCGTACAGGCAAGGCCAAAGAACCCCACTGGTGCATGATCAGGGCCAGGGAGTGATGCAAGAGATTGGCCAGCTGGGGAAGGTCCATGGGAGGCCTCCAGGTCATGTCCAGCCCATCTTGCTCAGCCCTGATCAGCCGGACCTCGGCAGCAGGCTAACCTACTGACCAGAGCATCTGCCCCTTGGTGATCAGTGCACGTCAGAGTGAGCAGTTGAGTGGCCTTAGCATATCATTAGCATATTACGCTTTGATTGGTTGAACTGCCGACCTGTTGACCAGACACTTAGCATCTTAGACTTTTATTATATAAGATATGCATAACCCATGGACACAGATAATAGTGTGGTGAAGGAGGGAGGGTGGGGGGTGCGGGTGTGCAGGATGGAAGGGATCAATGGGGAAACAAAAGGGACATATGTAATACCTTCCACAACAGAGATACATTTTCGAAAAGTCATACTGTGCATAATTTATATGATTTCTTTATATGAAAGGTGCTAGAGAATGGCCAGAAAGAGGAAGGGTCATCCCTGGAGCACATTTTTAAAGTCTGCCGGGCAGAGAAAGTACCCTGCACCTTGGCATTTCAGAGTAGCAAGACATTATGAATGGAATGCATGATGAAAACATATGCTTTTCTTGTTAGACCGTCCTCGAGTACATCTGGAAATCAGAACATAGATGGGAGGAAGAGCAGCTGGGTTTTCTTCACAGAGACCCTTGCAAAGTTCCCTCAAGCAGGCTAGAGGAGAAGAGGGATGTGGGAGATTCTGATAAAGTTCAGTGGTCGTTCCTCTGGACAGCTTCCTTGCTCTCTGCACCTCTCCCGCCTTGTTATATTTGACTAAATGAAACAGTTTCTGGCCTTGGGGGCTCATGTTTTTAGAGGCTTCGTTTTGCAATCAGAGAAAAAACAGTAACCATCCCAATGCTTGACATAGATTGCTTTTACCATTAAAAAAATATCTGAGTGGGGAAAAAAAGCCTTTATAAAATGCAAATGGCTTCAGCACATTCGGATTTGAGTGCCTGACTTTGGCAAATGACAGCAACGACCTGGTTTTGGTAAAGTCATTTGAGTGGAAAACATGTTTATTTCAGCTCTGCTCGGGTGCCAAAGAAAGGATTGTTCCTTCACATATTTTAGCAATTGTCTCTCTCAAGGTGTGATTCACCTTCTCCATCTTTCCGGTAGACGGGGGTCTTCATGAAGCGTCTGATTTCTATTGTTTCTGAGGGCCCCGGATGTCTTTAGTTCTACCTTGCCAATGAAGGCTCCTCCCCTGTCACACTGGATTGAAAGTGGTAACCTGCGGCCAGGGCTACTTTATTTGAGGAAGGCCTTTGTAGCACCTTCAGGAGCCTTTTCCATCCTGCACCGGAAGGCCTCCACTTAGCCTGTGAAGGTGTCCATAAACACCAGGAAAGGCCTCTAATGTCCAGGGGCTCTTGGCATCATTCCAAAGTCTACTTGCCAGTTATCTCCTGGTTCTGTCCCTCAGGTTCCTACCCCTTTTATTACTGGAGCTGACCCGACTTGAGGCTGGTTTCTGGTGAAAACCAGACAGTTTTCTATGACCTTTTCTCTGGTCTTTTGTGTTTGTGGATGGATGGTAAACTTTGCATCCAATGAAAAGTTGGATCTCTTCCGTAATGGGTTTCTTGGTGTCAATGAGTAATCGTCTGTGCCATTAAATGTCCGGGTATAAGCGTGTGTCCTTGTTCGTTTTAAACCCAGACTTCTTCAGTTGTTCTGTACTGAACCTCTAAGTCTGGAGAGTGGGCATGGAAATCATCCCTCGTCTGCTCTCTGGAGATTCGTGGTTGAATGCTGTGGCTTAACCAGAGACAAGCGCACACTTGGAGTGATCGCTAGATCTGTAGAATTTGGGTCTTTGGTTTATACCTCTGGTTTTGTGGCTTAATCGGCCAAATTATTTCCTTTTGCTAGATAATTATCAATATTTTGGTGGCCCTGGCAAGGAATTATGGCCACTTCTTTGGGCATCATGACAAAATCTAATAAGGCCAATATTTCCTCTGAGTGTTCAATTTCTTTCCTGCCTGATATTAATGTCACCTTTTCTTCTGTCCCTATAGAAAAAAAAAACATAGTAAAATCATAGACATTTCTTGTAACAGTATTTTTTTCTGATATGTCTCCTCAAGCAAGGGAAATCAAAGAATAAATAAATAAATGGACCACATCAAACTGAATGGTTTTGCACAGCAAAGGGAACCATCAACCAAATGAGAAGACAACCAACTAAATAAAAGAACATATTCTCCAATGATACAACTGATAAGGGGTTAATATACAAAAGTTATGAAGAACTTATAAATCTCAAGAACAAAAAAAGAAAAAATCCTCTTTTAAAAATGGGCAAAAGGGGGACAACTACAATAATGTCAACATTTAAAATTTTTATTAAAAAAGTAAAAGAAATAGGCGAAGAACCAGTTCTCCAAAGAGGACATACAGATGGCAAAGAGGCATATGAAAAGATGCTCCACTTCACTAATCATCAGAGAAGTTCAAATTAAGCCACAATGGGATATCCCCTCATACCTGACTGATGGCTAGCATCAATACATCAACAAACAAGTGCTGGTGAGGATGTGGAGAAGGTGGAACACTGGTGCACTGCTGGTGGGAATGCAGATTGGTGCAGCCACTGTGGAAAGAGGCATGGAGTTACCTCAAAAAGTTAAAAATGGAGCTGCCTTATGACCCAGCCATTTCACTTCTGGATATACATCAGACGAAGCCCAAAACACTAATTTGAAAGAATGTATGAATGTCTGTGTTCACTACAGCCTTATTTACAGTAGCCAGGATGTGGAAGCAACCTAAGTTCCCATTAACAGACATCTATATATATAAAATCCTAAGTGAACGTTTGACTGGTAGCTATGATGCACACTGACCACCAAGGAACAGACATTCAATGCACAGGCATGGAAACATGGAACTGATGAATCGCAAAAGGAAGAGGGGAGTGGGCAGGGAGGGCAAGAAGAGATTAACCAAAGAGCTTATATGCATACTAGAGGCCTGGTGCATGGATTTGTGCACTGGTCCCTTGGTCTGGCCTGTGCCCTCTCGCAATCTGGATCCCTTGGGGAATGTCAGACTGCTGGTTTTAGTTCAATCCCCACAGGCCAGGCCAAGGGACCCCACAGATTCATGCATTGGGCCTCTAATTTGAATATAGAAGTTGTAGTACATGTATACAGTGGAATATTATTCAGCCATTAAAAAGAATATGAAATATACCCACTTGGGAGAGCATGGATGGACCCCAAGGGTACAATGCTAAAACTGAGAAAGACAAATACCATGCGATTTCATACATATTACCAATCTAAAGAGCAGAATAAACAACATCGAAATAGACTGTTGATTGGTTGATTGCCAGAGGGAAGGGGACTTAGAGGCTGCGTGAAAAAGGTCAAGGAATTATGTAATGTAAATTGGTAGTCACAAAAGAGTAACGAGGATGTAAAATAAATAATAGAGACTATAGTTAGTAATATTGTAATATCTATGTATGGTGCCAAGTAGGTACTTGAAATATCGGGGGTACCATTTTGTGAAGTATATGACTGTCTAACCACTAGAATGTACACTTCAAACTAATCCTATATCATAAAAGACGAATATGCAATTTGAGCAAATGGCGAAAAAACTGGTAGCTATGACACACACTGACCACCAGGGGACAGATGTTCAATGCAAGAGCTACCCCCTGGTGGTCAGTGCGCTCCCATAGCGGGAGCGCCACTCAGCCAGAAGCCAGGCTTACGATTGGCCCACATAGCAGCAGTGGCAGGCGCCTCTCCCGCCTCCGTGGCAGCGCTGAGGAGCAGCAAGCCGAGCGGTAAGGACCAGTGAGCAGGCGGGAGGTAAGGAGTAAGGGGTCCCGGACTGGGAAAGGCCGCAGGCCGGGCTGAGGGATCCCCCATCAAGTGCACGAATTTCACGCACCAGGCCTCTGGTATAAAATAATATTGAGTCTAAACTGTAATTTTAAAATTAAGAAAATTAATTAGTTAAGAACTGATGCATCCTACAACATGAAGTTTGTGAACATTTTGCAAAGAATCGAGTCTCAAAGGATCACGTATTACTTTATTCTATTTATATAAAATTTTCAGAATTGGCACATCTATGGAGACAGAAAATGGATTAGTGGTTGCCTAGGGTTAGTAGAAGCATGCAGAAGGTCACTGAGGGATAATGGCTTAGAGCCGTGGTCGGCTCTTTGGCCCCTTGAATGTGGCTCTTCCACAAAATACCACGGCCTGGGTGAGTCTATGTTGAAGAAGTGGCGTTAGAAGAAGTTTACGTCTAAAAAATGTGGCTCTCCAAAGGAATGTCAGTCGTTGTCCTGTTGCTATGTGGCTCTGTTGACGAATGAGTTTGCCGACCACTGGCTTAGAGGGCTGGCTGGTGTGGCTCATCATTTAGTTGATTCACAGTCAGGCATTTGCCCTGGTTACAGACTCCATCTCAGCAGGCAGCGTGCAGGAGGCAGCTGGTAGATGTTCCTCACATGAATGTCTCTCTCTCTCTCTCTCTCTCTCTCTCTCTCAAATCAATAAAAATGTATTTTTTAAAGAGAGAAGAGTCGCTGAGAGGTACAGGGTTTCTTTCTGGGGCCATGGAAATGTTCTAAAACTGATTGAGGCAATGGGCGTGCAGCGTGGAGAATGTAATGAAAAGTATTGAACTGTGCACTCTCGCATGATGAACTGTGTAGTGTGTGAATTGTATCTCAATAAAGCGTCTCGAGGAAAATAGAAACACTTATCCTGAGGTCATTGTCCTGGAATGAAATACAGTTTTGTGGCTTAGACGCCAAGTTTTAGTCCTTAATTCTCTTTGAATACATGTTCTTGAGTTTACGCTGCGTTTCTTGCTTAGTTAATTTTCTAGTTTTCCTAATAGAGCCCCAGTGCCACACATTTCCACTGTGTGTGCAGATAAGCAGCCTTCGCTTCCAGTGGATGTTTTTATTAACACTGTGCCTAATGATTGAAAATAAACATGTGCGAGTCAGCTCGGCTGCCTGCCGCTGACTCTCCCGCTGCTGGTTCACGCTGCGGAGCCTGGCTTACAGAAGCTTGCAGGCTCCCTGGTGTATCTGAGCATGTCCTTAACTGCAGCAATAAATGGAGTTCGTCCTGAAAAGGAACATTGCCTTTTTGCTTTTTATCATCCTGGTTAAGAAAATTCATAAACAGATACCTGTAAAAAGAGAAGGAAGTTGCGTTCCATTCAAAAGAAAAGGCTCTACGCATGATAGACTGGGTTTTTTAAAGATAATCCTTTTTTCTTTGATGAATACAAGCAGAATTCCAGAATCTGAAATCAATGTCCCAAGACTAAAGTCAGGAACGCAGAATATTTAAATGAGAGAGAGAGAGAGAGAGAGAGAGAGAGAGAGAGAGAGAGAGAGAGAGAAGTAGACATCTAATAATTTCAACTAACAAAACTGACCCTTTTGGGGGTGTGATAAGAGTTGTTTTTTCCTCTTTTGCTTGCCTATATGCTTTCAATTGCATTAGTCACCTTCCTTTTCAATAATTCATAGTTCACTCCATTTTTATGGAACCAGAAATTCTCTACGCTCACTTTCACACATGGCATCAGCACCATGCCATCCATCGGGGGATGAACCTTCATGTCCGCCTGGGCAATTGTCCTGACAGACAGAGTAGAAAACCCTTGAAGGTTTCTACCAAGTGGAACACAGATATTCCTTTTTCATAGAAAACATTTAAGTCAACGTACAAAACCCAGGACAGGAGATAAACTAGATTTCCCTTCAATAATTAGGTAATCTAAAATAAACATGAAAGAATTTAGCAAGCTATTACATGTGAAGTGACTCTATACATTACAAGATGTTATACCAAGATTGGTTAGTCTGGTACAGTCAAACCTTGGTTCTCAAAGGTCTCCCATCTCCAGTTTTTTCAGTTCCAGAAGAAAATGACTCCGTCATTGAACAAAACTTTGGTTCTTGACCTGACAACTCTTTCTATCAGCGAGACAAAAAGCACCTCTCACCGAAACTGGTTTGGCTCAGTGGATAGAGCATCGGCCTGCAGACTGAGAGGTCCCGGGTTCGATTCCGGTCAAGGGCATGTACCTTGGTTGCGGGCACATCCCCAGTAGGAGGTGTGCAGGAGGCAGCTGATTGATGTTTCTCTCTCATCGATGTTTCTGACTTTCTATCCCTCTCCCTTCCTCTCTGTAAAAAATCAATAAAATATATATATATATTTTTAAAAAGCACCTCTCAGGCCACAAACCAAGGAGAGAATGCAGGTCAGTTTACCCTTCAACCTGGGCTGTGACTATTTTGTGGACTGATTGATTGGTTTTTGCTTTGTTTCTGGTGAAATGGATGACTAGCACAATTCTAAAACAAAAAGAGGCCATCGAGGATGCTAACATGAAAGAAACAACAATCAGAGGCCATTACAGAGGTCGAAAAACTGTAGTTAATTTGGATAAAGAAAAAGCAGTGAGCTGAGGACAGCATTTCAGAGGCAGTCATATGTGAAAAGGTGAAGATGCTGTGTACTGATTTCCTGAAAGACACCCTCGGAACCAGTGCTGAAAGTGGGGTCCTCTCAGCTTTAAGGCTCGTTGGGGGGGTGGTTCGAGAGATTTAAGAAAAGAAGTGTTTGTTTATAGATTAACCAGCACATTAAACATGTACTGCATATGAAAATGGTTAAAACAAGAGATCAACCAAAGGACTTGTATGCATTCATATAAGCCTAACCAATGGATACAGACACCAGGGGAGTGAGGGCATGAGTGGGGGTGATGGAGGGGGAATAGGGGGATAAGGACATGTATGTAATACCTTCATCAATAAAGAAAAAAAAGGTTAAAACAGGGAATCCTTTGGGGGTCTGGAACAAATTAATTTAATTTACATTATTTCTAGTGGAAAAAATGATTCTCAAACAGCTTTCTGGAATGAATTAAGTTCCTGAACCAAGGTCCCACTATAATTTCTAAGAACATATCTATTGTTACTCATTTGTAAAGCTGATGATTTGAAGAATTCATAAGATTGAAATGTCAATCTGTAAAATTCTGTGGATATCAAATTGTAATTCAAATTGAAATAGGAATTTCAGGGGTGAAATGGGCAGGTTTAGGGAATTTTTAGAATTAGGGGTCCATGGGAAAAAACACAGGGCTACAGAGCAGAAGTTTCATTTCTATAAGACAAGGGAGCAGCAACAGTTACATTTCCATAAGGCAAGGGAACTGGGAGTAGCCAAAAGGTCTGTATTTACAAAATAAAGGAGCAGAAAGAAAGCCCAGAGGGAACAGAACAATGAGGGAGAAGGGCATCACATGTCCCATGTGTTGTTTGACCTTTGAGCTCAGGAGTTACTATAGTAACCAAATCAAAGGGAATATTGACCGATCAGAGGGAATATAAGGGCACAGGAACTGCAGCCTGTATAAACTGTAGAAACAGGAAGTTGGTGGGGGTTTTTTCCCCATCCTCACGTAGGAGTCTGTACTGTGAGATTCTTTTCCCTTCCCCACGTGGGAGTCTGTACTTGTTCTTCAAAAAACTTCCACCTTTTCTATACTATCTTCCATCTGTGGACTCCAACAGACTAAGAATTCAGAGAACCACCCTGTCCCGGGGAACACTGTGTGTTCCAGTTAAAAAATATCGTATCAAAATGAAATTTACTCATATGAGATACTACAGCGTATTTCCATTTTTCTAGGAAACATATTGTATTTATCAACATGATTTAGTTGTAACAAGATTTTCTTATTACTGAACCTATTGAGACCTAAATCCTATCTAATAAAGAGTAATATGGAAATTAACCATCACTCCACTACACTCACAAGCCATATCCACTAGCCACGTCCACTAGCCAATCAGGAGCGATTGTGCAAATTAACCTCAACCACGAAAGCTACAGCCATGGAGAGAGCAGGAGGGAGGCTTGGGTTTCCCCAGTGATGAAGGAAGACAAGCTTTCCGCCTGCCCTTGCTGGCCTAGGCCTCCACTTAATGCTACAAAGTTTCATTTAAAATGGCGGCAGCCATGCAGCTGGAGAGAGCAAGAGGGAGACTAAGGTTACCCCCGGCAATGGAGGAAGCCAAGCTTTCTGCACACCCTGGCTGGCCCAGCCCTCTGCTTAAGGCTACAAAATTTCAATTATAGAAGATAAATAAACCTCAACAGAAATGGCTGCTGCCACGAAGGGAGCAGAAGGCTTGGCTCTGCTCTAGGCTACAAAGATTCAATTATAGAAGATAAATAAATCCCAGATACCAAGGCCTCTACTTGGGTTGTCAGGGGGCATAGCTGGCCTGCAAACCACCACAGGCCTCTCTCTCCCAGGTCACCCTATGCTCCAAGAGAACCCCCACCCTGATCTGGGACACCCTTCAGGGAAAACTAGCTAGCTCCCACCCATGCACAAGGCTTCTATCCTATCTCATAAAAGAGTAGTATGCAGATTGACTATCACTCCAACACATAAGATGGCTGCCCCCATGTGAACACAAGATGGCCACCATAAGATGGCCAGCAGGGCAGGGTGGTTGGGAGGGACCAGACCTGCAAGGGAGGGCAGCTGTGGGTGGTCAGGCCAAGAGGGGAGGGCAGTTGGGAGGGACCAGGTCTGCAAGGGAAGGCAGTTGGGGGTGATCAAGCCTACAAGGGAGGGCAGTTAGGGATGACCAGGACAGCAGAGGAGGGAAGTTGGTGGCGAACATGCTGGTAGGGGAGCAGTAAGACATCAATCAGGTTGGCAGGGGACTGGTTAGGGGGTGATCAGCTTGGCAGGCAAGTGAGCAGATTGGAGAGGGTGCAGGCTGGGCTGAGGAATAACCCCTCCCCCCTCCATGCACAAATTTCATGCACTGGGCCTCTAGTCTTCAATAAACAGTGATAAATAAGTTTGCTTCCCCTCTCCCCCCACAAAAAACAAACAAAAAACACAGAAAAACAGCCTCTGCTAATGAGATTTCCTAATGCAATACCAAGGCAAATTTTATTTTATTTCATTTAATGATTTCACAGCCTCTAAATAAGAGATTCTTGTGAATTTCTGTAGTTTAGTAACTGAAAAGATTGGTCAATTTTTAAGCAAATGCTTCAGAAAGTTAAGACTGGAAACCCTTTCTCTGCAATATTTGTTTTATGAAAAATGGTTTAGTTACTTAGAGTTCAGTTCTTCGGAGGAATGGAGGAATTCATGACAAGAAATCAAGACCACCACATTTCAACTGATTTCTCCTTCCTCCTTGTGAATTTGTGACTACGAGTGATGGAAAAATGCTATCTTTAAAAACTTTCTATTTTATATGAGAACAGAAGTGACGAGGAACATAGGGGGCAACCTGGGGCGGGGTGGAGGGGGGAGGAGGCCAGAATTCAGATTGCTGAATCTGAATCTGTGCCAGTGATCCGTGTCCTAGTACACACTCCTGTTAGCCTATAACTAAGTCACTGCCCTTCCTTAGGCAATAGTTTGTTTTCCTGGGCGCTCCCAGTTGGCAGGAGCCACGAAGTAGAAATTTGACAGCTTGGCAGGAGCGGGGAGGGGGGTCACTGGTGCCACCCAGGCCAGGCATTTAGATACAATCTAACTTCCCCATTCTAACGGACTCAGGAGGGGTTGAGAAAGCCCACCATGAAAGTCTGGTAGCTAGGAAATGGGAAACAAAGAAACAGGAATATATAAGGGGTGATCGCGTTGTATTCGCTGTTCAGGCTTTAGATGGATGAATCCCCTGAGCCAGCAGCGCTGCTTTAAATAAAGAGCTTTTCCTGAATCTCCAAGTACTTGTTGTGCATTTTCCAATTGCCAGATAAATTCTGCAACAGAAGTAAAGCTGATAAATGGCTATCTTGAGCCCCAAATAAAGATTTAACTTCAAAATACTTGAGGTCCTTGTCCCTATAACTGTCTAGTTGTCTAGTTTGTGGTTAAAGAAAAAAAAAAGGGCTAGTTTGAGGTATTATCTGGCTTGAAATCTGTTCTTGTATCTATTTTTTTAATGCCAGTCATATATTTTTTTTGTTAGATGAATAATAAAATACTTATAATTTGGATGTTTTTCCCAAATCCCCAAGTGATTTAGTTTTTAGAAAGAATGATTTAATTTTAATATGAAAGTTTCTTAAAAGGGTTGATTCATTATGAATCTGTAAGAAAAACTCTTCAAAACATAAAAATTTTTCTTATTTCTTCAATAGACTAATACCGTATTTCGTAGACTGGAAGACTCCACAAATGGCAAGAAACGTAAGTATTTTGTATACATTTTAAAAAGTGGTTCCAATTAAACTAAGGCACAATGCTTCTGATCACTTCACATGTTGTGATATCTTTTTTGAGACTTATTTGGACATAAATATTCATAGAAAGGGAAATATAAGGAAAATAAATTCATTATGGTTTTGTGACAGGTAATTCTTCAGAACGTATCTCAGCACCAAATATAATATAGAGTCTACTTTGGGGCATCTCCCTTTCTAAGATCCCATCAAGTATGTGGTCATTGCCATATAAGAAAACATAGAATTGTGGTTCTTCTTCCAGAGATTAATATTTGCTTCACTATATCACATTTATGCTTCATTTTTCTATGTTCTTCTGATAAACAACTTTCTGCTTCAATGCTAGCTAAGTGTAATATTTTTATAAGATTTTTACAGGATTTACCAGCTTCAATTAAAATAACAAAAGTAAGGATAAGCAATGATCAAGTTCACACATAAGCGGACAATTACTACTCTGCCATGCTTGCCTCCTGACCATCAGTTGTAACATGCATGCTGATTTAAAAGACGTTAAAATATGGAAACATTTCAACCTTACAACTGATGGATCCCACTAACAATCTCTCATATCTGTGTCATACTGACTATTAGCATATACTTGTCATGAGACAGACATGTGTACTGACTCAGTCATTTAATTACTCTTTTGGCAAATTACTTAATCCCTCTAAGCTTTAGGTCTCTAGCCTAAAAATAAGCATCCTAATAAGAGGGTAATATGCAAATTACCATCACCGCACCACAAAGATGGCGGCACCCATAGCCACAAAACGGCAGTCCTGGGGGCGCGGCCACTGAGAGCAGGCAGCATGCATGAGCTTTCCACCCCAGCCACAGAGGGCCTCTGGGCAGTGGGCACAGAGCAGCTGGGGGGGAGGGGGGGGGCGGGGAAGGGAGAGACTTGCATTGTTGCCCCAGCAATGAGGCAAGCATCCTGTGCCCAGCCACAGATGGGCCTCTGGTCAGGCCTGAGCATGGAACGCTTGTGTCATCACCCGGGCAACGAGTCAAGCTTTCTGCGCCCAGTTGCCAATGGGCCTCTGGGCCACAGAGAGCCTCTGGGCAGGGGGCCCAGAGCAGCCAGACCCCACGGAGGGCTACTGGTGCACGGATTCGTGCACAGGGCTACGAGTTATATTAGAATCTACTACACAGAATTATTATAAAGATCAAACAACATAGTTTCTAAAAATAAACTTCTCATCAAATATTAGATGTTATGATTGAGATTATAAGCATTCCTTTTCTTCGTCTTCACAACTGCCCGTGTGGTCGGCAAAAAGACCGTATCATCCCCATTATGCCATTGGAGAGGATGACAACCAAAGAGATTATGGTCTGCTCAAGATCACAAAGTCAGTAAATGACACTCTGGGAATATTAGGGCTTCTTCCATATCCCCCCTAAATTGAAATTAATAAATATACCTATATTTTCTACTCCCATAAAAATGTTGGATTAATTTGAGGAAAATGAAAATAATCTGAGCATTATAGATATTTCTTATGCCCCAGCAATCCATGCGTCTTTATTCTAAAAATAATACCTATGCTCTAACTGATTTGGCTCAGTGGACAGAGCGTTGGCCTGTGGACTGAAAGGTCCCAAGTTTGATTCCAGTCAAGGGCATGTACCTTGGTTGCGGGCACATCACCAGGAAGGAGTGTGCAGAATGCAGCTGATGGATGTTTCTCTCTCATCGATGTTTCTAATTCTCTACCCCTCTACCTTCCTCTCTGTAAAAAAAAAACAAAAAAACCAATAAAATATATTTTAAAAAATAAATAAAAATAATACCTATTCCGGTTATGGAATTAGGATAATGCTGGCCTCCTGAA
The DNA here is from genome assembly GCA_027563665.1 of Antrozous pallidus. Lineage (NCBI taxonomy): Eukaryota > Metazoa > Chordata > Mammalia > Chiroptera > Vespertilionidae > Antrozous > Antrozous pallidus. The sequence continues at coordinate 7,638,136 of CM050510.1, forward strand.
ATGAGCTTGGATGTCTTCCTTATGCTTGAATTTTTTGGAATACTTTGAGAAAGACAAATGTTAATTATTCTCTGAATAGTTTGGTACATTTTCCCTGTAAAGCAATCCAGTCCCAGGCTTTTGTTTGTTCATTTTTTCATTTGTTTGTTTTTAAGTTTATGTTTATTGTTGAAAGTATTACAGATGTCCCCTTTTATTCTCAGTTGACACCCTCCCCCTGGGCCTGCTCCCCCCAGGCCTTCACCACACTATTGTCTATGTCCATGGGTTATGTATATATGCATATAAATTCTTTTGCTATCTCTCCCCACTCACCCCTCTCCCCCTGCCCTCCCTCTGAGATTCCTTAGCCTGCTGGGAGTCTTTTGATTACTGTTTCAGTTTCACCAGTTGTATTATGTCTATTCAGATTCTGTGGTTCTTCCTGATTTAGGTTTGGAAGATTTCATGTTTCTAGGAATTTATCCACTTCATCAGATTGTCCCATTTGTTGGCATATGGTCATTTATAATATTTTCTTACAATCTTTTGTATTTCTTGGGTGTCAGTTGTTACTTCTCCTCTTTCATTTCTGATTTTATTTATTTGGGTGCTCTTGTTTTTCCTTCACGAGTCTGGTTAAAGGTTTGTCAATCAAGTTTATCTTATTAAGGAACCAGCTCTTCTCTTCATTGATCTTTTGTATTGATTTTTTAGACTCTATTTTATTTATGGCTGCTCTGATCTTCATAATCTACTTTGCTCTATTCACATTGGGCTTTGTTTATTGTTCTTTTCCAAGTTCTTTTCAGTGTTAAGTCAGATAATTTATTTGAGCTTTTTCTTGTGTCTTGAAATAGGTCTGTGACTATGACTCACCCTCTTAGAACTACTTTCCCTGTGTCACACAGATTTTGTTTCTTTTTTGTGTTCTCATTTTCATTGTTTCAAGATATATTTTGATTTCTTCCTTGATCTCATTGTTAAGCTATTCATTATTTAGTAAAATGCCATTTAGCCTCCATGTTTTTGTATGTTTTCCTCTTGCAGTTGATTACTAGTTTTATAGCATTAGGGCCATAGTTAGCAAAACAGTACGGCAATTATAGATCAATGGAATAGAATAAAGAACCCAGAAACAAACTCATGCCTTTCTAGTCAATTAACATTTTTTTAAAGGAGGCAAACAGCCCTAACCGGTTTGGCTCACTGGGTAGAGTGTCTGCCTGTGGACTGAAAGGTCTCAGGTTCCATTCTGGTAAAGGGCATATACCTTGGTTGCAGGCACATTCCCAGTACGGGGCGAGCAAGAGGCCGCTGATCGATGTCTCTCTTTCATCGATATTTCTAGCTCTGTATCCCTCTCTCTTCCACTCTGTAAAAAAATCAACAAGATATATTTTAAAAATAAATAAATAAAGGAGGCAAACACATACAATTCTATTTAATATATGGTGTTGAGAAAATTGGACATACAGTTATATGCACAAAAAATGAAACTAAATCACCAACTTACACCACGCATACGAATAAACTCAAAAAGGATTAAAGAATTTAGACTAAAAACCGTAAAAACCCTAGAAGAAAAAATAGGTAGCAAAATCCCTTGCAGCAATATCTTTTTCTGACATATCTCCTTGGGCAAGGGAAGCAAAACAAAAACAAAAACAAAAAAAAACAAACAAACAAATGGAACAACATCAAAGAAAGCCATCAACAGAATGAAAACGCAACCCGCTGGATTTGAGTTTATACTTGTGACTACCTATGATAAGGGGTTAATAGCCAAAATTTCTAAAGGATTTCTAAAACTCAGCACCAAAAATGAAACAATCCAATTAAAATGTGAACAAAGGACCTGAATATTCTCCAAAGAGGTCATGCAGATGTCCAACAGACATATGAAAATATGCTTATCAACAGGGAAATGCAAATTAAAAGCACAGTGATGTATCACCCTACCCCAGTCAGAATGGCTACCATCAATAAATCCGCCAACAACAAGTGCTGGCAAGGGCCTGCTGGTGGGAATGCAGACTGGGGCAGCCACTGTGGAAAGCCGTACGGAGATGCCTCAAAACACTAAAAATGGAACCTCTTCATGACTCAGCAATTCCACTTTTGGAAATTTCTCTGAAGAAACACTAATTTGAAAGAATATATGCACCCCTATATTCACTGCAGTCATACACAATGGTAATATTTAGAAGCAGCTCAAGTGTCCATCAATAGATGAATGAATAAAACATCTTCGGCGCATTTACACAACGGAATACTCGTCTGTAAGAAAGAACATTAACCCTTAGTGACAGCATGGATGGACCTGGAGAATATTATGCTAAGTGAAATAAGCCACCCAGAGAAGGACAAATACCATATGATTTCACTCATATGTGAACTCTAATGAGCAAACTGAACTAAGAAGCAAAACAGAGATAGACTCGTAGATAGAGAGCAGGCTAACATCTCTGAGGGGAGTAGGATACATGGGGGGAAGAAAGGACTAAGCAAAAAAAGAAATTAAAAAAAAGAGAGAGACTTTACTCATGGACACAAACAGCACTGTTGTAATTGCCAGGAGAGGGGTGTGGATGGAGGTGGAGGAGGGTATAGAGCGGATAAACGGTGATGGGACAAAAAGAAAAATAACACCTATTTCAAACTTTGTATCTATGTCTTTTAATTGGGCCTCAATTCCTGGTTCCAGATGGAATATAGGCCCAAATTCAGCCAATCGGAACTTGAAAATTTCCTGGCTGCACAGAGTGATTCCGAAATAGGCATTTAATTCATGCCGAGACCATCAGAACTTATCAGGACTAATAGTAGGACGTTTACTTGGGTAACCAAAAAAATGTAATGCAATAGATATATGTGCATTGTGCCTTCTGCTTGGCTTTAACTTGAGGAAGTTTGAGGTTGAAGCAGCTGCTGCTATCTTGTCACATCCTCTTAGTGAAGCCAAAACACGAAAGGAAGATGGGCAACACTAAATTCAGTATGTGATCTTCTAAATCCAGCCATGCTTGATTTTAGCTCCAATTATTTATATAATTACTAGAGGCATGGTGCATGAATATTCATGCACTGGAGGGGCAGCCCGGCCTGCCCCCTCTCACAGTCCAGGAGCCCTCAGGGGCAGGAGGTGACTCGGCAATCAGGGGAAGACGACACCCCATCACACATCTGCTGCTGCCACTGCCGACAGTGCAAATCTCAGCCGGCCCTGGTTACCTGAGCCTTCAGTGGCCCTGGATGGCTGGGCTGCCACCCTTCCAGGCTTGCCTGAGCCTCAGGCGGCCGGGAGACTCCAGAGGCAGGCGCTCTGGCAGGGCTGAGGGGACTGAGCACCGCCATCTTGTGGCTGTGGGTGCAACCATCTCTGAGGGCATGACAGTCAATTAGCATATTCCCTCCTTATTGGCTGTGGGTGTCACCATCTTTGTGACAGCATGAGGGTCAATTAGCATATCCCCTCTTTATTAGATAGTATCTGCAATAATAAATTCCCTTTCTGCACAAATTATCCCTGTGCGTAGAGGCTCAAGGTAGGACAACACGGTCTAAAAAGTGGCATGTGTTTGACAGGCATCTTGACTGCTGGGTTCAAACATAATTATTTATCTTTGTTCTAAAAAAGCAGAATTAGTCCAATGGTAGTGATGGAACAATAATGCTTCCAGATTTCACACTACAAACAATTTTAACTGTTTACATGGTCCATTTCCATGCTGCTTGTGAAGCACCCCGAGGCCTTTCTATAATAATGTTAATTCCTTCTATACTGTTAAGCAACACTGTGGAAAGAGCTGGTTTGGAAATATTTTAACATCCTGCGATATGAGTGATATGCACACTGAATTGTTCCTTTCACTACAGCTACGTTCACTCTGATTGGTGTCACTGTGCAATTGAATCTGCTTCCTTTCAATACCCTGAAATCTGACCAGTCAGGAACCCAAATGTAATTAGCTAGTTACAATGACCTATTCAGACTTATTGAGTCTATCTAAACATGCCACAGAGTGAAATGTAGGTTCATCAAGGAAGCACTAACACTAAATATTTAAATATAAGAATATATAAAAAGAAAAGGGGCAAAATGGCAAATTAGAACAGCGCTTTTACCATGTGTTTAGTTAATTTTCTTTGCTAAAATGTAAACTAATACTTACTGAGGTGTTTAGTGTACCTGAGTTTCTTTCATGAGAAATTAATCACTGGGACATTTGTATACATGTGGAGAAATCTATATCTCCCCACCTTTTATTTCCAGTAAAATTACAGTACTATGTTGATTTTTTGCATCTTTTAACATGCAGTTTTACGGTGTGTGTGTGTGTGTTTTAACATAACATTTTAAAACCATCTACTCCTACTACTAATTCACATGTATTGTTAAAATGATTGTACATAGCCCTGGTTGATTTGGATAGAGCTATGGCCTGCAGACTGAAGATCCTGGGTTTGATTCCGGTCAAGGGCACATGCGTGGGTTGCAAGCTCGATCCCCAGTTGGGGGCATGCAGGAGGCAGCCGATCAAATATTCTCTCTCATCATTGATGTTCTATCTCTCTCTCTCCCTCTCCTTTCCTCTCCGCAATTAATAAAAAATGTACGCATTATATAATGAACAACATAAACTGATGAACAAAAATAGATCCAGAGACAGAGAAACATCAATCAGAACGTCAAACCTCAGGGAAGGTAGGGGGGGTAGGGGGGAGAGATCAACAAAAGGACTTGTATGCATGCAAAGAAGCCTAAGCAATGGACACAGACAACAGGGGGGTGGGGGCATGAATGAGAGGTGAGGGGGAATGGGGGAATAAGGACACATATGTAACACCTTCATCAATAAAGAAATTTTTAAAAATGTACGCATTAAAAATAATGAATTATAAATTAACAGGAAATGTAAGAAAATGGAAAAAGAGAGAGAGAGTGTACAAAGAGTAGTGCCATTGATAAGGTTGAAGGCATTAAACAAAGAAAATAAAAGAATGACTCTTGGACAAAGACCACAGAATGCTGGTTGCCAGATGGTAAAGGGGGAATAAATGGTGATAGAAGGCGATAATGAGACTAAAAGGATTTGACTCCACCATATATTTTGCCTCGTAGATGTGACCACACCAAAATAGATTCCAAAGACCATGATAGACTTGACATTTACAAAACCATAACATGTCTACGCCTTGTTTATTTGATCACGGGAGACAAGTGCGACTGTGTATCGAAGTGCTATAAATTCTTGCTATGCAATTCGTCCCGATGACGCTTAATAGATTATTGCTATTGACATTTTGTGCCAAATGCTGCCTAAGGAGGTCACGAAGAGATTTTTGTTACGTTGGCATTTTTCTTTGTCTAAAACTCAAAACTCCATTCCTCTGCAAAGTCACATGAGACCCTCACGAGGACTATTTTACCCTGAAGTGGTGTCACCTTTCGGCGGAGGCTCTGTCGCTGTGTGATCTGTTCCGTCCCCCCAAGTTCTGTCTCATTTATTCACAAAATGCATAGTTGAGGGACAAAGTCAACGCTATGAATATCTTTCAGTGACATCTTCACAGTGGTGAAGAGGGGCGTACAAGTGAAGGGAAAAAAAATAGCCCACGCTGACTGCCAAAAGTGTCTTCTGTATTGTAAAACAGAAAAAAGGAAAAGAATTCATTGCATTCACTGATGACAAGTGTGGGAGCCTTTGGCAGACAAGGGGAAAGGACGCTGCCATGTCTCTGCTGTTCAAAAATCCTCCTCCTTCTGGTTAACACTTTCTTCCTTCAAGGCATCAAAAATAATTTTTTACTGATTATGCTGACACCCTCATAATGCCAGGATTCTTCTTGCGTCTCAGATGTAACTGTCGGTCGTGATCCGCATCAAAGTATGCTGTCTTTTTCTTTTCTTAAATGTAGCATATATGTCCAAAAAAAAAAAAAAACCTTTTGAAATCATTAAGCTGAACTTTGAGTTTGCTTTATGAACACTAGGTTCAAATCTGTCCTGGGAAGAACAAGGACAACATGAATTTGCAATCCTCAGAAACTAAGTTTACCTCCCGTACCACGTGATGTCTTAAAGCAGGCTACGCCATATGTGTTTGCTGGCCACACAATGTGGTAGAAGACAAGTTTAGAAGGTGAATTATTTTAGTCATTTCCCTTGTACAATGGTTTCTTTCGGGATGTTTTGAATGTAAAAGAGAAACACAATTTGACCACCATAAAAATGGGAAAAGTCGAAATTCACTACAAGTTGTTTCATGGAATAATTGTGTTACTGAAAATGTAACTGCAAACTTAGTCATATTTTTCCATTGACTTATTTTATATGAGAAAGATGTGATGGTACCTTTTTTTGTGAATAATATATTCAATGCTGTATTCTTGGAACAAGTTTGATTTTGCAGTGTTTCTAATATCTTTATCTTTCACTAACTGATCTCTTCTTAAGCCTTTTGTTACAAGTGTGAAAGAGTATAACTTCTTCTTCAGATTGAAGCATATGGTTTCTGCAAATAATCCCCCTCCCTTCTCCTTCCTTGATTCTTAGTAGAATTAAATGGGATACTCTTTCTAGCAGATAATCTTACGGATAAATTCAAAGTATAATCTTTATTCTTCCAGTGGCTTTGTGTGCTCTAAATTATACTCAACTGAATATCACTCTACCTAGAAAAATGATCACCTAGCCAAAAATAACCAGTCAATAAGATGCATGCGTACACACACACACACACACACACACACACACACACACACACACAAATAAGGAAGGATAAAAGACATAGAATAAAAGCAAAATGTCAAGAAATAGAATTAAATCAATAAGAAGCCAGAGAGGGAAATACATAATTTTTTCCCATTACCCTGTAGAGCAGGGTAGCACTGGGCCCATAAGGCATGAGAGATGAGTTAATGCAATGTTTCACCAAATAAAGCAGGCTAATTTTTAAGTTGATAATTTTGTATGGCACCCAAATGATGTCATAAATATCCAAATGGCCCTTGGCACACCCCTGTTGTAGACGAAAATTACTAAGACAACATGGTGCCTCATGGAACCCATTTAATGTGCACTCATTGAACCTGTTTAATTAATCATTAAATCTGTTGGGTGAGTCATAGATATATCTAGTAACCATCACCTCAAGGACTACACACATCCAACATGTTGCCTAAGGTTGTTTTATTATCAAGAGTTTCAGAAACACAAGTACTCTAGTTTGCCAGTGGATTTTCCAAATCTGTTCAGGCATGGTCAGGTACCACCAAGGGACATATTAGAAACCAAAGGAAAAGAGGATTTCAATGGAGCAGATGTGATAAAAATGCTGTCACACATCTCTGCCCTACAAACACTTACAGTCTACTCAGGTAACATAATCTACTAGATTAAATTTAATATGTACAAAAATGGACAGCTATGAGATACAAAATAAATAGAATAAATAGTGGTCATAATAAGGTTGGGGGAAAGCAAAACAAAGAATTAATTATAATTCATTAGCATCAATAGGAATATAAAGATATGGTGGCTCTCTACTCATATTCTTATTTATCAAATAGTCTTGATAAAACTGAGTTTATGTATTTCATTTATTTGTTTATTTTTTAGTATCTTTTATCTCTGAATCCTCTTTTTTTGGTACATTTAATTTATTTAATTATTATTTTAAAAAATATATATTTTATTGATGTTTTTACAGAGAGGAAGGGAGAGGGATAGAGAATCAGAAACATCGATGAGAAAGAAACACCGATCAACTGCCTCCTGCACACCCTTTACTAGGGATGTGCCCACAACCAAGATACATATCCCTGACCAGAATCGAACCTGGGACCCTTGAGTCCCCAGGCTGACACTCTATTCCCTGAGCCAAACCAGTCAGGGCTATTTATCTATTTTGTATTATTTAAAAGAATTTTTCCCAGCACCTTCTCTTCCCTCCATGCCCTCTTTCACCTTCACCCATCCTCCCACAATCCCATAATGCTGTCCATGAAGCAACCATACTTGGTTCTTCAGGGAGATCCTTCCTGAATAAAAGCATTTCAGGAACGTGACTCTGGCAAAGCCAACTCCCAGCCAGAGGCTAGGAAGTCAAGTGTTGGTTTCCACAGTGAGCAGGTAGGTTTCCTTGTGTGGGAAGTTTCCTAAACATAAAAAAAGTCTGTGTAAAAGCTGTTTTCTGTGACCACACATATAACATGCACACAAGATGGCAACTCCAGCCGAAACCGGTTTGGCTCAGTGGATAGAGTGTGGGCCTGTGGACTGAAGAAGGGTCCCAGATTTGATTCCCATCAAGGGCATGTACCTTGGTTGTGGGCATATCCCCAGTAGGGGGTGTGCAGGAAGCAGCTGATTGATGTTTCTCTCTCATCCATGTTTCTGACTTTCTGGCCCTCTCCCTTCCTCTCTGTAAAAAATCAATTAAAATATATATTAAATTAAAAAAAAAAAAGATGGCGACTCCAAGTCATGTGGAAGCCAAGGTTACAGAGAGGTAGAAACTATGGTCCTTTGAGAGGAAACCTGACAAAGCAGAGGTCCAGACGAAAGCTGTCCCAGTAGAGAGAGCCTGTAAAGGAGGGAGGAGCTAGGCTATCCCTGTTCAAGCTGATTCCATGTATTTTCATCAGACACAGGTCCCTGGAGTACTTAAACAGCGAGTTTGTAAAGGCATGCCAGGCACTGAACTCCTTCAAAATGTTGACAGAGAAATAAATCTAATAGCGAGCCTCTTGGAGAACAGAGGGGTGATTGTGTTTCTAATGGATTTAGGAAGTACCTTTGATGGTGTTTAACAGAACCCAGCTTTGACAGCCCACACACTTGGTTCGAATCCTGGCTTCACCCATTGCCTTATCACCTCACCATGATCTAATGTCATGAAATGGTGAGACATGGCTCATTTACATGTGTATCAACTATAGCTCCTGCCTTGACACAGAACTTAGCCATTAACGCTGAACAAATTATTTCCATTAGTAGTAGCAAAATATGGCTGATTTCCTTCCTTGAGATTAAATAGAGTATGGTAATTCGGGAGAAAAATGCACTGGCAATATGGGTTCCCAACAATCCATGTTGGAATGTATCATTTCTAGAAGGGTTGCTTTAGAACATTAATCGTATGTCATTTTTTAATTGCCACACGCGCATACAACGGCTTCAAAACACCGTATCACGATTACGGTGGCTATAAATCACATTGGCTGTGACACGGCTTCTTCTAAGTCCAAAAGTTAGTTAACATCTCATAGAATATTCACCACCCTCTCCCTTTCCAATGTTTGTGTCTAAACATTGTTTCTTAAGTACGCATATTGATCAGACTGACTAATACTCTTGGTAGCAATGATGAAACACTATTGATTTCCTCATGTGAACCCCAGCTCTAACTAAGGTATCTGGAGTGTTGCTTCCTTGAATTCCATTGGAGCTTTCTTTTCAGACCTCTTCCATTCTTATTGATTACCTCTGCAGATGGAAATCAGGTGTGAAAATCATTCGGCCTCCTCACAATAGGACAGATTTTGACTCTTATCGAACTCTCATGTTCTCTCTTCCCTAATGAAGGCCCAAGAACATTTTATCACGGAGAAAGAATGAGCTAGATTACAGGTCTTATTCCTTCTAATGGCATGCATTTTGCTCAATTGGGGGGATAATACATTTTTTTACTGCATTGCTCTGCAAAGAGCCACTCACTCAGTTCTTCCAAGGGAAGAATACAGAGTGTGATTTTACATAAAAAGAGAGCTCTGTTATCCAGGCTACAAGAGAGAAATAAAAGTCTACAGCTGTTCTCATTTTTTTTCCCCACTAAACATTTTAAAACACAAATAAAGAATAGCATGTAAATGAGCTGGTGGCATAGAATCTTATTTTAGAGCTGGAATAACCCTCACGTTGGCAGCACAAGAAAAGCAGGGACAAGCACTGGCTCAGCCGTCAGGTGACCTGGACTGAAGCCCTGGTTTTAAACGGACTGGCTGCGCTGCCTTAGGCAACTCACCAAACCTCCTGCACCTCAACATTTCCTTCGGGACAATGATAGTTTAATAACAGTTATAAAGCTAAATCATAAAATAGACTAAACTGCATTAAAAATAAATAAAAGTGATAAAACAGGACTGTCACCAAACCTTCCTCATAGGTCTGTTGTGAGCGTTAAATTAATGCTCAATGCATGCTCTTTGTCCTTTTAATATCCTGTGCATTTCAATCCCATAAGCAGAGCATGTTAAAAGAAAACAACCCAAAAAGCTTTCCATAACCTTTCATCATCTTTAGTAATTAAATGAAAAATCATTAAAAAAATTTTTTAAACCCCATTGAGAATGTGTGATGAGGAAGAAAAAAAATCATTGATCTCTACAAAAAAAAAAAAAAAAAAAACAGCCAAAATACAGAATTGCTCCAAACTGGTAGTCGTTTAGTATAAATATGCAGACAGAATCATCTGGTTCACTTTTACCAGCTTATTTTTACTGAAGTATTCATAAGAGCAGTGCCATTTGATAAAGATTCAGCCTACAATAGTTTAGCTTTTGTTGACCCCAGATTTAAATGATTAGTAAGAACAACAACAAAAGAAGCATTATTATTAACATCCCTGATAACGGCTAGATCTACCAACTTGCACAGAAGTAGACACTTTATAAGCAAAAAGATGGGCATTAGGAATTTGAAAGCTCAGAAAATGCAAATTAGACTGCATTTTACAAAATACGGCTGCTATCCTTTTCAGTGAATTTCTAGAGACTCAAGGATGAAGGAATAGTAGACTCTCTTCCACTTCTGAATTCTGCCTTCTGCCTACTTTATATTTAGGTTTAGAAAACGCAATAACGATTATATCAGCTATCTACCATGGTGCCAAGCATTCTGTATCGTATTGTACGTGCATTCTTTCACCGAATTCTACGACAAATCGGTGAAGAAGTCAATTCCTTTTTCAAATTTTACAGATGAGGAAACCGAGTGTAGAAAGGGCCCCGGTCAGGACTGGTCCATTGTTCATCGGTCCTTCAGCGGGGTCCAAAGCTGGGCTGTGGACAACCCTCTGACCTGTGATTCAGGTGGAACTCACTACCCGAGTTATTCCCAGACGCCCTCCTGCCTTGTCTATCCTGTAACTTGGAGTCTAAGGAGCTCCTGAGATGGACAACTGAATTTTCTTCTCATGCATTGTTCCTTCCCCATTGCCAGGTGTGTACCTGTCAGAGCACAGGCCCTCAGACGCCGGGTATTAAGACAGAGAAGACATGAGAAGTCACAGGTACATACAGCAGAGACTATTGCAGACCAAGTAGCCGTTGCTACTATAGGAGCCAGCAGACAAGGTTGTGCTTCAAACTGCAAAAGCAGCTACACAGAGCAGCTCAGCCACCTGGCTGGTCTCTGGCAACTTATATCCACGCTCAAACAGAAGAGGCCGCATGCTAACCCGTGACGCGCATCCTGTGTTAACATAAACAGGTTACCTCCTCGCCTGCACGCATGTGTATGGCAAATTGGCCTTGACCATCCGGCACACTCTGATTGGGGTTCCCACACCCCCTGGGGCTCTAAATTGTTTAGAGGTGAGCTTTCTTTCTTGATGCCAGAAAAGGAGAAAAACATGCTCATTTGCCTTAGAGCTCCTGGTGATACGTTCTGGAGAACAAGGTGGAGCCATATGGTTCCTCAGAGAAAGCCACCCCTGTGGAAACTGCTCCTCTAAATTTTTAGGCCACGGTGGATTTGACTGATGTAATGCATTCGGAAGGCATTTAGTTGAAGAGAGGAAGCATGCGATAGCAAAATAAGCTACAAAATCAGTTCTGAGACAATAGAAGGCTTTTTTGTTCATTAGCTTTATAATAAAGAGAAAGAATTTAACTCATTTGGATCTCATTTATAATGTGGGCATCCTATCTAATAAAGAGGTAATATGCTAATTGACCTTCACACCATCGCAAAGATGGTGGTGCCCACAGCCAATAAGGAGGGAATATGCTAATTGATTGCCATGCCCTCAAAGATGGCAGCACCTATAACCACTAGGTAGCAGTGACCAGTCCCCTCAGCCCTGCTGGAGTGCCTGCCTCTGGAGTCCCTCAATCCCCTCAGCCCCCCAGCCACCCAGGGCCAGCCCAAGGCACAGGCAAGCCTGGAATGGTGGCTGCCCAGCTGCCCAGGGCAGTCAAGGCTCAGGTAATCAGGGCTGGCCAAGGCTTGCGTTGCCAGCAGTGGCAGCACCACAGGTGTGAGGGGGCAACACCTTCCCCTGATCCTCAGGTCACCTCCAGACTCTGAGGGCTCTCAGACTGTGAGAGGGGAAAGGCCAGGCTGAGGGACCCCCCTCCAGTGCATGAATTTTCATGCACAGGGCCTCTAGTCCTATCTAATAAAAGAGTAATATGCAAATTGACTGCACCTCTGCTACACCCACAAGTCACACCCACAAGCCACACCCACCAGCCAATCAGGAGTATATGTAAATTAACCCCCAACCAAGATGGCTGCTGCCCACAGCCGGAAAGCCTCTGGGGTGAAGCCAGTGACCGGCCTGATCACAGGGTGATTGCTGGAGGTCCCTTGGCCGAGGTCTCCTGCCCAAGGCCCGAAAGCCTTGGCCAGAGGCTTTTGGCCTTGGGCAGGCCAAGGGTGAGCCATCAGTAGGACATCCCCTGAGGGCTCCCAGTATGTGAGAGAGGGTAGGTTGGGCTGAGGGACCACCCACCTCCAGTGCACGAATTTCGTGCACTGGGCCCCTAGTAATATAATAATTCACTTACTCTAAGACATGCCTTCTTTTGAATTTTAACATATATGAAATGGAGGTGTCTTACAACCAATCGCATCTTCCAATCTCTGCTTGCCAGGTGGCTGTGATGAGATATATGTTATTCCTCGTGTACGTGCAAACGAAGGTCACAGATTGGGTGGCAGTGGAGACAACAGAGCATTGCATGAATCTCAAGGCTCTACACTAGGAGTACGGGGAGGATAAAAGATAGGGGAGCTTGTAATGTGTTTAGTCATACAAAACATGCACATAAAATGTTAATTCTGAGTCTGTTTTCACTTGATAATATCTCCTTCCAAATATTCCTTGGGGCAAACTAAGTTTAAATATCTTGTCCAGATCGTTCAGGAGGCAGACTTGGTAAGTGGACCTGTTCCTAGCCTATGCTGGTCTTAACCACTCAGACTCAGCTTTCCAACCACCCATGGGGGAGAGCGGCCGCACAGGCTACAGTGGGAAGAGTCTAGAAAAGGTGTGATTTGTTTGTGCTACAGAAGAGAACAAAGTGGGGTCAGGGACCCAGCGGGGATTTTTCCACCAGAAAGGAGCATGAAGAGCACTCTGGGAAAGAGGGTGCGAGCAAAGGCACAGGGGCAGGAAGAATATAGCAGATATGTCCGTAAAGAAATACATGTGGTTGGGAAGAAGAGTGTTGGTATCTAGAGGTGGAAAGAAAAACTCATTACGAAAGGCCTTGAATCTACCAGTGGTCGGCAAACTCATTAGTCCACGGAGCCAAACATCAATAGCATAAAATTTCTTTCGAGAGCCAGATTTTTTAAACTTAAACTTCTTCTAATGCCACTTCTTCGACATAGACTCACCCGGGCCATGGTATTTTGTGGAAGAGCCACACTCCAGGGGCCAAAGAGCCACAGATCTAGGCCATGGTGTGCTGCCTGTATTCTGAAAACAGCTGAGCTGCCAGCAAAGAGTTCGGAATTCATCCAGGTTGAAAGGTTGCAGTTGGGGAAGACTGCTCTGTTAGGTGTATATGGTTAGGAACGATCAAGAGCTGATCTTTGTAAGTTAAATACCAGGGGAGGGGCTGGTAACGTTTATTTGTATGTGAGGTCTTGTTTACAATAAATGTAATAGGAAAGAGGGGCGATTCATTACAGAAGCTCCAGTGAATAGAAAGTGTTCCCATAAGATTGGGAACTGTAGCAGTATGCAAAGTTACCTGACTATCCCGATGCTAGACCCTTCAGATCCTTTAGAACAATGGTCGGCAAACTCATTAGTCAACAGAGCCAAATACCAATAGGACAACGATTGAAATTTCTTCTGAGAGCCAAACTTTTTAAAGTTAAACTTCTTATAACACCGCTTCTTCCAAATAGACTTGCCCAGGCCGTGGTATTTTGTGGAAGAGCCACACTCAAGGAGCCGAAGAGCCGCATGTGGCTCACGAGCCACAGCTTGCCGACCACTGTTTTAAGGGGTATAAATTAGACCATTACTCACGTGTTGCTCATTAAATGGTATTTACATGCCCCCCCCCCCACAGGGTGCCTATTAATGACTTCTGAAACCAGAGTTTCAATGAACATAGTTTGGGAAATGCTGAGTTACTCACTAACCCAGTTACCCCTCTTTTATTAGCAGTTTCTATGCCAGTCTTGAACAAGCAACCTCAGACTCCTTATAAACATCTTTTATCCTCAATTTAATATTTTGACTCAGAAAGATAGGTGACCAAGTTGCCGAAATTAACTTAGATGATAACGCTGTAAGAACATCTTATGAAAGTAGGCAGTAATCACAACTGCGCCCAAATGCTCATGCGGCTCACTCCATAAACCAGGATTCTTCTTAAATACAACTTCCTTAGAGCCACCTTCCTACACCATCCAAATTAATACAGTTCCACCCTCCAGCCCATCACAGATTGGGGGGCAGTGCTCTTCCTTAACCTGCTTTATGGTGGTTTTTCCCCAGCACTTATCAGCAACTCCATATTTATCTAATGACTTACTTTCTCTCCCACCAGAATGCCAGCCTCAGGAAGAGAGATTTCTTTCACTCACAAATGTCTCCCTGGAGATGTTGGTTCCACAGTAGCACCCGGAAATCCAGTTTTAACTGGCAGCCCAGGCAATGTTGAAACAACTGAGTAGAGCAGCATTTGGGAGGCACCAGTTGGCATCCGATCTCCCCTAATTGGAACCGGGTGTTTCTTATTGGAGGCTTACTTTGTGGTGGTTGTCCCATTTGTTTGGCTGGGTTTTAAAAAAAGAGAAATGTCTCCCTTTTCCGAGTCCATAAAACCTATGACTCGGTGTCACGGTGACCTGCCAGGACTCATTTAAATAGTGAAAATGGTAACCGCAAAGGGAAATAGAAAGCAAGAACCCCTGAGAGATGGGCTAATCCTATCTAATAAAAGAGTAACATGCAAATGTGACTGTACCTTGGCTCCTGATTGGCTATGCTACCAGCCAATCAGGAGCGAGGAGCAGGGCCAAGCACGCAAGCACCCGGCCCTGGGGGCAGGACACAAAGCTGGCGGGGGGGGGGGGGGGGGGGGGGCGGCAGTGCCTGGCCCCCGGGCTCGGAGATGAGGTGGCAGGAGCGTGGCACTCCAGCCAGAGCAGAGAAGACTGAAGGCTCCGGCTGGCGTGAAGCCTCCAGTGGCCAAAGCAAAAACGGAAGCAACAGCCAGAGGGAAGGCCTGGGTCCCAGGTTCCAGAGGAAAACTGGTCCCTGGCAGCCAGGGGAAGGAACGCCTATTGCATGAATCTTCATGCAACGGGCCTCTAGTGTCCAGATAATTGAGAAAGGACTCAATGCTGAAGAAAGTATATGTTGCTAATTTGCTGCACCCCAAAAAGTATGGTCATGGCTATCTTTTTTGCTCATTTTCAGCTCCTGTCACATAATATTTATGTGAAACGTTCCCTACATTTTCCTACCCCCAGTGTCTATGTTATTACCATCCATTCTCTCACGTGGCTTGGTGGTTACGCTGACATGCTTGAGGGAAGTCGGATGGGATTTTCAATCACGTCAATGGCTTATGTTCATTTTTTCTGGGAAAGAACTAGCTCTGGACTGAGACTCCTATCTCCTGGATCTGAGTTATCTCTGTCGGAGCAACTCAGGGGCAGTGAAATACTGGCAGACTCACCGAGGGCACATGCTGCCTAGACTCTGTTTCTGGAAGGAAAAGGGTGAGCAGATTTCCTGCTCTCGGTCTAGGGTAAGCTTCACAAAAGGACCTTGATGGGATTTCAGGAAGGAAGCAGGTATGATCTGATAAAGTACTAAGATCAAAGAAGGGAAATAGCCTGGCCCGTGTGGCTCAGTGGTTAAACATCGACCTATAAACCAGGAGGTCATGGTTTGATTCCTGGTCAGGGCACAGTTGGGGAAAACTGCAGGCTCGATCCCCAGTGTGGGGCATGCAGGAGGCAGCCCATCCATGATTCTCTCACATCATTGATGTCTCTCTCTCTCTCCCTCTCTAAAATCAATAAAGATAATTTTTTATAAAGAAGGGTAGTAGTTCTAAATATAAAGAGGTCTGTTGTTTGTAGGTGTAGGAGGAAATGGGAGAGCTAAAGAGAGCAAAAAACTCAAGGTGAGCTAAACAGTAAGAAAAGGGAGCAGAGATGGGAATCCAGACCCTAGAACAGCCCTACATGCTTGTCCGTGACACCGTGAGGTTCCCGACCATACCCGTTGTCCCTAGTGGGCTATTAGATGTCTGAAACCCCAAAGGGTCTTCTAATGCCCAGCTAGTGGCAACTACGTGACTAAATGAACAGCGAACTGTACTCATGAACTGTGTGTCTGTCGCCAGTAGCCACGGTAAACCCATCAGATGGTGAATTGAACGGTTCCCTGGTCCCTTTGGCATTCATACCCTCTGATGTCTGTGCACAGTGGCCACACTGCTGCTTCATCACCCTCTGATCACACTGCACAGGACTTGGTCTCCCGTCTTCAAGACACTGCTCCAGCCGGTGAAATCATTCCCCTGGCTTTCTGTACCCCCAGCCCATTTGGTCACTTCCGGAAAAGCTGGCATCACATTACTCTAGCTGCCGATTTGAGGCTGTACTCACAGTAAATATTTACGGAGTGCCAACTGGGTGCTCTCAGAGATGGAAAAGGGCTCCTGCTGCCCCTGATGGGCGCAGGTACAGCCACGGCATCCGGGTTCTCCCCACTTCAGATTCTCACAGTGTCATTGACCTCCTTCTTGATGTGGAAAACAGAACTCCAACACAAGAATGTTAGCATTAAGAACTAAATCAGATATTCCTTCTCTTACCCATTAGGAGTTTTCTCTCCAAATAATTTTTTTTTTTGTAATCCTCACCCTAAGATATTTTTCTCTTGATTGTTAGGGAGGGTGGAAGAGAGAGAGAAATACCAATGTGAGAGAAACATATCAATTGGTTGCCTCCTGCACTTGCCCTGCAACCACAATATGTGCCGTTGGTTGGAATCAAACCCGGCACCCTTCAGTCTACCCACTGAGCCAAACTGGGAAGGACCCAAGTAATTTTTATTAGAATAAAATGGACCATGATATTATCTTCATCATAAGGAGTTCTCACAGGCTTCCTGTATATAATCTTGAAGTGTTTTCAACAAATGTTCTAGGATGCTGAACATTCCAGGAGCAAATTCCCAAATTACGTTGTCCCTACTGCCCTGCTTATATGGAGAAGTGGCCTGGGAAAGAACATATTTTCTGTATTTGTCTGACCCGGCTTTCCCACCATGACTGAGAACAGACTGCACAAGACAAGGTTTGAGCCAATACAACTTTATTTATTCGCCTTGGAGTACAGGTATCAACGCCCACCAGTACAGAAAGTAGCCCTCTGTGCATTCCCTCCACACCCATTTCGGAAAAATAGCTCTATGTTCTTTCATCGTAATCCAACATCAATAACACGTCTTAAAAAGGGTGCCCACCACCATTTGGATTTTGCTCCTACTTTTCATGTAAACGACAAAGCATTTCCTGTTTATCCAACATATCCACGGGCAGGAAAACATCACAGAGGTGATGCGTTCAGGAACTACTTAGAAGGGGGCTGTTTCAATGGGTCTCCTTTCTTTCTTATCTCCTAGTTTCTGGCCTGTTTAATTCTGAAGAGAAAGAAAAAGATATATTAACACATTAAAGGATAAGCAACTTAGGTCAGGCTGGCCCATTTAGGGAAAATAAATCATTGACTACTGCATAAATCATTGACTACTGCATTAGGTATTCAATCCTAACTATTACAATGGGGAGGCAGGGGTAGGGAGACCTCCATTATTAAATTAAAATTCAGTCTTGTATCTATTTTTTCCTTGTGTGCATTGCTTAAGTTCCTGGGGTAAGAAATGTGAGAAAAGCTACATTTCCCAAGAAGACAAGTGAGGGAATCCAGGCTGTGGGACAGGCACCTGGCTGAAGAAGCTGACGAGATGGTCTCTGGACAGCCTCCCACGTGACCCACAACCACCTTCATGCCTTCTCTACACACAGGTGTTTGCACGTGTTTTGTCCTCTTGTTCTTCGCAACCACCTTTTTTGGCCCATAAAGTTGAGAACATTTGGGAGGAAGAGGTATTTCCCCTACAAGGCAATACATATATTACTAAAAAAAAAAAAAGAAAAAGAAAAGATAGAAAAAGAAAGCGCCAAGAGAAACAAAACCATAAAACAAACTCTTGTGTCATGAAAATTACACATAAAAATCAACAGGAGCAGAGAGGTTGGGGCTTCCAACTCCAACCAACTTTAAAACGACAGCGTGGAAAAGAAATACGTGAATGTTTAACAATGTACAAAAACCACGAGGGCAGCCCGGCCGGCGTGGCTCCGTGGGTGAGCGTGGACTTAAGAACCGGGAGGTCACTGGTTCCGTTCTTTGTCAGCGCACATGCCCGGGGTGTGGGCCCCATCTCCAGCCAGGGTGTGCAGGAGGCAGCCAATCAATGGTTCTCTCTCATCATTGATGTTTCTCTCTCTCTCTCACCTCCGCTAAAATCAATAAAAAATAAAATAATAGCCAAGACCGGTTTGGCTCAGTGGATAGAGCGTTGGACTGCGGACTGAAGGGTCCCGGGTTCGATTCCGGTCAAGGGCATGTACCTTGGCTGTGGGCACATCCCCAGTAGGGGGCGTGCAAGAGGCAGCTGATCGATGTTTCTCTCTCATTGATGTTTCTGACTTTCTATCCCTCTCCCTTCTGCTCTGTAAAAAATCAATAAAATATATTTTAAAAAAAATAAGAACTAGCAGGTACTTATTCCCTGACGCTGGTGGCTTAATCTCTAAATTTAAAAAAAAGAAAAAAAAAAAAAAAAGAAAGAAAAAATAAAATAATAATAAAATAAGAGTGAAAATGCTGGCGAATGTAGAGAAGCATGCTGGACAAGTAGCTGGAAGCCGGCTCTGCACCGGGGCGGGGGCTGCCAGTCAAGAGGGTCTGGGGGAGCTGAGCACCCCTACAGCCAGAGCCTGTAAGGTGAGCATGACCCTCTCTGGAAAGGTACAGACACTCATTTCTAATTTGCAGTTAGACTAAGCCCGTGGTCGGCAAACTGCGGCTCGCGAGCCACATGCGGCTCTTTGGCCTCTTGAGTGTGGCTCTTCCACAAAACACCACGGCCTGGGTGAGTCTATTTGGAGGAAGTGGCGTTAGAAGAAGTTTCAGTTTAAAACAATGTGGCTCTCCAAAGCCATTTCAATCGTCGTCCTGTTGATAGTTGGCTCTGTTGACTAGCGAGTTTGCCGACCACTGGACTAAGCAAACCAAGCTCTTCTTCCCTCTGACGACCGATTCTCCTCACACTCTTCCAGCGCCTCTTCCTGGGTAGCACCCCCCTGAACTAACCTGATGGTAGCATCACCCTGACTTCCTCCTCTGCCCACCAGTCATGGGTGAGTCACGTCCTGTGACGGAGGCATGCTCCACAGATGTGCTCCAGCCCGCCCCAGGTCGGACCCCCCCCCCCCCCAGGCGAGGGCCCCTGGGCAGCTACACAAGGTCAAAGGGAGGCAGAGAATACAGATTTTTTTAAAACTTTATTACACAGTAAAGAATACAACAATACCTGAATCATACTTTAAAGATTCACAGGTTGACAGACCATACATTACAGTCCAACTAAGGGAAAGAAGGATAAACAAGAAACCACAGTTCAGACATAGTAGACTTAAAAGCTCAAGAGTATGCTGACAAAAGCATGTTGCCTACACCCCACCCCCAGTGTTAGTCTACCATTAACTTGTGGTACATGTCTGAATTAAGTATTGCACAACAACTTTTAATTGTTTTCACAAGAATGTCGCAGAACCCAAAATAATATTTAAAAAAAAATTACTTCAAATCTGCATTTCAACAGTCTCCAATTTTTTTTTTTCTTTCTTTTTCTGTCCCTTGAGGAATTCGGACAACACGGAGTCACTTTCTTTCCCTACGTTATTCCAGACATAGGCATGCTTTGCATAAGTAAACCAGCCTTGACATTTTTTTTTAAATCCCCAAGACATGCACCTACACATCGAAAATAAAAGTTAGGAAAAAAAAAAAAGAAGAAGAAGAAGAAGAAAGAAATTTAAAAGACAGGGAGCCCTGTCACACACAGTCTCATGACAGAGGAAAAAAAGAGTCAGAGACAGAAATAAGAGACAGGGGGCGCCCTATTTCTCTCTGCGACCACCATCCAATTCTACCCAATGAAGGTAACTTCTTAAAAATGCGTTCTACCTACAAATGATACTCTCACATAGCCTGTACACACGTGACAAGCAGAAAAGGAAAGGAACAAAAGTTGTCTTTTCTTTCTCTTCTTTAGGTTTATGAGGTCTGCATTGTTACCAAGGAGAGATATGGTTTGCAGCTGTATGAGCTTAACTTTTGGTATCCTGGTTCTTTTGTGCCCATTTGGTTTGACTAGACCAGTTTTTTGTTAGCTACTGGTGCAATATACATGCTGTCAAGAGGTAGAGTGAAACTTTTTGCCACTGAGGAGAATGTAGCAAAACAGGAAGAGGAAGAGGAGGAGGAGGAGGAGGAGCAGGAGGAGGAGGAGAGAAGGAAGAGGAATCAGAGATAGAGCTCAGAGTCAGGGATTTTTTTTTTCTTATGTGTTTTCACTCAGGGTGCCCTGAATTAAAAGGAATGAGACGTACTGTTACTAATCCTTATTTTACACGCTAGTGCGAAGAGAACAGTGCTGTTTCACATACATCACAGCTTCTAGAGATAACGACCTGTGGGTATGACATAACTCATTTTATTTTTTTGGGGGGGGTGGGGTGGGGGTGGGGGGATTATTTAACCCTTCGTAGCCTAGAACATATAATAGCTCTGTCAGAAAGGACTGTCCAGTGTCACAAGCAGACTAGAAAGCAGAGTGAGGTCAAAGGATTCTGGGAGCACCATGATCACAGATCACCCCTTCAGAGCCGGTTCTGTGCTTTCGCTTCCCTCTAAGCAGGTGTGCTGGCAGGTGGGCTTCCGACATGCAGATCGATGTGTGTATTTGCTCATCAGAACTTTCTACACGAAAAAACCACTTAAAAGATAAACAAACAACAACAACCTAACGGCACCCAAACAAAAGCAAAGCCAACTTGAATAGGAAAATACCAGGGGTGGGGGGAATGCTAAAAAAAAAAAAAAAAAAAAAAAAAAAAAAAAAAAGTTTGCGTTTAGGAGGCATAAATAAAGCAAATAGATTTAGGGTTGCCTCTATGCAGGTACTAAAAAGCTGTTTTAAATGGTATCCAGGGGCTATATTAAAAATAACACACACACACACACACACACACACACACACACACGCACACAAAAAAACGAATGGATCATTTCAGGTTTCCCGGTAAATGCCTGGCTGGTGTGTGTGTGTACGTGGAGAAGGGTGTTCCCAGCCTCGAAAACTTTGGTTGTCTACACAGCCTGCAGCCCGGCCTCGCCGGAAGCACACAACCGCATCCTGGGCTCCTGGTTTCACAACTAACAAGCGGTTCTGGTCTGGACCCTGGACAAGGACGGGTTCACGGACTCACACTTGACCTTGCCGAACGCGGTTCGCCTGCCGATCGTTTGGAAAAGTGGTACCGGTGCTTCTCAAGATGCGGCTTTTGGTCCATCTGATCAGTCTTTGGCTGACTTCCCTTGTGTAAGAACACTGTGTAGCCTGGCATTCAGCGCTTAAAGCTGTCAGTCTACACCTCCGCATTTGGAGCTCTAAGGATTTAACATTTTATTTCATTTTTTGTAAAATTAGAAATACTTAAACAACCTTACAGCAAATATGCATGCACTGTCTCTCTCTTTTTTTTTTTAAGTAGAATATTTCTTAAAAAAAAAAAAATCCCAATAATGATTTTTCAAAGAAAAGAAAAAAAAAAAGGGGGGAGGGAAAAAATCCACTACTACTACTCCTTGCTACGGCTACACTTGGTGAAATGGCTCTAGCATATTCAAAGTTTGCTTTAAAAAATAAAAAATAAAGCATGCCGAGGGAGTCAGTCACTGTAACAGTGCAAAATACATTTATGTACATCCCCTCTCACAAAGACACCGAGGCTAGCATTCCATGAACATGCTGGTTTTAGGGGAAAAAAAATCCTAGAAGAGAGTGAAATAGCAGCTCCGACAGATTTTTTTTTTCTTTTCTTTTCTTGAGGACAACCAAAAAAATAAAATAAAATAAAATAAAAAGTCTTTCCTCCCCCCTCCCCCCGAAACTACTAGAGAAATGTCACTAATACATAGCGGTATAAAAGCAGCAGAGAAAGATACAGGTTTCTCACCAACTAGGACTCGAGAGACTACATGTGGGGCGCACGGGCCAACTACATCGCATCGCCACGTTTCTCCAACACATTTACAAGAAAAACACCATCGGAAAGCTCACGGGACAGAAGTGTCTTCACACGCGGAGAGCGACTCGGTTTTGTGTGTGTGTTTGCAATGCAACAAAATCGACACAGGGCAGGGCTGACAATTTGGAAAGGGGGCTGGAGCTGGAGCCACCGTGGTTGGGGTTTGTTTTTTTTTTTATTTTAAAAAAGTAGTTTTCGATATAAAAAGGAAAGAGCTGGGCTAGACCCAGTGTGTTACTCCGTGGAGTCTCGCCAAAGTGGACGGCCGTGGGAGGGTTAGTTAGGGCAGCCGGCTGATGTCAGAGCTGCCAGAACGCTAATGAACTGCAGGCGGAGTCTCTTAACGTGTGTGCATGTGTGTGTGTGTGAGTGTGCATGTGTGTGTGTGTGTGTGTAAAGGAGCCTTTTGTACTCGGGCATTTTTTTTTTCCCTTGCTGCTGTATCCATACACCCCACTGCAAATCATCTTTCATTTCTCATTCTGTTGGCCTGGCTATCTATTCTTTCTTTTCAGAAACTGGGGGCGGGGGGTGGAGAGTGGGGGTGAGTCCATACACCCCACTGCAAATCATCTTTCATTTCTCATTCTGTTGGCCTGACTATCTATTCTTTCTTTTCAGAAACTGGGGGCGGGGGGTGGGGTGGAGAGTGGGGGGGGGGGGGGGGGGGGGACGAACATCTGTTTCTCCTTCCAATATGCTGCCCATATGTGTGTTCAGTCGCGGGTCTTCAGGGTTCAGTTGGCAACCCACGGACGCCATTCATTTTCTGGTTGAAACGTCTACCACTGTAGCCAAAGCTCATGCCCCGGATGGTTTTCCTCTTTTTTTTTTTTTTTAATTTTGTTTTTTATTTCCCCCATTATTGTGCATCAGGAACACTGTGTCTTAATCTTAGCATGTCTGCTTTCAACAGCTTCTGAGCAATCCCTTGGTTTGCTGTTTGGTAAAGCATCGGTTTCGTGAGGTCATCTCGTTTTAGGAATCCCAGCTCCTGGCGGATAACGGGGAAGGAGGCCCAATGTACCATTGCGGGTTCTCCGCTCTGCTCTCTCTTCCAGGTCTCGAAGGAGGAGATGATCTTTGTGGTCCACAGTCGAAGTCCTTACTGACCCGTGACCGGCCCTCTGTTCGGACGACCAGGGTGAGGTCCTCTCTTTGCTCCAGGGCTGCTGCGACCCATCGGGAGGTTCATCTGCACACAAAACGAACGAACGGAAAAGAACTTGGAGCATCTGAGGATGGAGGGTGGGTGGTGGGTGGGTTGGCGCGTCGGTTGTGTTGTGTCGTGTTTCCTTGGACAGTCCGTAGAGTCCCCCTGTCTCTAGCGAGGGGTTGTCTCTATGGTGGAGGGGGTCCCCGGGGTGGTGGACCTCGGGGTGGCTGCTGGTGGCGTGTCCATGGGGCTCCCGGCCCCGCTGCTGGGCGTGACGGAGGAGCTGGCGGCGGGCGCGTCCCCCTGCGGCGGGGCCTGCAGGGTCTGTCCACAGATGTGGTGGTGCTTCTCCCAGTCCTTGTGCTGGCAAAACGAGCCGCAGTACCGCGCCGTGTTGCAGCCGCTGCAGGTCTCGCTGGCTTTCCGGCCGCAGTTCCAGCAACTCTGAGGGGAGAAGGCAGAACAGAGCACAAGTCCCAAGTGAGTCCGCTGTGCAAACCAGAGGCTGGGGAACTGTGCTGGACAGCACTGCCCCCTTTTCTCTTTTTAAAAAATATATATGTTTATGGCCGAAACCGGTGTGGCTCTGTGGATAGAGCGTCAGCCTGCGGACTGAGGGGTTCCAGGTTCCATCCCGGTCAAGGGCATGGACCTTGGCTGCGGGCACATCCCCAGTGGGAGGTGTGCAGGAGGCAGCTGATCGATGTTTCTCTCTCATCAGTGTTTCTGACTTTCTATCCCTCTCCCTTCCTCTATGTACAAAATCAATAATATATATATATTTTTTTTAAAGTCTCCTTCTAGAGACCCGGTGCATGAAATTCGTGCCCAGGGTTGGAGGGGTTGTCCCTCAGCTCAGCCTGTACCCTCTCCAATCTGGGACCCCTTGAGGGCAGTCAGACATCCTTCTCACAATCCAGGACTATTGGCTTCCAACCACTTGCCTGCCTGCCTTCCTGATTTCCCCTAACTGCTTCTGCCTGCCAGGCTGATTGATGTCTAACTGCTCCCCTGCCAGCCTATTTGCCCCCAACTTCCCTCTTCTGCCAGCCTGGTCACCC
Source organism: Antrozous pallidus (assembly GCA_027563665.1). NCBI lineage: Eukaryota > Metazoa > Chordata > Mammalia > Chiroptera > Vespertilionidae > Antrozous > Antrozous pallidus. The sequence goes on from CM050510.1 coordinate 7,662,991, forward strand.
CTAACTGCCCTCCCCTGCAGGCTTGATCATCCACAACTACCCTCCCTCGCAGGCCTGGTCCCTTCCAACTGCCCTCCCCTGCTGGCCATCTTGTGGTATCCATCTTGTGTCCACATGGGGGCAGGATCTTTGACCACACGGGGGCAGCCCTCTTGTGTGTTGGCGTGACGGTCAATCTGCGTATTACTCTTTTATTCGATAGGAATTCAGAAAGGGAAGAAGAAGGAGAGAGAGAGAAACATCAATGAGGAGAGAGAATCATTGACTGGCTGCCTCCAGCACGCCTCCTGCTGGCAACCGAGCCTGCAACCCAGGCACGCGCCCTTGACTGGAATCGAACCCGAGCCAACACTCTATCCACGGAGCCAAACCAGCTCGGGCCTGCCACCTTACTTTCAAGAACTCTGTGGGAAGCATGGAAACTCCAGGTGTAAGTGTGTGTACACAGTAAACACACGGAGATGCAGGTTTTGGTATGATGGTTGCCCAAACTTTCCTGCCAACAACTCTCAGGACACCTACCACCCTGGCTGGTGCTGCTCTCTGCTTTGTCAAACCCCTTCCTTTTAGGTTTGCTGAGTCCACTGCATTTTCCCGTCTGATGCCAGGACCACCACAGTCACACACAAACATGTCACTCTTGGCAGAAGGATCTTCCTTCCAGAGAGGACAGAAATTAGAAAGGGCCCGCAAGACTCGAAGAAACGTAACAAAGACAGTCTACTCGCTGCTCTATCAGACTAGAGATTGAGATAAGACCCTTTGACCTCTCTGCGTCTTCAGCTGTTCCTCCCGCACTCAGTCAGTGTACCCGACAAGCAAACTCAAACAGTCCCCTCCACTTCAGCTCCCTGCAGGCCAGGGTCCTTGGCTTGCTTGTCCTCTGTTACTGTCTAAGCACCCAGAACAGCGCCTGATATATATATATATAGCAGGGGCTCCATACGTATTTGACTGAATCTGAGCATACTTAAGTTGACTTTGAGAAACCAGAGATACTCAAACGGCATAAGTAACAATTGGCACACAGTGCGTTCCGGTTGATGGATTGTCTTCCAGCTCAGCGACTCTGTGTGGTCAGAAAACTGGAGGAAGTGAAAAAACGTAGACCTTAAGCAAGCCCGATTCTCATAGCCAGTGCTTTCGAGAAGTGAAATAAGCTCAAATGAGGTTGCCTCTGAGATTCAAACTCTGAAATAGACACACCATGAATCAGAGCACAGTGTATCAGAGATGGGAGACAGATTTAGGAGGAGATAGAAGGTACAGGCCCTCAGGCACCCTAGGAGGAGGCAACACCTCAGGAAGCCAACTTTAAATGTTCCTACCGCAGTTCCTTTGGCAAGACCAACCCCACTGCGAATGCGCTATAAAGGGGTCTCAGCCGTGTGCATGCCTCTTTTTGTCTCCATCTTCCTTGGTTTTGGCTATTTTCTTGCAAAACAAACGTCTGTCGAGCGCAACGTAATGATCTTTAGTGTGAATTTAAGTCGCATGACCTTCATTTACTTTTGGGAATGGCTGTGTCACAATTAAAATGCATTTTTAAGAAAGTCCTAATATATATGAACTAGAGGCCCAGGGCACGAATTCGTGGGGTCCCTTAGCCTGGCCTGCAGGGTTGAGCTGAAACCAGCTCTCCAACATCCCCCGAGGGGTCCTGGATCGTGAAAAGACAAAGGCCAGGCCGAGGGACCCCACCAGTGCATGATAGGGAAGGGATGCGGGAGGTTGGCCAGCCGGGGAGGTACCGCAGGGTGGCCCCAGGGTATGTCTGGCCTGTCTTGCTCAGTCCCGATTAGCTTGACACCAGCAGCAAGCTAACCTACCAGTCAGAGCAGCTGCCCCCTGGTGGTCAGTGCATGTCATAGTGAGCAGTTGAGTGGCCTTAACATCATTAACATATTATGCTTTCATTGGTTGAATGGATGACCAGATGGCTGAACGCTTAGCATATTAGGCTTTTATTATATAGGATATTAAAAACCTCTCCACAGTGTGCCCTGCATTGGTGCTGCTTTAAGCATGCTGGTGGTGTGGCTTCAGGTAGACCCAGGGGCCTACTTTGAATATCCCAGTGGAAGGTCAGCCTGTCACCCCCGTATGTGTGGCTTTACCACCAAAACAGGCAGAGAAACGTTCAGCAATCGTCCGAACTTTGCCAGGAAGTAAAGGGCCTCCTGGAGTTCCACGTGCTTAAGCTCGAGAACTTGACTTTAAAAACTTCTAGGAAAGAGCTCAGCTCTACATTTTTTTTTACCCACTCTTCAGAAATGCTGGCCCCATGAAGGGGGAAAATAAAATGCAGGAAAACCTCAAGATCTCAAACGCTGGTCCACGGAAGGTGTTTTAAATGAACATACCTGAGGAAATACATGTTCACATCATGAATAAAATCACAATTGACAATCAGCACTGGCACAGATTTTTCTTTTTCCTCCTTTAATCTAATCAGGAAAATAACTCAGAAGATGTGTACTTCTGATCCGAGGTTTCATAGCAAGACTCGAAGCCCTTCTTCCTCAAAATTAATCCCATCACATTTGCACGTACAAATGACCCTGGTAGAGTTGCGTACAGATGTGGACTTGGCCCTTAGGAGCCGTGGGGTCTGACATGGCACTCAGAGTGAAGTTTATGTCCTTGAAGTTGAGTCACTTTTAGAAGAATGCCAGGTGGATCCTGGAACAGACGCAGCAAATACTAGAAATTACTAAATGACAGTAGAAAATTCCAATTAGAGGACAGAGACTCAGATCCAAAACAACCTCTTAAGGAAATTAAATATCTATCTAAGTCAAGTGGCTCCTTCAAAATATACCCTGGTGTGAGGGCATTTTTCTGGCAGAGGCACATTTTGGCAGACACAACAGTGGTAACTGCCCGGGACTCAACGCGGCCGTCAGATTGAAATCAGATGTAGGCAACCTTCTCAATTTAAGCTGATTAAACACACAGACTCCACCAGGTAATTACAGATGCATGTGTTGGGGGGTTGGATAGAGGAGACAGGATGGGGACTTCTTTTATTTTTAAAGTGGTTTCAAAGATGGGAACAATTTCACAATTTTTTTTAAAAAAATGGAGCTATGCCAAATATAGAAACAGATGTTTTGGATTACGAAGCTGCTGGGAATTGAGCCTGCGTGGCTCTGAATGGCCACATTCTGACCCAGGATTCAAGGGCTCTTGCTAATTTTACCTCTGTCCCCATTCCTAAGTTGTTGGATCAAATTCATTTACCACCCACAGCTGGGAAAAAGCAACCTTCGGCGGTCGGAAGGCACAACAAAGAGCAATTCAGATGACCCGGTGGGGGAAAAACACAAACAAATGACTTATTTTTATTCCTCCTGACATCGTGTAGGGAACTTTAGCCTAAGTAGTCAACTAACAAAAAAATAGCCCAAATTGCACAATCCCTTTAAAAAGCTCATTAGAAAGCAGACAAAGCAATTTCTATGAATATATTTCTCTTGGGTGGTTCTTCTGAATTTCCTGTCGACTAGTCCAGAGGTCGGCAAACTGCGGCTCTCGAGCCACATGCAGCTCTTTGGCCCCTTGAGTTTTCAGTAAAGGCCAGCTTAGGAGGAGCCTAATTAAGTTAATAACAATGTACCTCTCTATATAGTTTAAGTTTAGAAGATTTGGCTCTCAAAAGAAATTTCAATCGTTGTACTATTGATATTTGGCTCTGTTGATGAATGAGTTTGTCGACCACTGGACTAGTCCATCCCTGCAAGACTGATGCGGGCCCAGTGACACCCGGCCCCTCACTGCCATGCTTCTGGGAACGGAAATGCACAGAATCTTGTGAGGACTGTCACCTGAATAACTTGATGTTTCTAAGTTTCTGCTGTTCACAAAGGGGGAAACCAAAAATTGTGTATAATCCCCATAAATTGTGTACAGCCATAAAGGACAGGGGTACAGTGGTCAATGATTTAATCCAATTTTACATTTTTTTTTTCAATTTGTGCTTGTTACATTCAGGCTCGTATTTCCCGATACTGGCTCTATTTATTTGTTTGTTGCCTATTTTATTATTTTTTAAATAACTGAGCTTCCTTTCAGTCCCTGAAGGAATGATGCTGGTGACTCAATTACCACATTCGTCTAGAATGCTCGAGACCAGCTTTTCGTAGCAAATTTCATTCCCAAATCTAATGGCACTTTATAGTCTTCTCTTATTTGTGACCATAGAGTCCCTTTTCGCCACAAAGAATTGTTTCATTCCCTATCTGAAAAGCGGGAATTGGTTCACTGCCCAAAACTGGGCTGAGTCAGTCAGATGGAGCACATGGGGCTGAATTCCATGCTCCCTCTCTGGAAACGTACGAATGCCACAGAGAACATGGGAATGATGGATTGAAGCTTTCGAATGCCAAAGCTGTATGTCAAAGACTATTAATACTTTGCTTCATATCAGCATTTCTCTTCATTCCCAAGAACAAAATTATTTCTTTCATCTTGTTGTTTTAGAGAGAGAATGGACAGTCTGCCCTACTGGCAAAATAATATCTTTTCTGGTTCCTATTGTTGAAAATTCCTTTTCCAAGCCACAAAACACTTTCTCCTGAGTTGCTTTACGTGTCTCCAGTTCTTACATACTTATAATTCTCCAGAAAAGAAAAGCTCTCACATGCATTCTACTCAATGAATTTAGTAGAATGTTTACGATTAAAATTCCCCAAATTAAAATAACTCTACACAAGGTAGCACAACCTACATTCACACTCAAGATCACATCTTACCTGGCGCTCAAGAGTTTAAAACCACTTTAACATACACGTTGCAGCATAGGAAGCTGTGACTCAAAGAAAACTGAGGCTCCAAGAACAGGCAACTTTGGGGCAAATGACTTATGTGAACTCACACAGATAGAGTGCATCGCCCACATTTGATTCACACAGGCCTTAGGACGGCAAACCAAAGACTTTCGAGAACGCCGCGCACTGTCGATCTGAGGTCTTTCTCAGAACCTGTTTTGGCAGGAATAAGGTGAGCAGGCTGGGTGCTCAGCTCCGGAGAGTGGACAGAGGTTGGGCCAGGAATCTGGAGGACTGAAGACGTGGTGTCCTGATGTGTACTGGACATGGCTTCCAGTTTTGAGTGGCTTCAGAGTCAGCCTGTCCTGGGTTTCTCCTCCGACAGGCAAGCATGGCTGCACAGAGAGGATTCCCACTTACTCCCCAACGCTTTGCTGGTGACTGGTTCCCTTCTCCATCCTCACTGTCCTTAGATTTTCTAAAGACTCGCCACGACTCACTCTTTCCCTGCCCCTCCTTTCCCAACTCCCCTTGTTGAAATTCCCTCTAATTTTGGTTTCCAATGTACTAACATCATTCTTCTTCCTTCTCCTTCTCCTTCTCCTCCCCCTCCCCTCCCCCTCCCCTCCTCCTCCTCTCCTTCTTCCTCTTATTCTTCCTCTTCCATTTGTCCTTTTTCCTTTAGATATTTGGTGAGGAAGAAGCTGGCATAAAAAAAAAGAAGCGAGGCTTCTCTTCTCACCCACTCCCCTGTCAGAATGCCCTGGTTCTAACTGTTGGATGTAAGAAAATGACAACTGAGCCCGTTTCTCCAGCTCTCGTTTCCTTCCTGAGCTGTTGTCCGGGATGCTCCCCGCCCCCTAAGCCAGCATTCCCGAACCCTAACTCTCTGGTGGGGTCCATTTCAGTCACTGGCGACATTCAGGCCTAAGACTTTGGGAACTCCTATTGGAAACTCCTATTGTTTTAAGTCCCTGCAAACACTCAGTGCAAAACCCCCCAGACCTTGCTTCCATGGTGTCTCTCCCTTCCTTTCCCATCTCACGGTTACTGCCCACCTTCCTTCCCTGCCCTTCCTTCCCGACCTTCCTCCTCCTCCTCCTCCTCCTCCTCCTCCTTCTTTCTCTTCTTCTTCTTCCTTTTATTTATTTTTTTAGATTTTATTTATTTTTTTACAGAGCGGAAGGGAGAGGGATAGAGAGTTAGAAACATGGATGAGCGAGAAACATCCATCAGCTGCCTCCTGCACACTCCCCACTGGATATGTGCCCGCAACCAAGGTCCATGCCCTTGACCGGAATTGAACCTGGAACCCTTCCGTCCGCAGTCCGATGCTCCATCCACTGAGCCAAACCGGTCTGGGCCAGACTATCTTCTTAACTGGTTTCGCATCTCTCTTACAGAGACACTCTGCTCCTCTGTAAGCGGACCTGCTTATAAAACAGTGCCCCCATCTCGGTTGCACCTCTCTGCAAAGCGGGTCACAGAGCCATGACCCCAGGTGTGCGCAGGAGGACACCGAAGCTCCAGATCGTCCACACCCGGCGCTCCAACCCCTCTACCACGAGCAGCAACAGAGCCCAACAACTGGCCTTTGGAGAAATGAAACCACCTCACAACACAGAGTCACAGGCCGTGCTCGGGGGCTCCAAAGTCTTTTGGGGGCCAAGGGGCCTGATGACGGGGCTTGGCTTTCACAGGAGCAATGGTGGAGAGCCCCGGGCAGTTGTGCTTTTCTATCACCTACCTGTGTAGTTTTATTGATTCAGATGATAGTCGGAGTGGCTTCAAATAAGGAAGAGAAAGAGAATAAAAGAATGTCTTAGCCAGAAAATTTCCTCTATCTTGTGATAAAGGAGTGTGGAAAATATGGCAGATGATGCCTCATACTATTGCTCTCAAAATGTGTGAAATTAAAATATCTATGTAAAGAAAAATGTCTCATTCCATACCGAAAAAAATGGAGGCTGACAGAGCAAAATGAATCACCCTAAACGCCCCCAATGCAGTGACTGAGCTGGAGCCAGAATTCAGTCTTCTTCTGAGTCCTTCTCCTGGGTTCCTTCAGCCACACCCATCTGCCCCTGAGCTTTCCTAGCAGAAGAGGATTATCTGATTGGCTGAACTGGCCTTTTAAGGGGTCTGACTCTATAATCTATTACCCAAACCAGGACACCTGAGAGTGAAGGGGGCACTTCTGATCATTACATGGAGACAACAGAGGTAACCTGAGACTGTCTCCCTCAAACTGAGATGCAGGGTCCCTTGGAGCCCCACCTTTACATATTCCAGTGCACTGTCCTCATTTCCACATTCGGCCGCATCAACTACCTAAGCTTTGTGCTCTTTCTGCCCTTTCCAATCCGCAGGGGAGATCTGTCTGCATTACAATAACTGCTTTGAGCTCTTTTAAATATTTGAACTTGGGTTGTTCATGCACAAAAACTGAAAGAAATGTACTCCTTCACCACCGGCACACACGCCGTGGACAAATCAAAGCCACCAAGTGTCTGCAGGGAAGACCATCAGATCCGGACACTCCAAACCCTACAAGTCCATTGAAGAATCGCAGCTCCTTCTTCTTCCTCGATGGCTAACGGATCACCAAGTCCTATCCAGGCTATCTCATGGGTGTTCAGCTAGTCCACCCCCAACACCACTACCAGCCATCTTCATTCAACCAACTCCACTAACCACATGGATTGTTCTGGGACAGTCTTTCCTTGGGAGAACTAGAGACACAAAGCACTTTTATAGTGTGTGTGTGATGGGGGGGAAGGGTTATGTGTGTGTGGAGGGGTATATCTGGGAGGGGGGAAGAATATATCTGGGAGGGGTGTGCGCATATTGACTGGTGTGCAAGTCTGGAGGATACCCAGCTACATTCAAGTGAAATATTTCTTCCCTATCTTTCTCTCCTCTCTCAGGAAAATGTCTACGTTCCTTTTGCAGAAAAGAGGCTCCATCATTGGAGAGATGGCTTCCTCCTGCTCAATCTTGAAAAGTGGGCCTGCAGTTTAAAGGGAAGAATAGTAGGAAACAGGACCTGTGCTGCGTTTCTGCATCTACACCCACAAATCACTGCCGTGATCCTCACGAACAGACCCTTCTTCCACGGTTTGGAACATGTACGCACACTCTGAGTTCCCAGGTAGATTCTGCCGTCGCCCAGCTGTGTAAGTTCCCTCATGGCGAAAACTGTCACGCCTCCCAGTTCTAGCCACTGGATAAGACAGTGGCACGCCTCTTCACATGATTTGCAAGACCAAAGCGTGTAAAGCTTCTGTGGCTTTCTCAAAGCCACAGACTTGTGGGAGACAGAACCAAGAATTAAATTTGGCCTTCTGAGCTCCACACCCTTTCTCCAAGCATAATGTGCTTTAAAATCCTTGGAAAGTGTCACCGAAGATAAGGATAGCACCATACTAAAGATCAGTTTCCCAAGAGATGCCAAAAGAAAAACAATAAAATCACTCATACCTAGGTTTTTTCCATCCTATCTACTACTATCATAGCTACTATTTGATACACCATCTATATATATAAAAGCCTAAGCAACCATTATGACTGGTTGACTGGTTACTATGATGACACGCTGACCACCAGGGGGCATATGCTCAATGCAGGAGCTGCCCACTGATGGTCAGTGTGCTTCCACAGCTAACTTCCCACAGCCAGTCAACCTCCTGTGATTCCTCCCTCAGACTGGGCAAGATGCCCCACAGGGGGTTCCACGAATTTCTGCATTGGGCCTCTATTATTTTTATAATGCTGAATACTAAGGTCAAGATCATACATTTCCTATACAGGTTTTATGAATAAAGACAGAAAGCTTATAGACACTTAGTAATTTACAAAATACCCAACCTAAACAACAGAACTGAAACATTCATGTGAGAGTGAGAATGTTTTAATAATGCCAACAACTGTGCCTCCTGGCATTACTGACTTGAATAGAGAGGAACAGATTCTCTCCAAAAGATGCGAATGATTTTTTTTTTTTTAAGCACAAAACAAGGTCCTTAAATATCTTAGCCACAGATGCCAACAACACTGAATTTATATCTAGGTTAACTTAATAATGAAAAAGTCCGCAATTGAGGTGTAGATAAACTTCCCTTTGTCCCTCTTTTCCCAAGAAACTTTCAAATGTTGAAAATCAATTCCTTTTGTCCTCTTAATATTCATCTGCAACACATTAAATACAAATTCTGGGCACTGAGGGATTCCCACAGCGCCTTTCATCTACCGAGAGGCCTGGTACAAATTAAGTCCTTACTCTCCCTCCCAAATTATAGATACACTAGGAGCCCGGTGTACAAAATTCGTGCACTGGGGGTGGGTGGTCCCTCAACCCAACATGCCCCCTCTCACATACTGGGAGCCCTCAGGGGATTTCCAACTGATGGCTCACCCCCAGCCATCGCCCTGCTCAGTTCAGCCCTGGCTGCCTGCGACCACCTGGCCCCGGGGGCTGTGCGCTCGCCACCACTGCCGTTTCATCTCCACCTCGGGCCCAGCGCTCATGCCGCTTGGCCCCGCCCCTGCTCCTGATTGGCTGGTAGCATAGCCAATCAGGAGCAAAGGTATGGTCAAATTTGCATGTTTCTCTTTTATTATATAGGATATCCTGGTAGACCATCGTTTTACCAGCTCACGGCTGTGCGAGTTCAGTTCATTGTCCTTTATGCACACTTACTTTGGGGCTGGGCATTGTAGTGCTGTATCAGTGCAGAGGAATGCCACATGCTCCAACTCACAGACCATTTTAGAAAGCAATCTGCTAGAGACTGCGTGCTTCCCAGACCCCTGAGCCATTTAGGGTGTGTGTGTATGTGTGTGTTAATATCCTGGAACAATACAAAATGACATTGCCCCAGTCAGTGATGTCAACTAATAAAATGATCTGTGTGTGTGTGTGTTTTAATATCCTGGAACAATACAAAATAACATCGCCCTTGTCAATGATGTCACCTAATAAAACGATCATAGTAGTGATTAGAAATAATGTGGAAAAACAGACTGTGCAGAAAATCTCCTAGAAATGTTTAATTGAGGCAAACATGGGTTTAGCATTGGATTTAGGACCAGTAGTGAAGGAAAGGACTTTGATCCCAGGCGTGTCAGGCATGTTTGGAGAGCAGCCGACACAGGGTATTGCCCTTAAATCCCTGCCTTTAGAAGGAAGCCTCATGCACATGCTACCACACACAGCTGAGTGTTGAGTCTCCTAATGGAGCTAGGAAGTTGTAAGAATTTCACTTCAATCCGGTACCTCGCAAATATATTAAACATTTCCTTCGGCGGAGTTGTTCTTTCAGGCCTCTAATAAAGACAAAACTGGGTCAGCTTTCAACCAGTTCCACAGGTGCCAGAACTCCCCTGATTATTCTAAGTTTCACCCCAACGATGTGTTGGGCTCAGTCCGGTAGCTGCTTTGATTTGGGATCTCCTGGATCACAACCAAGCACTCCAAAGGGAAGTCTGACCATCGGCCTGGGTGGCCCCGGAGAGCATGCTGCTGAGCGAAATACGCCAGTCAGAGGGGGACAAGCTCTCCAAAGGGAAGTCTGACCATCGGCCTGGGTGGCCCCGGAGAGCATGCTGCTGAGCGAAATACGCCAGTCGGAGGGGGACAAGTCCCACATGATCGCACTCATTCGTGGAATATAACAGACAACAGAAACTGAGGAATGAAAACAGATCCAGAGACATGAAAGCATGGGACAGACAGTCAAACCTGGCAGGGGAGGTGGGGGAGAGGGGGTGGGAGTAAGAAATCAGCCAAAGGACTTGCATCGGTGCCTATAAGCCACAGCCAATGGACACAGACGGACAGTAGGGGGGTCAGGGCATGGGCTGGAGGTGGGAGTGGACGGGGAGGGGACCCTGGGGGGAAAAGGAGACAGATGCGATACTTTGAACATTAAAGAATCTAAATAACTAAAAGACTGGGGGCTCTAATTAGCGGAGCCCCTGCGGCCCCGGCCCTCACCTCGCTGGAGTCCTCCTGCTGATTGATGACGGCCAGCGCGTCCTCGGCCGCCTGCCGCTTGGCCTCGGCCACCGTGCGCTCCATCTTGGCCCGCTCGCTGGTGATCATGTCGTGCGCTTTCCGCTCGGCCTCGGACACGGCCTTCTGCAGCTCCGTCATGGCCTGGCGCTTCACCTCGTTCACGGCCTCCTCTGCAGGCCCGGCACCCCGGGGACAAGAGGACAAGTCTCCGTTAGCTCGGGGCTCAGGGCGCGGCGGGCTGTCGATGGGGATCCGTCTGGGACGGCGCTTTGGCTGGCTCCCTACCCGCCCAGCGGAGGCCTGAAATGCCTTCGGAAGGCAAATCTGGGCCTTTGACTTGCATTTCTAGGAATATGTTTTTTTTTTTAAATATATTTTTATTGCCGAAACCGGTTTGGCTCAGTGGATAGAGCGTTAGCCTGCGGACTGAAAGGTCCCAGGTTCGATTCCGGTCAAGGGCATGGACCTTGGCTGCGGGCACATCCCCAGCAGGGGGTGTGCAGGAGGCAGCTGATGGATGTTTCTCTCTCATCGATGTTTCTGACTCTCTATCCCTCTCCCTTCCTCTCTGTAAAAAATCAGTAAAATATATTTTAATAAATATATATATATATGTGTGTGTGTGTATAAATATACACATATTTCAGAGAGGAAGGGAGATGGGGAGAGAGAGAGAGACATCAATGAGGAGACAGAATCATGGACCGGCTGCCTCCTCCACGCTCCCTACTGGGGATGGAGCCCGCAACCTGGGCACGTGCCCTTGACCAGAATCGAACTCGGGACCCTTGAGTCCTTCAGGCCCATGTTCTATCCACTGAGCCACACCGGCTAGGGCTGGGAATATTCTGTAAAGTACTGCTATCATGACTACAACTTTTCTCCCACCACTAGTCCCTCCAGAAAGGGTTGTGAGACCAGGGTAAGGACGTAAAGGACAAAATCACGAGAAAACCGTCCAGAGAATACACACACATAAGAAGGTGGGCTGCCACCAGGCTATCGGTCGGCGATTTTCAACCGATGTGCCCTTAGAATTAAAATGCTCAAGCCCTGACTATGTGGTCAGCGGCACTGACCTCTGTCCCGTCAGATGGCCAAATAAAACGTTTTCCAAATGCCAACCGCTGACACAATAGTCACTGATGTGAATGAATCAACATCGTGCCTGATGCCTATTTTCTTTTTCAGAATTTAGCCATTAGTTTATGTGTGCCACCATAGGAAACAGGTTGAAAATCACTGCTGTACGTTAATATGCACGTAGGAAAGTACCTGGGTAAAGTTTCCAGAAAACAATAAAGGAGATACATTTTACCCACACACATATTTGAGGGCAAACCACTGTTTTAGTGGTAAATAATAAAGTACAACCGCAGAAAGGTAATTCGTGGAGCAATTAGGTCAGTGCAGACCTTTTAAAGGAAATCGATGAGAAAACAGACAGATGATTCAGCTTTTCCTTTTCATTCGTCATTTCCTGAGTAATAGGGATGTGTATCTTTATAGACTAGCTGACAGGTTTTTAAAAATCACTTTCTCATTTACAAATTTTAAGCTGCTGTCTATCCAGTTAATCAAATAAGTGCACGGTTTCACATAGCCAACTGTTGCCCTGGGCACCCAGAACTGAATCGCGTCACAGGCCTGCAAGGTGTCCAGCTAGCCTTTTTATTTTAGCTGTGGAAAGTGTGCAAAGCCCTGTCCGATTTGGCTCAGTGGATAGAGCATCGGCCTGCGGACTCAAGGGTCCCAGGTTCGATTCCAGGCTAAGGGCACAGGCCTAGGTTGCAGGCTTGATCCCTAGTAGGGGACATGCAGGAGGCAGTCAATCACTGATTCTTTCTCATCACTGATGCTTCTATCTCTCTCCTCCCTTCCTCTCTGAAATCAATAAAGAAATATATTAAAAAAAAAAAGAAAGTGTGCAAAGATTCGGCTAATGTACAACATAAGATTGACAACTAAAACAAGTAATTTCCATTTTAAAAAATTAACTGTTCTAATTAACAGGGGAAAATATCCTCCCCCTGCATTAGTTATTTTATCTAATTTTCATCTCCATTCGAAGCAAAATGACAATGATTAATTGAAAATTTAATAAGGAGTAATTATTAACTTGGCAAACCTAGTACCAATTAACGCTCTATTAAAACTAATTATGACATGTTTCAAGCGCTTGCACTTAATTGTTTCGCCCTCTTCAAAAGCACCTTAATTAAATGTTCTGTTTAATTAAAAACATAGATTCCTAATAAAAATGTTTTGCTGGAGATTAAAAATGTAAGCGATGCAAATACTCCTCCGGTTTCTTAAATGTTTATGGTGTATTTCACGCATCTACAGTCCGAGACCTGAGGCTCACCAAGAGCCCTCCACTGGTCATGAGCTGTCCTGGTTTCGGTGGCCTTCCTCATCTGAGCAGCGTTATTCCTGAAGTTCATTCACTGGCAGTTACTGTCTGATGGGTTTTATAAACTCAGATAATAAGGGAAAAGAGCCAGACTGTAACTAGTAAGTAAAATACCTTAAGCTTTTATTGGCTGCTTTAAGATACGCAATTAAACTCGGAATGGAAAGAGCATAGCAGAGCTGACAGCACCTTCTTCAGGAACAGACAGGAAAAAATGCCTTTGTTCCACTATCAGAAACGCCAGGGGGCACCGGGGAGGGACTGGCCTTCTCACCATACAGCCAGGGTCTAATGTAGCTTGAATATTCAAAGCGAATTAAAATTCCATCTAAGTGGTAATACAGGACAATAATTTTTGCTTACCATCAAAGTTGTAGCTTGACTAATTGTATATGCAAATCAGGCAATTTGTATTTAAATTATGCATTCCTATTCTAATCCCACAGGCATATACAGAGCAGCAAAGAGAATTGGTAGGACATTTTCAAGGTGCTTGAATATTTATTACCAATGGCAAACGTTCACTGATCAGTTGAAAAAAAAAATATATATATATATACATATGCTGAAGAAAACATTCAGTTGCAATTTAAGAACCGTCTTTATGTTAGATTTGTCCCAAATTTCATAAATACCTTTTGTAACTTTAGAGTATGCTTTGTTTCCTTTGCTTTTAAAGAATACTACTTGAGGGGGGAAATGGATGGGACCTTCAGCATTTGCTAAGATTCCAATTCTTTAAAATGTATACTGTTATGTTGTACCGTATTATTGAGCAACATAAAAATTTTGAATAAAGTCTGTAGATTAAATAATAGTGATTGATGTAACAATGTCCCTGTTCTCATTTTGGTAACCGTGTTGTGGTTATATAAGAGAATGTCCTGTTTAGGAAATACATGCTAACATACTGGGAGTAAATGTGTTGTTTTGGGGGGAGGGGGTAATACCATGCATCACAGAAAAAGGAAGGGAGGGAAGAGAGGAAAAGAGAGAAAACATATTAAAGCAAATACAGTAAAATAGGGAAAATTGGGTGAAAGATTTTTAATAATAATTCCTAGAACTTTTCTGCACGTTGGACATCATTTCAAAATAAAATGGTGGAAGCTAATTTATTATGTGCCTTTAAGTACGATACGCTTTTTGCAATTGTAATTTTCGGTGAAAAGGAATGCAGGAATGTATGGATGTGGTTATATCGCCACTGTCTTTACTATGCAACATTGTGGTTATACCACATTGACGTTTGAGAGCTCTAGCCTGGATATTTTTCAAAAGCTTTCAACTTTTATTTCTTATCAACTGGCACAAAGGTAACGTATAATATTTTCATTGCAAAGACATACTTTACAGGTTTTGCTCTAAAAAAAAATAATAATAATTTGCCCACAGCAAATTTCAGAATCCTGGAGAAAGCTTTCAAACTGTAACTAGCTGAGCGCAGACACCACTTTTGTGCTTTCATTACGATGGATGCCTTGATGCTGCTAACACTAGGCATGCTTTTAAGACACCTATGAAAATCAAGATTATAAGCAGTTATCTGAGATTTCAAGAGGAAACTGTTACCTATACTTTGGGAATTTAATACACTCCTTAACATGTAGCATCGAGCCATAGAAACTATTTGTAAACTATTCCTAGGTGCATTAGAGATATCATATTAGACTGAAGTCCTGATATACCCAAGAGGCATATCTAAAAAATATTCCAAACATTTATTTAATCATGTTTAACTCTTCTTAAAGCAGACATCAACACAATACACAGGTGTTGATCTTCCTCTCCTCTCGAAGTCTTCATAATGGAAATTATACCCAGAATTGGTTATAGAAACCCACAAAACAGACAATAAGTCATCGTGAACTCAGTAGATTACAACGTGTCTACAAAGAGAAAACTGATTAAGTGGACAATCCATAGTGTAGTTATTGTCTTTTGGTTAAATCAACCACTTTGTTGTCATATAATTAAGAAAGTATGAACTTCACTCATTTAAAATTTGTAATTCAACATGTTTAGTATATTCAGAGTTGGGCTACTATCACCACAATCCATTTTCAGACATGCACTCTGGAATCTGCTTCCCATTGCTTACCACTTATGGTCGGCCTGTGTGCCGTGCTATTCCAGCTGACTCTCCTATCAAGGTGGTATAGTGAGAAGGAGAAATCTGCTCTCCCCTCATAGCACTCACACAAAGAAGTGAGCACATAACAGCACAGAAGGAATTCGGATTACACAAGACTTTGCTGTCAATTTTTATGAACCTTCGAGAATTTAATCTAAATAAGGGAAAGGCGAGTGAAAAAAAAAAATTGTCCTCCTGCCACACAAAATAGGGATTCTTGGTGCCTCTTCGTGGTGTCAGTTGCACTGACAGCTTAAACATGGGGGAGAGAAGTGGCCAGAAGGAAGATGCAGCAGTTCTTTTCCAGAGAGGTGGCGCCCCGCACATCTGAACAGCCTGGGAGTATCCCATCACTGCTGTTCTCACAGAAAGCCTTAGAGGCCCTGTTGTAAAGGAGACTGTGCAACTGAGCAGGATCGATAGTTGGCCTTCATTTCAAGCTGGATGGGTCTATGTAATTTGCATATTGACCCGCACGAGACTTTTCTGGTTCTCAATCTAGTTACTAAGCCCAGAACATGATCGGATTTTGAGCTCCTTATTGCTCTGGGGAAAAAAACAGGTAATTCTTAGAAAATCTATAAAAGACAAACATTTGGCAAACAGCCAAGAGACCAGAGTCGGCGAGTTGCACAGAACTACACACACATCTGAGTCAAATAAAAACTGAAAGAGGAAACTTTTATAAAACAAAACAGGAAGCCCTTCCCCTGGACTCCTGCTGTCTGGTTAGGTCACTAGGCCTGTACTCATCTGACCACTTGCAGAAACAGCAGTTTTCAGTTTCTCGGCTCAAAAAAAGCTATTTTAACATTGTAACTCGGAGCTCAGCAGCCCCAAGCCACAGTGTGTGTGGGTCATGTCATCTTTAACTCTTGAAACAGGTTGATGCTTTATCTTCTGAGTGTCTATGTTTCTGTAAGAGTTTTTGCTCAACTTCTCTAGTGTTGGTGTTCCACCAAGATTCAGCCACATCTGACCTGCTTTAAGCCCAATACGTCAATGAATCAGCAGGAACTTTAATTCCAAGTGTAGGGCAATATCTTTTAAGGAAAGTCAAATGGGGAAGAAAAATAGAAGTTTAGCAACTTTGTCATTTAACTTAAAAAATATGTAGCGACCTAACTGGTTCGGCTCAGTGGATAGAGCATAGACCTGCAGACTGAAGGGTCCCAGGTTCAATTCTGGTCAAGGGCATGTACCTTGGTTGCAGACACATCCCCAAAGTGGGTGTGCAGAAGGCAGCTGATTGATGTTTCTCTCTCATCAATGTTTCTAAATCTCTACTCCTCTCTCTTCCTCTCTGTAAAACATCAATAAATAAACACCAGATTTTTTTTTTCATGAAGAAAACATTGCATGAAATGAAAGCATTACAGACCCTGAAAAATCAGGGTTTTATAATGAAAATATTGACAGCCTCTCAATTACAGGGCCCCTAACAAATGCTACTACAATAAAAACGATCGCAGGTTCCAATCAGGCCTACTGTAAGAATATTACTCAGGATTTTTACATTTTGTTTTGTTTTTGTTTGGGGGGGGGTGTTCTGCATTGTTTTGTGGTGGTGGTAGTTGTCAGCAGTAAAGTCCTTTCTTGTCATTCTCTATGTCACTGCATTTACCAATTGCACACAGCTGCCGGCACATGAAACTCGTGTTTTTAAACCATTCTTACCAGCTTTCTTCCAGATCTCCTCTGGCACATATCCAGAAGCAGGCCTGTGCAGGAATTCCCGATGTGCATCTACAGGAAGGAGAAAAAGCAGTGGAGAGAGGAGGAAAGCCATGAGCACCATTACGTCATTGTGAGGAGTAGAAGTTAGCTATGCCCATTCCATTGGCTTCTTTACAAAAACAGCTTTAAAAGGCTAAGCATTTCACTTCTAGAAAAATAAACAGAAAGAGCCAGACCAGGCATTGGGACTGGGTCTTGGCCTAAATGCCTTGTCTGCCTGAAGCTGAAGCGATTTGAATGATTTCATTATACAATGTGTTTGGAAACACTGTTCCCAGCATGGATCGCTGCAGGACTTCCCATGCATGTATTTTATTTACAGAAAACAAACTGCATTGGTAGTTTTTTTTTTTCTTTCAAGAGTCAAACTGGTAGTTAAAAAAAAATAAAAGGTTAGCATAATAAAATGTTCACCCAGCTTTGACACTTCTGCCTTGCCTTTCAATACATAGTGAGCCTTACTGTGTGGCTAACCAGTTCTCATACTCAATTACTTGTCAGCGGATTTCTCAACAGAAACTTTGCAGGCCAGAAGGGAGTGGCAAGAAATATTCAAAGTGATGAAAAGCAAGGACCTACAACCAAGATTACTCTACCTACCAGAGCTATCACTTGGAATTGAAGTTAAGATAAAGAGCTTCCCAGACAAGAAAAGTTAAAGGAATTCATCACCACCAAACCAGTATTATAGAAAACATTAAAGCATCTTCTTTAAGAAGAAGAAGAAAGAATATATGAACAATAAAATGGCAATAAATACTATACACACACACACACACATGAGCATGGATATGGATATATATATATACTTTAAATCTTTTCACACAAATTAGATCACATGGATTTGACATGGGTGAAAGCAAGAGAGAATCACTAGAATGGATTCAAATATTCAGTGGACCAAACATGCTTTACAAGAAAATGAAGTTCCACTTTAAATGAAATGCTGTCCTTATTATGCTTGTCAAAATTCAAACTGAGAAAACAGATAATATAATAATAAAGCTGATGTAGAAATGCTCATCTCCAAATAACATGTTCATGGAAATGACACGGAACCTTCTGTGTATTTTGATATAGACATGAAAATAAACTTCATGTGTATACAATCATCCATAGCTAAAATATTCACTACATGTCTTTCATATTGGATTTTCAATCAAAGCACATGTGATCAGACATTTTGAAGAAGAAAATCATTTTAACTTTAAATGATATAATAGTCATTCAATTCTTGATAAACTTCAAGTAACTAAAATTTCCTCTACATGTATATAACAAGGAGCAGACTTTTTTAAACAAAAAACTAATGGTATGTTGAATGTCAAAAGAAATTCAATCCAGTTTACTATATTTTGGGAAGCTACAGAATTTTGAAAATGGAGAAAAAAACACAATCATTTTAGCTAAGTATATGAATGTTTTGAATCCTGTATGGTATATAGATTATCAACTGACCAGCAAACAAGATATCCCCAACTCTTCTGAATTAGGAAAGGCTTGTTATGGTTTGGTGAAGGGCATATATGAAGCCCTGTACTATCTTTGCAATGTTTCTTTAAAACTAAAATTATTACAAATATAGAAGGTTTATTTTTAAAAGCTTACATAATTGTATGACTTGATACTCAGAGAGATTAGACATATGCATACTCATGTGCACATTCATTTTTATAAAATAAATGACAAAAACCAAAATGTCTTTAAGTAATTTTCATTTATAAAACAAAAACCTAGATAAAAAAGTTTGGTGTATATGTAACTTCAAGGAAATGTGATATAGCTAATTAGATTGGTCGAAATTACCTTCTACATCACTATAAGGGTATCTAGAATAAATGAAGCCAATCAAGTTCACATTCAACCATATGACACGATGGAACAGAAAGATTTACTTAAGATAACTTTTAAAGGCAATTTTTGGGAACCCTTTGACTTAATAGTTTATTCTTAAAGGAGACAAGAACACACAATAGGGTAAAGACAGTCTGTTCAATAATTGTACAGATATATGCAAAAAAAATGAAACTAGACCACTTTCTTACACCATATATAATGATAAACTCAAAATGGATTAAAGGATTAAATTAAAACCTGAAACTATGAGAAGCACAGGCAGTAAAATTTTTGACATTTCTCTTAGTAATATTTTTTCCTGATATATGTCCTTGACAAGGAAAACAAACAACAAATAAGGGGGTCCTGTCAAATGAAAAAGTTTTTGTACAGCAAAGGAAACCATCAACACAATGGAAACAGCCTACAGAATGGAAGAAGACATTCCCCATTGATACATCCGATAAGGCGTTAATATCCAAAATTTATAAAGAAGCCCTACAACTCAAAACCAATAACCTAACTAATAAATGGGCAGACGACCTGAATAAACACTTTTCAAAAGAGGACATACAGATGGCCAAGAGACATATGAAAAGATATTCAATGTCACTAATTGTCAGAGAAGCGCAAGTTGAAACTACAATGATAGAGCCCCTCAAACTTCTCAGAATGGTTGTCATCAATAAATCAACAAACAACACGTGTCGGTGTGGCTATGGAGAAAGGAAACCCTTGTGCAACTGCTGGCAGGAAAGCAGATCGGTACAGCCGCTGTAGAAAACAGTATGGAATTTCCTAAAAAATTTAAAAGAGGAACTGTCTTATGACCTAGTGATTCCACTTTGGGGTCCACATCCTGCCAAAACCCAAAACACCAGTAAGACCTCTGTTCACTGCAGCACTGTTTACTCAGCCAAGATACGGAAGCAGCCCAAGTGCCCATGGATAGATGACTGGATGAAAAGCTGTGTTCCGCACAGGGGGGGTGGGCAAACGTAGGTTGATTGTGAGTATGCAAAACACAGGGTTTCTTCTTCTATTATTATTAATCTGTATTTTTTTCCATACAAACAAATGCAAATCTACTTTTGCCCACTCCTGTACCTACAATGGAATACTATACAGCCATAAAAAAAACAATGAAATTTTACCATTTGAGACAGCATGGATGGAACTAGAGAGTATGATGCTAAATGAAATAAGTCAGAGAAAGAAAGACAAATACCACAGGATTTCACTTTTATGCGGAATCTAAAGAGCAAAATAAACAAACAAAAGAGAAACAGACTCAGAGAGAGATCAGACGGACGGTTGCCAAAGAAGATGGTGGTTGTTGGTTAGTGAAGCTGAAGCTTGGCTCTGGCGTTTACTACCCATGTGACACTGGGCAAGTTCGTTGCTACCTGTCTCAGTTATCATATGTATAAAGTGGGGACAATATTACTACATTTGAGGGCCCTGCTGTGAGAATTGAATGAGGTTCTTCCTATTATATGCTTAGCACAGCACATCCTAATCTCTCATTAGATGTTGTTGCTATATCCTCATTATTATTTAGTAAGTTATCCAGTAAGACTATATACTTATGTTCTCATGACTAAGTAAGGTGGAAAAAAGACCTTGAAGTTTGTTTTTTCTCCTAGCACTTAAGTCAAATAGCATAATACTTTAAAGAAAACAAGACCACCGTAGAGGTTTAAATTAAGCAATACATACCAGTAATTCTTTGTTCCCTGCTTTTAAGTCACTTAAGGATAGAGGTTATTTTTATAGTTAGCAATTCACTGTCTTAGTCTTTGATGAAAAGTCCTCCAATTTCTTAGATGGCATTTTTAGAAATTTTATTCTAACCTCACAAATGTTTATAACCTCCACATTTACGCAATTTACTCAAAGATAATGTGTATGGCTCAGTCGTCTGCCCACCTTCCCATATGCTGCATAGTAGACATTGTTCACACACCACACGCTGGAAAGTGGTGCAATATTTCACCCACCTGACTGTATCTCTTAATGGGGGGAAAGGGGGCGACATATGTAATGCTTTCAACAATAAAGAATTATTAAAATACATAAAGGGGGGAAAAGGAAACAAAAATTTTTTGCAATGACACTTAGGTTCAAACTCCACTTCACCTGGAAACCTGATAGAAATACTAAAGCCAATCAAGCAAACTCTTCCTTAATCCTCTACTACTTCATTCATCTTTTCTTTTTTTCAGAACAGCAGCAGAATCTGAAGGCAAATTGTTTTTATAAAATACACATGCATTGTCCTATATATACAAACTTTACAATATCCTCTTCAGTTCTAAGTGTGTCCTAATGGAAAGAATGGAGTAATTAATCATAGATGTATTCCTCAGAATCTACTTTGATACGCCGATTAATACCATAACAGCTACACAAACCAAATGACTAATAAATATATTTCCCTCCTGATTGTCCGCAATAACAGAATCTATATAGGCAAAGCTGAATTTAAAAAACAATAAAAATCTTGTAGTTGATCAATGTTATGAGAGAAAACTTCTCTCCTAGGGCTTCCTTATTTTAGAACAGAGGCTGATTTAGACAACCCTGTGTGAAAGACCTTACGTTTCGAAGGCTCAGAGTCTAAAGCAGCTATTTTTTAACCATTAACTCTTGACTCCCTCTAAAATATCCGTTGCTATAAAAATGGATAGCTTAATAAAATGTAGTGGTAGAAACAAAGAAGAGCTTATACGAGATGGTTTAAAACGTGAGACATTTATCTGTGTCTACATAAAGATGAAAAAAATGCATAGAAAAGTCCTCCTAAGGTTAAGTTCAGCTTGCCTTGGGATGCAGATTGCTTAGGGGCAAGAGAAGAGAAAAGGCCCCAGAAGATAACACATCTCTTAAGAGAGAAGCCCCAGCCAAGGTGGGAAAAATGTTATAAGAAATGGGAAAGAACACAAAGCAATAGATGATGTATGAAAAATATGGTTGATGCACTACACTTACGACAGAATGGAGACCATTGGATACTAGATGCAGCGAGGGCCGCCATCAGTATACATGAAGGGATGAGCTGATAGCCTTTGGAGAACCAATGTGACCTCACATGACCCAGGACAGCAAGGCTCAAAGCTTGGCAGCACCTAGGCATGGCCTTCATCCTGTAGTGGGCAGAATGAGGCTGTGATCATGATAATAGCTATTACAAAACCATCACTTTTTTTTTTACAAACGCTACTCATCTTCGTTTTCAAGGATAACCAATTCAAAAATGTCCGTATTATGTTGTGAAAGCCCAAACCCAACCTTCATTAGGATTTCCATCTTTAATAATAAAAAAACCTAACGCTCCAGGAGGCAGTCATCTCTTCTTGTTAAAAGACGCACGTCTTTTACTGAGATGTGACTATACATAGTCACCTCTTTTTAGACACGATATACTTCAATACACTGGGCACTTTGACATCAGGAGCTCAGCTAAATGGTCTTGAAATGAATTTCATTCTGTGAATTAAAGGACTCAATGTAAATGCATACAACTCTAAACATTTATATGCAGATATATTCTGAAGAACTTGTTTGTGGCTTTTAGAATTTGATAGTATAGAAGTTAAATGCTATATTTATTTGGTTGGGAGTAAACTATTTTTCTATGATCTTCTATTATGAATTAGGGTCCCAAAGGTACAATATATATATATATATATATATATATATATATATGCCTAAGCAACCATTTGACCATTCAACCGGTCACTATGATGTACACTAACTATCAGGGGGCAGACGTTCAACACAGGAGTTGCCCCCTGGTGGTCAGTACACTCCCACAGCAGGAGTGCCTCTCGGCTGACTGAAGGACACTGCAGCAGAGCAGTAGCGAGCCTACTGACCGGCAGGCACAGTGGGGCGGGGGGCCGGGATGAGCAGAAGCAGCAGGCAAGAGCAGCAGGTGGCATCAGACAGCCAGTTTCAGCCCCACCCCTGCAGGCCACGCCGAGGGGCCCCACCAGTGCACGAATCTGTGCACCGGACCTCTAGTTTATTACATAAGACAGAATTCCCCTGTTCTAGTTTCTCTGCTTATTAAATAAAGTTGTCACCTAAAAATTACTGCCTGGAATACTTTTTAAATTAAAAAAATAAAAAAATAAAAAAATAAAAAAAAACCTCAGAATCTACTACAACTTCATAATATCAGCTGCCTTACAAAAACACTAGTTTCTTGTACCCAGTTCCTTTTGGGATTGCCTGTTAGAAATAATAAGGATAGCAATTACTTATATCATGCCTACTGTGTCAGGAACTATCTGATATGCTTTATACATATTAATTCAATTAATGTATAAATACCTATGAGCTGTGTATTATTATTATCTCCGGTTTACAAATGAGGGAACTGAGGCAAAAAGTTCCTTGCCAAAGGTCACAAGACTACGGAGAAGGGAAACCAAGGATTCAAATCCAAACATTCTGCTCAGAATCAGTGCTTCTATCCTTCACGCTAAGCCGAAGGTGGTACGGAGAAATTCGACAATTCAACATGAGAATCATAAAGTTTGCCAGCCAGGGGAATTTCAAATACTCATTCCTCTACCAATCTAGTTGGGGCAGAGAGTGGTATTAACTGAATAAATTTCTAAGATTTTTTTTTTTTTAGGAACAATTAACTTAATGTTTCATTCCATTTAAAATAAACAACACCTCTCTCTGAAATGTCTCTTCCTGAAAAGAGGCTAACCCTTTACCAAAACACACTGGTGTTTTCTACATTTCATACCCTCTAGCCACAATATTAAATTATTTTTTTTAATCACACACAGGGAGAAATCTGATCATATTTCAGCTTTCTGCTTTAGTCTCTAACATTAGTCCTAAGTCTATTTTTAGATAAGACTCTCTAATGATGCAGAAGACTTCTTGAGAAAAATAACGATTCTAGAATATACAGATTCTAGAACAGTTTAAAAGCAGCAAAAAAATAAAGTAATTTAGAGACTAAAATGTCAGGAGCCAAGAGAGTGATGTGCAGAGCGTATCGAGATGAAAGGGGATGAAGGCAAAGGAGGAGAAGCGACAGCAGAGACCCAGCTACTCCAGGAGCACATCGAGAGTAACCAGCAGCTCCCTGCCTCCCTCCCTGCATGTACAAAAGTAATTGTACGTAAGCAATAAAATGTCAATTCTGACAGCACTCGTTTTCTGTAAAAGTAGAAATGCATAAATATGTCATACTTGGATAATAGAAAAAAAAAGGTTTAAAAATTTAGCTTTCCAATTTTGTGAAGACTTGGATATTTAGAGTTTTTCCCTGGAGTAAGTTAACAATAATAATAATAATAATAAAATAAAAATCTATTATTTCAAGAGTAAATCTATTATTTTGAAAGTCCTCCAAGATATTAACCTATTGTTAACTTAAAGAGTAGAAAAAGAAAGCATCATAAGTCCAATGTGTACTCAAGTTTAAAATTGTTTAAGAGGCGACTCCAAATAGTCCTCATTCGGTATCTGGGAAAAATCCCAAAAAATTCAATGAGGAAGAGTTAACCTGATATTTTACTAATCCACACAATGACTGAATAATATGGATATATTTTATAAGTAAGAATGGTGATGGGCTTAACAGATACAATACAGCAGTCTTGTAAGTTACATTCTCCTCTGTGCCGCCCCCAAACACAAGTTTAAAATGCTAAGAATGTATATATGAATAAACACTGCCAGAATTTCCAAGCTAAAGATATAACCAGGGAAACCTGGTGAACGAAATACACTGCCTATAATGTTCTTCTCACGTCCTCATTTGAAATCCGACAACAGCTTAAGAATTCAGAAAGCCAGGTGAGAATGCACACAACATAACTCTAGGATATGGAGATCTATAGGTGCAAAAACATACAGACGTACTATAGCTCCATGTGGATTCAAATACCTCCCTACACACTTGACAGAGCCAACAAGAACAAAAGATTTACCAGCCAATATCCTCCAACCCTTTCATTACACATCACTAGATTCACCTCCAAAACCTAGGTGAGAACCTTAGAAAGCACTGAATGCAAAAGTGATGGCCCCTGACCACAAGCCACCTGACCTGCTTTGTAATTTGTAGCCACAGCTGAATTTGTCAAGTATAGCCCAGTGGTCGGCAAACTGCGGCTCGCGAGACACAATGCGGCTCTTTGGGCCCTTGAGTGTGGCTCTTCCACAAAATACCACGGCCCGGGCAAGTCCATTTTGAAGAAGTGGCATTTGAAGAAGTTTCGGTTTAAAAAATGTGGCTCTCCAAAGAAATGTCAATCATTGTCCTGTTGATATCTGGCTCCGTTGACTAATGGCTTTGCCGACCGCTGGGTTAGACAACAGGAGAACGGAACCTCTCTCTCTGGGAAAGGATCAACTTGGGTATCGCCAGGATCCACAAGCCACAAGGGGCAACTACCTAGTGAGGGTCCTCTGTTCTGCGAGCTGAAAATGACCCCTCAAGCGTGAGGTCCTATGGTTTCCGACACTTTTCTTCCCAGAGCACAGCCGACAGCCAGCACTCATGCTGTCAATCGGGGACTCACCTGAAGTGGCCCTTTGGTGCCAGACCTGTCGCCGGCTCCTTTCCTACCTCTCCACCAGGCCAGAAGTTCCTTAAAGGAAGAAACGACTCGCCTCTTCCCCTTATCACAGTGTCTAGCATCTTCCTGGAAACCTGGTGAGCACTCCATCAGTAAGTACTGACTCCATGAGCTAGTTCAATATGTATCAGATATTTTTACTCCCGAAGTTTTATTTACTTGAAAGCTCTCAATTTTTGCCTATACTGAATGGTTACAAATACCCCCCTCCCCCCTACCCCCGCCCCTTTTTATGAATCCTGAGCAGATCTGTCACGATTAACCAATTTTTGCTTACAATAAGGAAATAAAAAAACAAGATGCTTATGCTGCTCCACTCTAAAAATAGTTTTATTTGGACCAATATCAAGTGCAAATCAAGTTTGATATTGCTTCCTCTCACATAACCTAACAAATACAGACTTTGTCTTTAAAATATGCTTGCGAATGATGCCTGCTGAGTAAATTGAGTGACTTAGAGTCTTCCTTTACTTAATACTGAGTATGGTAATAGGCCTTCAGCATTCAGGGATTAGTAGGAATCACAAAGCTAAGCGTAAAGGAAACTGTATTGTCTAGGAATACTTTCAATTAAAAAGATCTTATACTCAATAGTGATCATTAGGCCATGAATTATCGTCCAGTGTGATTTCCAATACGGGCTGGGCCCTAACCTGAGTTACCTGACAGGTGCGGGGTTGGACAGAAGAAAGCAAGAGAAGAAGAGGTATCCACATCGATCCATGTCCGCTAAGTTGACTCACATGACATACAGATACAACGTCCAGCAATGAAAAGGAGGACAGAAAAACAGCTCACAGGCCACTCGAAGATTATTTCAGGTTCAAGGTTTCGTCCACACTCAGGAACCAGCTCAGCGCTATTGCACGGGGGGTTCCAGACCACCACGATGAAGCACAGGACCCAATAAAGTGTGCCACACAAACTGTCTCGCTCCCCCGTGCATATGGAAGCCACTACGTGCACGCTATATTGTGGTCTAATAAGTGTGTAATTGGCTTTTGTCTTAAAAAAAAAAAAAAAACATGTGCAGACCGGAGTGGAAAAGACTGTACTGCCAAAAAAAATGCTAACCATCATCGGAAGGGGCCCAGACACCTGCCCAACGCAGGGCTGGACACGAACCTCCCATTTGCACAAAACGCGGTATCTGCGAAATGCAATAAAATGGGGGGTGCCTATGGTTCCTACTTATAACCCCAACAATGTCCACATATCAAAAAATAAACACGGCTACATACTAGCTTTCTGCAGTGCTGAAGTATGGCTACCTTCAGAGCCCTGCAGGAAACTAATATGAACAAAGTCAAGGTTGAGCACCCCAAGTTAAGGTAAACTCACACCGCAGGAGAGCTACAGCTTCATCCCTGGTTTCCAAGGGGCCATGGGCAGGGGACGTGACCCTCAGGTCTCTGTTCCTGGGGGCACGCTGAGGTCATGCGGTGGCTGTTTTTTTTGTTTGTTTTATTTTGTGTTTTAATGTAAGATACAGCTAAAAACTCCGATGGTCTTTCCGGCTGTCTTTCATTACAAATCAGACAGCACACCCCCTGCGGGCAGGTCGGCCGGGGCATGCTGGGGGTGCAGCAGCCGGCCCCGGCCCTGAGCTGCTGCTTTGGCCAGTGAGACGGAGGCTCCGAGGACCTGTGTTAGGAAAGAGCACGTGTGTCCGTGACGTGTGCGACTCTCCGGTTTAGCTCTGGAGCTGCACCCTGAGCCCGGCCCGGGGCCGGGGCAAGAAGCTCCCGTCCGGTGACTGCCGTGCACACTGCACCCTGAGCCAGCCCGCCCCGTCCCCCACAGGCCGCCAAGGCATGGATGGGGATGCAGGACGTGTTCACGGATCGACACCCCCTGCGTGTGTTTCTCCCGGAAAAGACGAGTCAGACGGGGACTCCGCTCGAGCATCAGAAAGGCCTGTGGCGCCGCAGCCGCGTACCTAGCGCCACGGGGTCCGGGGTGACGGGGCTCTGCTGCCGGGAGTGGCCGCCGCCGCCCTTTTTCAGGTCCTCGGCGTCGCTGTAGCGCCGGATCCAGTAATTGAGCTCCTCCCGGTCGGCCTCCTGGCACCGCCGCAGCACGGTGAGGGAGCGCCGCGTCTTCTCCACCATGTCCATGATGCAGTTCAGCAGCTGGACAGCAGCGGGAGGGAAGAACGCACGCATCAATCGCTGCCACTCGGAGACCTGGGTGGGTGGTGAGACCCCCTATTTTTGTTGAAACAGACGTTATTGATGTTTCACAGAGAGGAGGGGAGAGGGATAGACAGTCAGAAAGACCGATGAGAGAGAAACATCCATCCGCTGCCTCCTGCACACCCCCCTGCTGGGGATGTGCCCGCAGCCAAGGTCCATGCCCTGGACCGGAATCGAACCTGGGACCTTTCAGTCCGCAGGGTGATGGCTGGCTCTATCCACAGAGCCACACCGGTTTCTGCGAGGCCTACTATTTGTGGGCAATGAAGGGTGCTGTTTGAACTCCCGAAGTCTTTAGTATTTTCACAAGGCTGGGTTGGAAATGGAGAGCCGGCCGGGGAGGTAGCTCAGCGGGAATGAGAAGGAAGAGTCAGAGGCATGACCAGGAGTCACGACAAAGAACACACATCACCAAGGCATGTAGTCACCTTTCCAAGTGTTAACCCAACACCGCCTCGGCCGAGGGAACCCTCCCCGATAAAACTATTCATCTGGTTTGAAGAACTCCCTCCCAGACCTCACCGGTCTGACTCAGTGGATAGAGTGTCAGCCTGCGACTAAAGGGTCCTACGTTCCATTCCGGTCCAGGGCACATGTCCAGGGCTGCAGGCTCGATCCCCAGTGTGGGGCGTGCAAGAGGCAATCAGTGACTCTCTCTCCTCATTGATGTTTCCCTCTCTCTCTCCCTCTCCCTTCCTCTCCGACATCAAGAAACGTATATCATGGAAAAGAGAACTCCCTCCCATGATCTAAACATGTCCCTTATGTAAGTGACTTTGGTATCAATTTAGAAGTCAAATCCTATTATTGCACTTCAGACATTCTCATTCTTTTTTTCCCAGGTGAGCAGAAAACAGAATGCCTTCCAAAGAGCCCCCCCCACACATTTCTTTTATCAGGTAACCACACTCTAGTTGCTTTCAAAACGTTTAGGCTACACAATTACCAACATCTTACATGGTCCAGATGCTTCCACTCCTCCGCCCATTCTCTGTCAGTTAGCCTGTGGTCAATCATTTCTTCTTGACGCGTGCCATGCAACCCTACAAATACAGAGAAGAAGGTGATGTCGGGACATAAGTCAAAGACACACAACATGAAACAACAGTCAACCTTTCCGTGGAGACACTCAGATTCAGAATCACCTCACAGGCAGGCTCCTCACGGTGATAAAATGTTAGAAGCAGGGCCCTGGCCAGTTTGGCTCAGTGGATAGAGCGTCGGCCTGCAGACCCATGGGTCCCGGGTTCAAGTCTGGTCAAGGTCACATACACTGGTTGCAGGCTCCTCCCCACCCGGGGCCCCAGTCGGGGCACATGCAGGAGGCAACCAATGGATGTGTTTCTCTCACATCGATGTTTCTCTGTCTTTCCCTCTCTCTCCCTAAAAATCAATAGGAAAATATCCTCTAGCTTTTTATTTATTTATTTATTTATTTTTAAATATATTTTATTGATTTTGTACAGAGAGGAAGGGAGAGGGACAGAAAGTCAGAAACACTGATGAGAAACATGGATCAGCTGCCTCTTGCACACCCCCTACTGGGGATGTGCCCACAGCCAAGGTACATGCCCTTGACTGGAATCGAACCTGGGACCTTCCAGTCCCAGGCTGATGCTCTATCCACTGAGCCAAACCGGTTTCGGCTCCTCTAACTTTTTAAAGTTAGAACCAGAAGGAATCTTAGAGGCGATCTGGTCAGAACACTGTCTTTTACGCACGAGGGAATAAAGTGATACTAGCTCCTGAGCTAGTTTTCCAAGTTAACATCCCTCAAGTGAAAATAAAGTTAGCAACAAATCATCCACGGGCAGGAATGTGCTTTTCTAAAGCACCACGATAAAAAATTTTCCGTGTTTCAGCATGTCAGAAATGAGCACACTCTCATGACATACACCCTACCTCCGTGTAAAAGTCAGGTCATAAAGAGGGGGCTTACAGAATAGGAAAGCTGCACAGACCCATTCAACTTGCCAACATACATAAAACAGAAATAAATCGAACGTCCTCCATGAAAAAGAAATCAATATATCAGACACAGTTTTGGGCAAATATCATAAATCCAAACCAAGAACCTAAGAAACCTAATTTGTAGTCCAGAGCATAAGTATATTTGCATCTCAGTGAGCATGCTGCCATTAAAAAAGTAACCCATAAATGCTTACCAAGTGAGTAACAACAGCAAAACTCATGAGCAGTTCACAAAGATGCTCATCAAAATGGAAAACAAATGTCTCAACAACAGCCAAAATAGAAAGCAACCCATGTGTCCACTGATATATGAATAAAGATGTGACACACACACACACACACACACACACCCCAACAGTAAATATGCCATATTATACAGCAATGAAAAATAATTAAATCTTGCCATTTGCGACAATATGGATGAATCTGCAGGGTTAGGGACCCTGTTCTCTGCCCAGGGCCAATTGGATATTTATCACGTCATTGGAGGACCACACAAAATTATCAGCTTAAAAATTAGCCTGCTGTATTTGGTCAAATACTTAATTAACTCACCCTTCATGCCTTGGCAAGGCCAGACTAAAGGATTTCTCAGGCTTTATAGGGCCCTCGGGTTGGATGTCCCCTGCCCCTGATCTAGATGGCATTATGCTAAGTGAAATAAGTCAGACAGAGAAAGACAAATCCCATAAGTGTTTTTTTTTTAAATATATGACACATAAAACAAAACAAAAACAGACTTACAGGAATAGAGACCAAAGGATGGTTACCAGAGGGGAGGGGGAAGAGGAAAAAGGGGAGGGGGGGAAATGTTGAAGGGGAATATTGCTGATAGCACTACGAATAGTTTGTATACTGACAGATAATTACTAGAATTAGAGGGGTGATCACATTGTAAGGCGTGGTCACTATATTGTGCACCTGAAACTAATAACCTATATAATAAAGAGATAACATGCAAATTAACCCTTATACCCTCACAAGATGGCTCCCTGTGACCAGGTCAGCAGTGGGGGTTAGTGAGGGACAAGCAAAGGACTAACAAGCAGGCTGTGTGGGGCGACCAGCTTGGCAGGGGGCATGCAGTTGGGGGTGACCAGGCCAGCAAGGGGGGGCAGTTAGGGGCAACAAGGCAGGCAGAGGGGGACAATTGGGGGTGACCTGGCCAGCAGCAGGGGGCAGTTAGGAGCAATCAGGCCAGCACGCAGAGGCAGTTAGGGGAGACCAAGCAGGCAGCAAGTGAGTGATTAAGAGCCAGCAGTCCAGGACTGTGAGAGGTCCGAGTACCGGGCCTAAATCGACAATTGGACATCCCGCGACGGGTCCCAGGTTGGAGAGGGTGCAGGCTGGGCTGAGGGGAACCCCCTCCCCCGCCCCCGTGCAGGGATTTCATGCACCAGACCTCTAGTAACCAATATAAGATTGTAAATCAACTATACTTAAATTGAAAAAATTAAATGAATCCCAAAACAACTTGTTAAAACATGAAGAAACTGACACAATTAAACTGGATAACACAATGAAACCTTTTCTTTGCATTGCATAAAAAAAGTCAGTAAACTACAGTATCAAAAAGAATAGAGTGGAAGGCTCTGATAGGCCTGCTCTTCCTACAAAGTCGTTATGCATAAAACACCTTAGGTTCCACTGTTAAGGAAAGGCACTGGGCTCTGGCAATTTCTAGTTTAAACAACTGAAACTCTTCTTTTTGCTTTTGAAACTCTGAGTGGCAAATCAAGACTGGCATGCACTGGGGCCTCCCCTGAGGTACTAGGTCAGATGCAATCACAACAGAGTTATGAGACCCTGCCTCACTCACTGCATCACACTTCTGTGAAATCTGAGTGGCTTAAACACCCCCTCTTTGATCTGCTTTGGAAAAATAAAGATGGTCACATGCCTGTTCTCAGCCAACCACAAAATATGAGCAAATATCAACCATGAACAATGAACAAACGTATGGCACCTTCTTCTCAGACAAACTACAAAGCTAACTCTAAGACACTCTGCATCATTCCTGCCCGAGGAGAGTATAATGGGAAATACGTTTTAAAAGTGAAAATTGTCAATGCCACCTATTGGTAAAACTGTAGAATTGCCAATAGGCTGGGGGTGGGGGGGTAGCATTTAGTTGTTGCTATTTGTTGTGACTACTTTAAGTTGAAATGTTTGCAAATGTGTAATTTTTCTAGACTGTTGGTTGCCAGTGTTTTAATGAAAAGGCATTGCCGCTGAAATGAATCATTGCAGAAGGGAGCGAGAGAGGGATGAAGGTATAAAAGTAGCACCAGCTTTCACAAGGGAGAATTTGAAGAACCAAGAACTCCCAGAGATTTCGGAAGTTTCAAAACTCAGCTGACTAAATAAGTAATGATACAAGTTCTAACACGTGCAGTGATAACAACAAAGTGAAACAGGGTGTCTGTGGCTAATGAGATTCCAACATTTGTGGAACAGTATTAAGCTTTCTATCATTTTTTTTTTAATGCAAGTTCATTAGAAACGTGCTTGAGCCTAAGTACTTGGTGAAAAAACACGGGACTCATTTGCCGCTCTTGAACTCTTGAAGGTCATTTGTTAGAGTTGAGTCTTTAAAAAGAAAACATAACACAGCTCGAATGAAATAATGTGAAAACTTCACATTATTCATTTCTCTATTTCAGATGCGGCTCATCGGCATTAAGGAGCACATGTTAATTTGTGGCAAGTTTGATACTAATGTTGAGTCTTAACCGAGTCTTATGCTTTAGAAGACTTTAGCTAACTAGGCTACAACCCTAAGCTTATTTATAATTAATGCTGCTGATGAACTTATTTTATCAAAGGATTCTAGTGAGTATGTGGCCCTACGTGTAAGAGGCATTTATAAATCATAGCAGACTAAGTATAACTTTATGACAATTTTTTTATCTTCATCTGAAGATATGCTTATTGATTGGAGACAGAGAGGAGGAGAAAGGAAAAGAGAAGAAGGGAGCGAGAAACAGAGTGAGAGACAGCGATAGGGAGTTGGGGGGGGTTGGAGGGAGGATGATATCGATGTGAGAGAGAAACATCGATGGGAAGCACCGGCCTGGGGACCAATCCTGAAGTCCAGGTATGTGCCCTGCCTGGGAATCTCCCACCAGCTGAGCCACCCAGCCAGGCCTGGACAATTTTTATATTTTCAAAAGGGTGGTCTGGTATGAACACCATAATTTACCTCTCATACACCAAGATTTAATTTTATTTTAACACATACTAAACTCTGTCAGATTTTAAGGATAATTAAATAGTTGTGCATATTATAGATATTAGTACTATTAGCCTTAGAAGCGAATATAATTTTAAAATAAGAGACATTATGAAAAAGTTACATAAAACCAATAGATGTAATTCATAAAGGGATTTTTTAACATTACTAGATGAAAACATAACCATTGCCCATAAGTGTAATTACCTCCTTGATGGTTACTTAATAGCACGTTAGAACTAATATTTCATAAAATAGCATTGGCTAACTAAAGAAATGGGCCATGTCCTAGCACCTACAAAGTGGGATATCTTGAATTGCCCTTACAATGACCTGGTGACTCCACTTCTACTTGAAAATAAGCCATCGGGTGTCTAGGGCATTGAATTAGAGACAAATGACAAAGCTTTTGTTTGGATGGGGTTGTTATTACATTTGATTTTGGGGTCAAACTATCAACCCTGCCTGAGAAATAACATAACCACTTTGGAGAGTTCTTCAGAAATGGTACTGAGAGAACATTAGATTGGCTATGAAGAAAGCACGCGTTATATGCTTAGCCCTTTCTCTGATGCATTCTGAGTGCAGAAGTGACTACTGTGGGGAAGCAGAACTGCTACTTCACTGTCTCACAATCTGGGCCTTAATTGCCCCTCACCTTACCCTCTCTCCCTTTCTGCTCTCTAAACATTTAGAGGGTTGTATGTGGAAAGGCAAGCAGACCTTACATATGGCAGTCCCCATTTGCTAGTGACCTACTTATACATCGACTGTACACTGCTGCTCACCAGGCCACCTCTGCCTGTGGCTCAAATCTCTGTCCCGACCATTCAGGCATTGCGTCACCGGCTGCACTCCCCAGAGCTCTGTCTGCATCCTCGTGTCTACGCTCTGGTTTTCCACTTAGACCTTCTCCCTTAACTGTTTCCAGCATCCTTGTCCAATAAATCACCCAGGTCAGGGAAATTAGTCGGCAACTAGCTATGAGGTAAAGAGAAGTCCTGTTGGTGGGTGGCCTAGACACAGAAGATGGAAAAAGAGAGGGCTGACTACTGCTCTCCGTCAGTTTATAAATAGCTTGACTCGCCAAAAATAAAGAATCCCCGGAATCTAATTAATAAAATAAGTCGATGAATAAAACAGATCTAGAGACAGAGAAGCAGAGAACAGACTGTGGAATCTCAGAGGGAAGGCGGGGGTGGGTGGGTGAGAAGGATTCAGCCAAAGAACTTGTACATATATATGCATAGCCCATGGACACAGACAAGAGTGTGGTGAAGGTCTGGTGCGGGAGGCGAGGGGTGCAGGCTAAGATGGCTAAATGGAGCCAAAAAGGGGACATAGGTAATACTTTCAACAATGAAGATAGGAGAAGGAGAAGGAGAAGGAGAAGGAGAAGGAGAAGGAGAAGGAGAAGAGAAGGAGAAGGAGAAGGAGAAGGAGAAGGAGAGGAGGAGGAGGAGGAGAAGGAGGAAGGAGGAGGAGGAGAAAAGGAGAAGAAAAAGCAGAAGAAAAAGAATTATTATTATTATCATTATTATTATTATTATTATTATTATTATTATTATTATTACAAGAACTCTAGGAACAGTGCTCTGATGATACCTTCACCTCAACCACTGATCATGCATCAAAACCCACCTCGTTCATCGTCCCTCTCATTTTTCCTGGTGTTCACTTGCTCTTTAGAAGGCAATGTCTCCTACATGCTTCGTTTCCCATGGTTTTATTCAAAGAATAAATGGAGGCAAATGGAACACATATTTATCCAAACTCATTCCATCTCAGGGATGACTAATCTTTGACACAAGATTTTCAATACTAAATGTATTCACTGGCAGTTTCAAGTTTTAGAAAAAACAAAACACCAAATCATTCATTCCTCAAAGAGTATTGGTTAAGTCAGAGACATACATCCAATCCCATAAGAAGCGAACAAATCGTTCCGTCTTACCCATAGGTCTGTTTCTGTCCCTGAGGTCCCTGTGGCTGGGGTGTCGATAGGAGTCCCTGTAGTGGTGGGCAATGGCCATGTCATCCAAACGGTAATGCTGAGGTGGAGGTGGGGTGGGGTGAGGCAGGCCGTTGGGCTGGTAGGATAAGCCATTATTTGGACTGTACCGCTGGCCTGGGCTAATAGTGCATGGTCGCTTGCTTGCATGTTCTGAGTGCAAAGGCTCTCTGTCAAAGCCATTTTCTTTGGTTCTGCAGGGGCAGGGGAGAAGGAGAGAAATATTTTTCGTTTCATTATATATTCAGAAACCAGCACAATTCAAACACTCATGTTTGAACTTGCAATATAAACAATATTCCTGTATTGGCCAGAAACTGTAAACCACTGACTGATAATTCGCTGAAACCCATGCTGAGGTCTACATAGACACCAAACTGCACACAGGAGAAAATGGTTCAATTCTCAAACATCTCTTAGAAAATACATTTTCATTTGAGGCTCATACATATTTAGGGTCATGAATAAAAGGAAACCCCAACCTCACTCCATAGATAACGTTTCCATTCGAAAGAGAGTAGTTGATTCCTAACATATTACTCTAAGATATTGCATCTAGTGAAGGTTCAAGATAGACATCATTCTCCTAATGAATTCTTCAGGTTAGACACCGACTCCATGCATCCAACCTGGCTAACTTTCATGTCAGAGAAACACCTAAGAGCTGTGTTGCCCAGTACAGTAGTTACATGTGTCTGCTTAAATTTAAATGTGAGTTAATTGCTGATCAAATGAGCTAACACAATAAAGCAATGCAATGTCTGGCACTCTCCCATTGCCTGGGGTCACCTGGGCATCCATCGGCGGTCACACGGAGCTAGCTGTGACTAAAGAGAATTTAGGTGAACCCTCTTATTTTAAAGTTGGGGAGACATGCGCAGAGAGCATGGATGATCTCACTGGGATCAACAGGCCTTGGGGCGGAACAGCACACCCTGAATGCACTTGATTACGTGACACTCAAATCTCTGCCCTTGGCTTTCGGAAGGAATACATTGATATGAGACCTGGTAACTAAATCACGGCTCCCACATTTCTTCACAAAGAGGTGGGGCTGGACACCCATCTTCTGGCTGACTAGATCTCTATTTGTAAGGACAAACTCCATATACTCAGTAAGATAGGAACAGTGTCATGGGCATAACAGCTCCGAAGCTTAACGAAGGAGCTGGCCCTCACCACCAGACCAGCACTCTGTCGGTAGCCCCATCGTAAAGTCTATTTCCCCGGTAAAATGTCCCCACAAGAATTCTACCAAGTCACAGCAGCTACAGATTTCTGCACGCCCTTTGGATTCTGCGTTGGGAAGAACAGCATAGAAGCCGGAAGACGTTTTCTCTTCCTTTCCTGGATTTCAGGATGGAATTTGTCTGGTGGTTCTAGAGGCACCAGAGTAGCAACGGACTTACCAAGGGCGATCGATCGTTAGGGCCAAGAGAAGATACAATGAGCCACCCTTTACATCAGGTAGGGTGGGACCCCCGTGACAATCTACACACGCGAGAGGGAGGAGGACACAGGGATTGGAGACAGATATCAGACAAAAAAAATGTCCACTACAGCTGAGACATTACCTAAACGTGTTTCGTGAACGTAATTTTAAAAAGTGAAAGGAAACATTTAAGATACTGATTTATCTTCTAAGAGTGTACCTATGTGATTCTAATCTGTTTTTCCATGTCCTATACGTTTCTAAAAAATACACCTCAACATTTAATGCATACGACCAGCATCAATCAGTTGAAAGAATACTGCAGACACTTAGTAGCTATGAACATAATGCTAACACATCACCTACCTTATGGGCAGTGTGGTGTAGTGGAAAGAGCTCTGGATTGGGAATCATGAGTTATGAGATCTAGTCCTGGCTCTTCCATGACTAGCTGTGTGACCTTGGGCAAGCCACTTAAGCTCTCTGGACCTCAGTTTGCTCATCCGGAAAACGAAAGGGTTGGACTAAGTCAGTGGTTTTCTAACTGTGCCACCTGAGGCACTTAAGGAATTCTGCAGG
This sequence comes from Antrozous pallidus, assembly GCA_027563665.1. Lineage (NCBI taxonomy): Eukaryota > Metazoa > Chordata > Mammalia > Chiroptera > Vespertilionidae > Antrozous > Antrozous pallidus. Next base: position 7,699,930 of record CM050510.1, read on the forward strand.
CAATGAAGAACTTTTACTGCAAACAATCAAGATTTAAAGGGCCAGAGGAACCCGCTTCTTCGTATCTGTTTTTTATAACTTTAGGTTCCACTTGAGGTTTCATTTTACTTTTTTTTATCTTTATTGCTCAAAGTATTTTAAAGGGAAAAGTCTGGCACTAAAATCAAGTTTGAAAACCACTGGATTAGATGATTTCCGAGGCCCCTTCTAGTTTGATACCTCTTTAATTCCATTTTCGTATATTTACATCTAAACGTCATGGTGTTGGCCCTAGATGGCTTGGCTCAGTGGACAGAGCCTTGGCCTGCTAACTGAAGGGTCCGGGATTCGATTCAGGTCAAGGGCACATGCCCAGGTTGAGGGCTTGATTCCCAGCAGGGGGCATGCAGGAGGCAGCTGAACAATGATTCTCTCTCATTATTGGTGTTTCCATTTCTCTCTCCCTCTCCTTGCCTCTGTGAAATCACTCACTCACTCAATCAATCAATCAATCAATCAATCAAGTCAAATAAGTGGCATGGTTCTGCAGATCCAAAGACATAGGGCTGATGGACCTCTGGCCAAAGGATGCCTGTGTCAATCACTTTAGCCAGCAGAGTAGTTCTCTCTTCTTTGCTTTGAACGACGTATTATTTATAGCTAATTCTTTGTGCAAAAATAGAAAATATCCTCTAAATCCCTTACAGCAGCCACTGTTGCACTTCTAAACACACAAACGTTTTTGGCACACTTGTGTCAAACAGCTTCAACTTATGGGTTTTGCCTGCCCTTGTTCAAGTATAATAACGTACAATAGTAAAAGAATGGTCAGAGTTTTTAGAATGTTGTTTATGTTTCCCCTTAGAGCAGCCACCTGGTCAGTACTATTCCGTCAATGACCCATTATTATCAAAAAAGATACTTTCCCCGTCAGCAAGGACACGGACGCCCTAAGCAGGCTCATCCCGAGTCTGTCCTATCATTCCTCTCAGGACTCCACTGTCCAACCCTGGGCCCAATCACTCCACTCGCTGGAGCAACAATGGAGCTCATCACCTCACAGAAGTGGTGAGATGCGAACAGCACAACATTAAAACATTCACTGCGAAAGGTCTGACTGGTCCTTCCTTGAATCACTCACGGTCTAGTAGAAGGTCGAGCCTCTTTAAAGAACGCATGTCCAGAAATGTAACTCAGACAGGTAACTAGAGCAACGTAATTGTTACCTGTCTGTCTCCTTCTTCGAATGCCTACAACTATCTACACCTCGTTCCCCTGAGCAGGTGCCAAATGCGCTTGTTGATTTGTTGCCCTTTCAAAGTGCAGCAGGCAAAACTAAGTGAATTGAGATAAGAATTTTACATAATACCCTGCTTTTTAAAATATATTTTTATTGATTTCAGAGAAGAAGGGAGAGAGAATCATGGATCGGCTGCCTCCTGCATGCCCCCTACTGGGGATCCAGCCCACAACCCGACCATGTGCCCTTGACCAGAATCAAACCCAGGACCCTTTGGTCTGCAGGCAGATGCTCTATCCAACGAGAGCCATAATACCTTTTTATTGGTACTAAAAATGTATCTAAAACAAAATATATTACAAATTCCCTGCCTCCTTAAAAAAATCAAACCTAACTCTTCACGACAGCCCTGCTGGTTTCTGGGTTTCGCTATCATCTCAGAGGAAGTAGGACATTCCGATGAGAAGTAACGGAAAGCTGCCTGACACGGGACCAGGACTACCAGGCCACACTGTCGGAGGAGCCTTTAGGCTCTCTATGGCCAGACAGCCACGGAGACACCCTCCCACACCGCATGCTAATACCTGTGGGAGTGAATGAAATGCAGGTGGATGCCCTAACCGGTTTGGCTCAGTGGCTAGAGTGTCAGCCTGCGGACTGAAGGGTCCCAGGTTCGATTCCGGTCAAGGGCATGGACCTTGGTTGCGGGCACATCTTAAGGTCTCAATGAATAGTAACCATTTATGATTGGGAAATCTGTATTAAATAGTAGATATTGTCTGAGGTAGCCTGGGAAGCATGACTAGAATCATGGCATGAAGAGTATTCAGCAGTGCCCGGCTGGTGTGGCTCAGGGGTTGAGCGTTGACCTATGAACCAGGAGGTCAGGGTTCGATTCCCAGTCAGGGCACATGCCTGGGTTGTGGATTTGATCTCAGTAGGGGATGTGCAGGAGGCAGCTGATCAATGATTCTCTCATCACTGATGTTTCTATCTCTCTCCCCCTCTCCCTTCCTGAATATATATATTCAGCATGGCTAGGCTACCATGTCCATGTTGAGACCAGTATGGAGAGACCATCATGTCCTCTACACACCATGTTATCTCATCATGTAAAGTCACTTAATCCTATTTCACTGGAATCCTTCCCAACTTGGGAGTACTTTTTTAAAAATTCATTTCTACATGGATGATTACTCCTTGAAAGTTAAAACTGTATAAAAGTTCAGACACAGAACAACAATACATGAATATAAAATTAAACCTATTTTTCCTACAAAGCTGAATGCTGTAGATAATAGGTTTAATTTTTAACTTCTAGTCTCTTATGGATAGTCCATTAATCCCGCAATTCCTTGTAAAGTTGTACCTATTTACCTTTTTTAAAAGTACAAAAATATTGAAACGTCATTTTACAGGGGAAAAAATGAATTTAATAGTTTCAGCTGGTGTGTACTGTGCTGGCAAATGTTATATATTCAATGGACATGGTTTCAAAATTATAGCCTTCTGCCCGGCTGGCGTGGCTCGGGGGCTGAGCATCGACCTATGAACCAGGGGGTCACGGTTCGATTCCCGGTCAGGGCACAGGCCTGGGTGGCGGGCTCCATCCCCAGTGGGGGGCGTGCAGGAGGCAGCCGGTCCATGAGTCTCTCTCATCGTCGATATTTCTCTCTCTCTCTTCTCCCGTCCTCCTTGAAATCAATCAATAAATAAAAAGGTTTTGTTTTTTTGTTTTTTTAAAAAGGGAAAGAAAAGAAAGAATACTGCTCCATAAAGGGGCAAAATGACTTTGTAGGCTTCCCCAGAGTACTCATTTCTCTGTAAATAAGAGTGATGCTTAAAAAAAAGGGGGGGGGGGGAGAGACATAGCCAGGGACAGTCATCCCTGAGGAGCGAAAAAAGCTAAATTTGCCCCAAAGCCATCCCTAAAACATGTGACCCCTGTTTGGTGGATTAAACCCGCCCCCGTCCCGGTGACCGATGGTACCCACGTTCTGGCAGAAACAGACTCATCTTCTTAACGAGCCGGCTCGCTAGACTCCAGCATCGCGCCTGGCCGCTCACCCCCGTCAGGCCATCTGCGCCCACGACCCACTCCGGGAAACAGAGACGCCCCCGCTGTCGGCCGGCTGCGTCCCGGGCGGCGGGGCGCTGGGGGCGCGGACCCACAGCCGGAGCAGAGGGGGACACGCGCGTGCGGACGACATGCGGGGAGTCCAGGCAGACACGGGTGGGGGCCCGGCTTTTCCTGGCTCCGAATTCCCACAAGCTGCGAGCGTATTCACGCAACGTGCTCGCCTTCCCCTTCCTCCTCACTCGTGGCAAATCCACTTGCCATCTCCCCATGGCGAGGTGCCTGTCGGGGTCCCAGGTGTGCACGAAAGCTGCTCCCGCGCAAGAAGAGCAAGCTCGCTCCTCCCCGCCCCGGGGACAATGACAGGGAGGGCTCCCCGCGCGCCCCCCGCAGGGACGGGAGCATGCATGCGTGCATGCACACACATGGCCAGGCGTGCATGCACATACATGGCCAGGCATGCATGCTTGCACACACATGGCCAGGCGTGCATGCTTGCACACACATGGCCAGGCGTGCATGCTTGCACACACATGGCTAGGCGTGCATGCTTGCATACGCATAGCCAGGCATGCATGCTTGCACACACATGGCCAGGCGTGCATGCCCACACATGGCCAGGCGTGCATGCACACACATGGCCAGGCATGCATGCATGCACACACATGGTTTCCGTTTGAGGTCAGCATGTCCCTCAGCGCCCGAGCAAGGGCTGAAGGCTGCACAGTCCTTTCCAACAGAAATCGCCGGGGAAGAACCCACTGGGCAATGGCTGGGGAGACAGGGAAACGAATGGAAAAGAGTCCAGGCTGCCTCCTCTGGCTCCCTAGCAGCTGAGGTTTCTAGAATACATTGTGTCTACTTCCAATCTGGCCTGCAGGATGAGGTTTGCGTTGATGGCAGCTACGGAAACCTTTCCCGGTTACCCTCTCCTCCACCCGAGCAAACGGTTTTTCTCCCCAATTTTCCACCCCCGGGGTCTTTGGTAGATTCTTTTCCTCCGCTGCTCTGGAAGAAAGGGAGGGGCGTCCGCTTTTTGCCGGTCTCCCACCTGCACCCGGCGCTGCCTCCCTGCCGGGCGCGCAGGGGAAGCTAGCGCCCATCCTCGGGCCGCTTCTATGAAGACACCTGGAGGAAGGGGTTCCCTTTAAAAGCTGACGGCCTGAATGCTAACATACGGCGGAGGAAAGAAAGACGACTTGCAAACATAAAAAATAAAAAAACGTAGCACTATTGGTAGGTCACACAGAAATCTAGAGTAGGTCAGAAGTAAACTAGTGTTTAACCTTTGCTTCAGGTAGTTAGACTATTTTTTTTTCTTTTTTCCTTCCCTACCCCCTAGTACATGCCCTCCCCTAGCCCCTCTGCCCCTCAGAGTCTTGTATCCATTGGTTATGCTTATATCCATGCAAGTCCTTCGGTTCATCTCTGACAGCCCGCCCCCCTAACCTCCTCTGCCTTCCCGCTGTAGATTGACAGTCTGTTCAATGCTTCTTTGCCTCTGTATCTATTTTTCCCCTATTTCTTTTCTTTAAAAAAAAATCTTGCCTCTTCAGACTAGAAATAAACATATAATAACAAAAAAATGTTTGAGTCCCAATTTCAATGTCCAACAGTTCTGAGCCCCAGTTTCAATGTCAAACAGGTATTTACACTATGTCAAGAGGAGAGAAATTCCAGAGATTACAGCATAAAAATTATAGTAACTGTATGTAAACGGGCTTACTTTTAATAACATTCTGTGTGCCCTAGCCAGTTTGGCTCAGCGATAGAGCGTCGGCCTGGGAACTGAAGGGTCCCGGGTTCGATTCCGGTCAAGGGCACGTACCTCGTTTGCAGGCTCCTCCCCGGCCCGGGCCCTAATTGGGCGCATACAGGAAGCAACCAATCGATGTGTTTCTCTTAAATTGATATTTCTCGCTGTCTTTCCCTCTCTCTCCAACTCTCTCTTTAAAAAAAAACAATGGAAAAATATCCTCGGTTGAGGATGAAAAAGAAAGAATTATATTTTTTAAACGACAATTTTAATACTGTGTGTCTAAGAACCCTCAGTGGCAGCTTAGCACATTTGAATAGTATTCATTTTTAATTTATTAAATTTTTAAAGAATTTTTTTTTTTACTTTTAGAAAGGGGGAAAGGAGAGAGGGAGGGAGGGAGAGAGAGAAGAGAGAGAGAGAGAGAGAGAGAGAGAGAGAGAGAGAGAGAGAGAGAGAGAGAGAGAGAGAGAGAGAGAGACTTGTCATTTCATTTATGAATGCGTATTGGGACCATGTTCTCGCCACCTGAGTGGCCAGGGCCCTCACCTTTAACGGTATAAGTGACAAAGATGAACCGTCCCAAAAGCCTGGCCCAGGCCAGAGAGTCATCGCTCCGTCCCGTCCCAGGCCAGAGCGAGGTCCCCCAGAGCGACCCTTCAGCTGGTGGCTATTCTGCAACACAGTCCGGACACCCTGCGCAGCGGGTCCGCCTCCCACGGGGGCCGGGCCCTCACCTGTCTGGAGTCCGCCTCTTCCCGTTCTCGTTCACGTCGAGGAGCAGCTCGGCGGAGTCCACGGGGGAGGCGGTGCTGGCGTCCAGGAGCAGCTGCTCGTGCTGGGCCAGGTACTGGGCGGGGTTCTGCTTGGCCAGCCTCGCGCAGTGCAGGAGCTCCCGCTGCAGCAGCGGCAGGTTCGCCTGCAGGGGCGGGGAGGGTTGGGGGGATCGGAGGGGGGGGGGACAGAGGATGAGGGGGGAGGGAGAAAGGCAACAGGTCTGATTTCCAGGCACAGATCTCAGTGCTGGGCCACAGTGTCAGCTGCTCCCTCACCTGGACTGCACGGAGCACCTCACCTTATTCAAATATTTTTGTATTGCTTTTTTACAGAGAAGGAAGGGAGAGGGAGAGAGAGTTAGAAACATCGATGAGAGAGAAACACCGATCAGCTGCCTCCTGCACACCCCCTACTGGGGATGTGCCCACAACCAAGGTACATGCCCTTGACCAGAATCGAACCCGGGACCCTTCAGTCCTCAGGCCGTTATCCACTGAGCCAAACCGGTCTTGGCAGCACGTATTTATTTTTAAGGTCCTTCCGATCTGAATCTAATATACTAAGCTCCCCAGGAGGAATAAATAAAAATTGCTGATGCAATTGTGTGTGTTTGTTTGTGTGTGTGTGTTTGTCTCCTCCTTTATTAAATCATTTTTTTTTTAAATCTTTGGAATTCTTTGAAACAACCAGGACGAGAGTGGTTTTCAGTGTATTGTTTTGGACAATTTTTCAATCTTATCCATAGACTTCAGAATGATTCTTAAAACGTTTTAAATGTTCAGGAGGCATTGCTATTTTATTACCTATGGATGGCAAACAGGGTACGTGAAATACATACACATTTCATTTTTGTATCTAGTAACTTGCCCAGATAAAACAGGCTAACCCTATGATATGTCTCTAGTCAACTACTAACTTCAAATAACAATAAAAAAAATAGAGATGGCCCTAACCGGTTTGGCTCAGTGGGTAGAGCGTCGGCCTCTGGACTCAAGGATCCCAGATTCGATTGCGGTCAAGGGTATGTACATTGGTTGCAGGCACATGCCCAGTAGGGGGTGTGCAGGAGGCAGCTGATTCATGTTTCTAACTCCCTCTCCCTCTCCCTTTCTCTCTGTAAAAGTCAATAAAATATGTTTTAAAAATAAGAAAATAAAGAATTTTTTTAAAAAAATGGAGATGAATGTAGAAATTATATTTAGTAATTGTCACATTCATACATTTAAGTAATGCTTTGAGTGTGGTCAGATATCCCGGGTGGAATTCGTGCACAAAGCAGCATACAGGAGTGGCCTTTGGAAATAAGCTGCTTTCTTTTTAGCATCCTTATCCTGAAAATTGCATGTAGTTTTACAGGAGAAATCTTGTGTGCCCATAACTCTCTCTCCTCACCGAGCCCAGCACTTGGAAAAAGACTCTCAGAACTTTGTGGACACAGAATTCTGGCGATCTCAAATGTTACGAAAGGGAAGGAGACAATTCCACGCAGTAAACTGTTCCAATGGACAGGGAGTTTTCCTCTCAGAAGTAAACTTACTCGGACATTATAAATCCAGGTTGCTGGTATGTTGTTGTTTTTTCTCCTCCTCTCTCTCACTCTCTTTTATTTTTATTCTCTCTTGGGGGGGATGGGGGGCAGAGAAACAGAGTGAATAGGTAGCAGAGTGAAGAACAACTCTTTCCTCTCCAAATTCAAGGGAAGACCCATAACCTAAACCTCTTTGCAACCCAGGATCTTATTTGTAGGCATTCGATGCCATGCATATTAATGAACCCCTCGGGTTGAAAAACATTTCTGAATACAGGAGGTGCCAGCTGCCTTTCTCTCAGGCCCTCGAGTCTATACTCTCAGGGACCGGCACCAGGGCTGGACTTAAAACTCAACTCATTACCTGAGGTATTAAAAGTGGTTTCTGCGCCAGGTATAAAATATGCGGATATTTGCTAACGATAAGCACAGACCACGTGCTGAAGCAAGAAACTGACTTCTGGCACCAGAACGATGTTAAAAATAAATCAACTGCAGTTAGTCTAGAGCCGTGGTTGGCAAACTGCGGCTCTCAAGCCACATGCGGCTCTTTGGCCCCTTGAGTGTGGCTCTTCCACAAAATACCACGGCCTGGACGAGTCTATTTTGAAGAAGTGGCGTTACAAGAAGTTTAAGTTTAAAAAATGTGGCTCTCTAAAGAAATGTCAATCGTTGTACTGTTGATATTTGGCTCTGTTGACTAATGAGTTTGCCGACCGCTGGTCTAGATACTATAGCAATTCCACCTGAACATATAGAACATTTTAAGAATCATTCTGAAGTCTATGGATAAGATTGAAAAATTGCCCAAAACCATATACTGCGAACCTCTCTAGTCCTGGTTGTTTCAAAGGATTCCAAAGATCTTTTAAAAAATGATTTAATAAAGGAGCAGACAAAAACAAACAACAACAAACACACACAAAGAAATAGCATCTCCAGTACTCCATTAACAAGCGTGAGATTCAGATTTAAAGGGTGGAGGGTGGGGGGGGCGGGGAGGGGGGAGATCAACACTGTCTCATGACCTTTTTCATATTATCTTCAGCATTCTTATCAAGAGGAGGCACCTGGGATATATCATCACCCCACCTCCCATGTACACTGCCAACAAGACCATGGCCGTGCTGTAGGAACTAGATTGGGCTGGGACCCCAGCACCAGGCTCTATCAGATTCCTTCTGTCAGGCATGCCGGCAATAGTGAAGCAAGCAGGCCAACAGAGCTCCGCCAGCTCGGAGAGACAAATTCCTGAATGATAATGGGGGGCGGGGGGGGGGGGGGGGGGGAGGCTGACGCCCAGCCTGGACATCTTGTGTGCAGATGTGTTTTTGGCAAAGCATTCCGGGGCTGCGGTCCAGAGACAGCCTGAAGACATCCAGGACAAAAGTTGGTTTGAAGACACACAAAATAGTGATCCCGAGGACAGCTTACAAAATGCGCATCTCTTTGGCCCTGAGTTAGAGATAATAACGTCTTCGCTGCAGACTCAGGTGTGTGTTTGCAAAGGAGCCTGTGAAAGGGTGGCTATGCCTAAAGCATCCCTATACGTCTTAAGGGATGTCTACAAGAAAAGAAGCTGTATCTGGGACGGTTCTCACTAAAAAAAATTAAAAAAGTCTTTCATCTATATTTTGGTGGGATCCCTGACTTCCCGTTTCATACCATCCCTGTCACACAGCCGAGGGGTTCAGGGTAAACACGCATGCGTCCAGTTTCTGATTTGAATGTGCGGATGGCATCAGACAAGAGGGCTTTCCCGCGGCGCTCGGCTTAATTTAGTGGCTCCATAAACATCTTCTTTCAATTTAAAAAATATGGTAATACAAAGCAATTCTGCCTGCTCTAGTTCTGGTGCCAGATTAGGTCATTAGAATGGTGTCTAATATCTTTCCAGTAAATGTTTCTCCATAAATGCAAAATGGAATTGAGGGTCTGAGGGTTACATTAGCTTAATGAAAACAAGACTTTAATGCATATTGTTAGAGCAATGTTTGAATGCACTTATTAAGGCCCGGCTTCCCACAACCATATGGTTTTTGTCATTAATGTCTCCTTTGAGAAAAAGCACTAAAATTAGAAGAAAAAAAAAGTTTTATCTTTGATTCCAGTGATCCCAACTAAATGATATGGTAGCCATATGGTGTGCAGCAGCGACAGGAGAACGTGGAAATGTCCTTGTATGCTTTTTAAAAAAATTTTTTGGCTGCCAACTTGACCCTGGAGGGAGCCCCCAGGGCCATGCACACGTTTTTTGTTGTTGTTTTTTTTCTTTCTTTCTTTCTCCTTTTCTTTCCTTAGGTTTTTGCAAGCAAAGAAAAACTAGTGGTATTTGCACAGGAAATGGGATTCCTATGATGAAATCTTTACAGAAAGCAACTCTCTTAGAAAACCAAAGACTCTAGACTCAACGGTCGTGTTCAAAAAACAATTGGTTTTTGAGAATACATGATGGTAGTTGAAGTCATTTTGGAGAGAAATACTGACTCTAATCATACCTGTAACCTTACATACACCATATAGAAACGAGTGAAAAGAATATGATGGAAATCTGGGTTCCCGTTTAAAAAGATATAATTTAATGATGTGTCAATATTCTCAGAACAGGACTATCTCATTTCACTTCAACAAGAATAATAACAGGCCGAAACTGGTTTGGCTCAGTGGATAGAGCATCGGCCTGCAGACTGAAAGGTCTCAGGTTCAATTCCAGTCAAGGACATGTACCTTGGTTGTGGGCACATCCCCAGTAGGAGATGTGCAGGAGGCAGCTGATCGATGTTTCTCTCTCGTCAGTATTTCTAACTCTCTATCTCTCTCCCTTCCTCTCTGTAAAAAAATCAATAAAAATATGTTTAAAAAAAACACAGAATAATAGTAGGAAAGACTTATCATCCATAAAGTTCTGAATGTGGGCTCAGTTCTGACAGCTTTTCTGGGTTTTGGCATAGTTACTTGAACCTTATATGTCTGATTAAAAAAATAAAAAATAAAAAAAAGATGGAGCTTCACAGCAAAGGGGAAGGCAAAGCAGGATCCTTGGATGCTCGTTTTGAAAGTGACCTTTACAGGTGAAGGCAAATGAGTCTTTCTCATTTAATCCATCTGCACAGCCCACGGTGAGGATAAAAATGGGTTTGTTTCTCCATGTGGTATTATTCACTGACCACCCACTCTGCCCAAGCGGTGGACATAATGTGCTTTTCTATCAAAAATTTGTTTTTCTATCAGAACTGTCTATTCTTTTGGTACCAATTAGTGAAGGAACCCCCCTGCTGTCCCGAATAAAAACGTCCCTTCTTTCTCTCGTGGGCTCTCTCTGTGTTTTTCAGTTGCTTTATCGGAGAGGCAGGAGTTGGAGAGGGTGAAGACCATGTAACTGAGGATTAAGTACGGTTTCTAAACCACACCTCCAACGCTCTCAGACAGACAGACCCTGCATCCATCACCGACTCACAGTCTCTTCACTGGCCAAGGGGGGGTCTGTTCTTCCTATTGCATTAGGTTGTGGCAAAAATAAACAAGACGGATTTTAAAACTCTGAAAAACTAAAAAAGAAAAGAACCAATCTCGTGTTCATTCTAAAGACAAGCAAAATGTAAACTATAACTCCAGGAACCAAAAAAAACAAACCAACAAACAAAACCTTTATTCGAAAACATTTCTCCATTTTTCTCCCAAAGCACTCTGAATTATCATGCTTCAAAAATGATCAGAAAACCATATATAGTCAGATAGTTTTCAACCAGTAAACTAAGTGAAAGCACTCTGAAGTTTCTAACCCCCTTCCACTCCTAAAAAGAAGCACTGTTGTGGCCCTAGCTGGTTTGGCTCAGTGGATAGAGCGTCGGCCTGTAGATGAAAGGTCCCAGGTTCAATTCCAACCAAGGCCACTTGCCCAGGTTGCGGGCTCAATCCCCAGTAGGGGATGTGTAGGAGGGAGCTGATCGGTAATTCTCTCTCATCATTGATGTTGCTCTCTCTCTCTTCCTCCTCTTTGAAATTAATAAAATTAAAAAAAAAAAGAAAGAAAAGAAACACTGTTATGACCTAGCAACCTGCTTTGAAATACTTTGCAGACAAGTGAGCTGTCCAGTACCTTCAAAAACGGGATGACGAAAGGTCGCAGTGGGAAGTTAGTAGCTTCTTGCAGTTTGGAATGAAATTCTTCAATTGTCAAAGTAGAGTTCTGTGGAAGCAAACACATACGATAACCACATTTGTCTCTTGGTAGATAGTAAAAACAACGAGATTTCTAGATTACTAATATGGTTAAAACACTGTAACAAGCAGCAGACACATATACAGAAAGCATTATTTTCTGAATAATTTTTTGACTTTGTGAAAAAAAAAATACTGCATATTATAATTCATTGTATCTTCCACCTTTTAAAATAACGTCTACAAATGAAAGACCATACATATGGGACGTGGAGAATAATGTGCATACTTTGGTCAGAGAATTCTGTCTCTAACACTATGAAGAACCTTTTACTATTACCCTTTATGGAAATCGCTTTCTTTCAAAGCACCACTGATGGCATAGTGAGCCAAAGGCAAGTGTCAGAATCTCAATTCACCCCGTGGGTCATGTCTGTATTACTGCTGGCGGAAATACTCTTCTCCCGTCCTTCCTTCTCACATCCATCCTGTGTCTACCAAAGCATCTTTGCTCAGAATGAACAGCTAAGTTGGGTGGCGGGCTGCACTGCTGAAGCCAAAGAAGAAGTTTGGGCTTTCTCTGATTTGCTGAGTCTTATCTTATAGAAGGTGAAAAAATTCCCCAGTTACCAAAGGTATTTCAGTTAGCATAGAGGCAATGTTGATTGCTCAACCTGAAAGAGGCTACAAAATGACTCTATTCACTCTAACCTATGCCATAGAAACAAGGCCCAAATACTCAGTGTTTGTATCCTGCAATGGGTGATTTAACAGACAACAACCTATTGTAAAGATGTAAAGACATTCGGTTCATTTTCTTTAGTCCCTGGGCAGAATCGCAACTGTAAACTGCAGCCTGAACCTTCAAGCCTTCAATTATCCTCATGCCTGAAAAACAGGGGTATTTGTGACCTGATAGCTTTAGAATATTGTTCCCCACTTTTTGGTGCAGTTCCTTTTCCTGTTATGATAAAGTATGGGGTACCAAGTTGTAAGCTTTTTATACCCCCAAATTCAAAACATATTAGCATGAAACTATGAATAAACACTAGCTTTCTATCTGTAATAATAGAAGTTAAGGAGCCCCTTTTTAAAATTGTTTATTTTGCCTCTTTATTTTTCAGTTAGTAAATTTTTAACGAGTTAAATATATTGGGGTGACATTAGCTAATAAGATCATATAGGTTCAAGTGTACATTTTCATGATGCAAGATCTGTACACTGCATTGTATGCCCAATAGACAAGTCAAATCATTTTCCATTGCTATATATTTGGCCTCCTTTACCTTTTACTATTCCCCTCACCAATTTTGTTTCTATAGCTCATTTCCCCAAAAAACCATTTTGGCTATGTTTTGCACGTGAAAACAGTTACTAATTTTTTTTTTCTTAACTGTCTAAATATAATGAGATTCATTATGATTTACTCCCTGAGTGCAAATCATAGGCCTATCACAATGTGTATTTTATTTCTTCAAACCTCAGTTTCCTCACATCTAAAATGTGTGTAAAAATCACTACCTCAAAGGATGGTCCCAAGGTTTAAATAAAATGGCTCGTATCCAATGCCCAAAACAAAACCCATTACCTAGTCATTCACTCATTTGACAAATGTTCACTGCCTGCCTCTTATGTACAAAGCACTACTCATTAATGTTTCCCCCTATCTCCATAAGGTATTCAGATAAATAAGATAGATCTTCAAAGTATGCCACTTAAAATGTGGGAAAATCTACTTAAGGCTACCAAATATTTTTATATATTTAAAGTTATGGAAACCGCCAAAACCAGTTTAGCTCAGTGGATGGAGCGTCGGCCTGAGGACTGAAGGGTCCCAGGTTCAATTCCGCTCAGGGGAATGTATCTTGGTTGCGGGCACATCCCCAGTGGGGGATGTGCAGGAGGCAGCTGATTGATGTTTCTCTCTCATCGATGTTTCTAACTCTCTGTCCCTCTCCCTTCCTCTCTGTAAAAAAAAAAAAATCAATAAAATATATATTTTTAAAAATTAAAAAATATAAAGTTAGGGAAACCACTGTGAAAGACATATCCAATTTATAAAGCAGTTGCCACAAGAAATGTTTACTAGTAACAACACATTTTACCATGTCCTTAATACAATTACTGTCTTGAATTTCCTTTGTGGTTCTGCAGTCTAACTTATTAAGGTGTTGAAAAGCCTATTATGCGGAACGTGAGAATGAATGAAAAGGAGAAGATAAGCCAGCGACAGAGGTGACTGCAGATGCCGACATCCTCCTGTCAAATTCACCTTCCTGTCCTGAGGAGGACAAGGCGATGCTGATGGGGTGTGGGGGACATGGAGCTGTTTGTCCTTAGAGTGCAGAGGACAGGGAGCCGACACTGAAAAGTTCCACAGACTTTAACAAAACAACAAAAGAGTGGACTTGCGACATCTCTGGCGGTGTGAGGGGCCGCGATGCGCAGCGTGTCTGCCGCCTTGCACTCTCGGCCAGCTTTCATTGGGGGACTTCGCTGACAGAACACAACCGGTCTGCCTTTGCCCTTGGTAAATCCACGCGGTAAAAACAGACGATCTATTTTGAGAAAAAGGGAAGTGCTGCCTGTCATCCGAATCTCAGTTCCACGATTAGCCGGGACACTGAAAGAACGGACGTCGTGACTCCCAACGTCTCCTGCGACTCCGTTGGCTCCGGGAAAACCACCTTCCCGAATGGAAACCCGCTGTGTGTGCGTGAAAGCACGGAAATGCAGAAGCGATCGGCACTCTCTAAAAGGATGTATGTGGCCCTGACCGGTGTGGCTCAGTGGAGAGAGCGTCGGCCTGCGAACTCAGGGGTCCCAGGTTCGATTCCGGTCAAGGGCATGTACCTGGGTTGTGGGCACATCCCCAATAGGGGGTGTGCAGGAGGCAGCTGATCGATGTTTCTAACTCTCTCTGCCTCTCCCTTCCTCTCTGTAAAAAAATCAATAAAATATATTTTTTTAAAAAGGATGTGTGTTCTCGTGGCTAGAGTGATAATGTATAGAATATACTATGATGTTCCGAAATCAACACTTCTATTCTCAAATTAATCACTGAAGTAATTCTGCCTATACCCCCCAAAAATTTTTTTGTTTTTATTCAAAAGCCAAGTGGTGGTCACAGGAGTTGAGGGGAGATACAATTGGGGTGCTCTTGTTTTATGTGGGCGCGGGGTCATCTGGGGTGATGAAAAAGTCCCGGACATGAATGGTGCCGCTGGTTACACAACAGTGAAGGGCTCAATGCCACCGAACTGTGCGTCTGGTTAGACATCCTAAAAATGGTAAATCGTATGTTTTATACATCTTACCACAATAAACAATTCTTAATGTGATTAGCCCTAAAAATGAAAACACATGTGAAGAGAATGTTATTTGTTATAAATTCTAGTTCACCATCTAGGCCCGTGGTTGGCAAACTGCGGCTCGAGAGCCACATGCGGCTCTTCAGCCCCTTGAGTGTGGCTCTTGCACAAAATACCACGGCCTGGGCGAGTCTATTTTGAAGAAGTGGCGTTAGACGTTTAAGTTTAAAAACTTGGCTCTCAAAAGAAATTTCAATCGTTGTCTTGTTGATATTTGGCTTGCTGACTAATGAGTTTGCCAACCACTGATCTAAGCTAATAAAAGTACCCCAAAGCAACTTAAAAATTAAAAACAAAACAAAACAAAACTGAGTTAAATTAAGTGAATCTTTCACATACCCAACACACTTTGTCATTGTTGAAAGAAACTAGCCATGCCAGGAGGATATACATATGGACTTTTAGACACACCTACCCATTTATGGCCAAGATAGCAATAAATACGCATATAGCCATATCTTCATTAGTCAAACAGTAATAGAAACCAGGGTGGGGGCAGGGTGGTAAACACACAATGCAGAATTTAAAACCTTGTTATAGAAGGCTCAGACTTGGACCCCAATGTCTAGCAGTAAAAACTGCTAGAATAAAATACCCATGAGAAAGGAGACTGTATTTTCAATCCCCCCCCCCACACACACACACACACACTCTCCCTTACCCCAGAAAACGGGGTGATCTCCGTTTGCTTACCACCAGTCCTAGGACGAGCGTGCGGACTCTCTCTCCTATCTCTGGTGAAATGTCATTGCCAAACTGCTGCAAGGTGGTAAGGAAGCGCTTCAGTTTACTGAGCTGCCTGGCGCCACAGGCTGGGGGCAGCTGCTGGTTGGCCAGAGAGGAGGAGGAAGAGGAGGACGGCCCATTGCTAAAGCCATTGGGCGGCGAGGGGGCCCCGTTCAAGGCTGTGGGTGAATGGCTCGTGCCATTAGTGACTGTCAAGAGCACAAAATCAGAGAGAGAAGGTCAACTCACAGAGAAATGCAACGAAAACAACCACCAAGTTCTCTCCCCTTTAAGTCGAGCGAATTGTGTTTTTTTTTAAAGCTGCTAGATATATTTGTTTCAGGTGTAGAAATTACCTAACTTAGAAAAGTGACCAGACATTATACAACTTACAACATGATTACCCCGATAAATCTAATGCCCATGGACACCATCCATAGTTATTACCATAGTATTGACTACACCCCCTCGGTTGTCATTGAACATTTTTAAAAAGAAATTACTTAAATTTAGAAATAAATACAGCCACGCCAGCATGGCTCAGGGATGGAGCGTTGAACTATGAGGTCACGGTTCGATTCCCCAGGAGGGCACACGCCCAGGCGATGGGCTCCATCGCCAGTAGGGGGTGTGCAAGAGGCAGCTGATCAATAATTCTCATCATGGAGGTTTCTCTCCCTTCCTCTCTGAAATCAATAAAGATATTAAAAATATTAAAAACAAAATCAAGAAGCAAAAAAACTATTGGAGCTTTTTTTTTGTAAAATGCTTTGACTTCACAGGCTCACAAGGGCGCAGGTATTCTCGCCCAGAAGCTGATGATACATGGAGTCGGCTGTGGCGCAGAGACGGCCCGCCACCCATGTGCACACATGCCAGCCACCTGACACGTCTCAAACACAGAACAAACAGCCCTTGGCTGTCAGCCTCTGGTCCGCAGCTTACATCAACATAACAGGCCTATGTCTTTCTCGGCTGTTCCCCTCCTAGAGAAAGTGTGCATCTGCTGGAGACTACATTTCTCACTGGGCGTTTTTAATCACGTTTTATACACACAACCTGACAGCTGTGTTTATAAAAACTGGACTCTCAAGCTTTCACCTTACACCACCCTCGTAGTTCTTAACCCCTTCTTTAGGGAGAAGCCAAACCAGATATGGTAATTATCAGGGAGGTCCTTTAAGAAAGGGACACATCTATCACATTAAGAATGGCTGGTGGTAAATCACGGTAAATTCATGTCTGGTCATATTTACTGAAACATCAAGATGCTAATCGATGATAACTTGGAGGCTACCAAGAGTTGCCCATTTCTCCCTAAGGAAAACGCTGATTTTACATGAAATCAATTAATTTGGCAAACTGATTTTCTTCCCCAAACACAATTTTTAAGTATAATTTTGAGAAACGATGCCCAACAATAGTTTGAAGCTGTTTGAAGACCTCTATTATTCTTAAAGTTTCAGGATAGTAAAAAAAGAAAAAAAAAATGGTCGCTGGTCCTACGTGAGCACCAAAGCAGCCTGTCAGGAAAAGCCCGCTCACCGGGACTTCTCCCGGGAGACACGTGCCTGTCACCCTGGTTGTGGGTTACAACAAGACAAACACAAGACGACAGGGTCCCCGTGGCCCCCTGCTCCCCCCACACTGGGAAGGGCCTTTTCCATGGCAATGCAACTCTGCAGGCCCAGGCTGGGCTGCGAATTCTGTCCAGCGTTTTCAATGCCATGAATCTATTCTTGCCTGTTATTTGTTATGCATATAGATTCAATGGCACATCGTCTACCCATACTATTATCTGCTTTTTTTTTTTTTTTTTTTTTTTTTTTTTTTTTTTACAAATCTTTGACAATTTTAACCCAGGCTTTGAGACAAATGAAAAGAAAGCTGCCTGCTATCCCTACTACAATAGACAGCAAAAGAAGGGACAGTGGAGACTCTGTCAGAATGTTCTGTCCTTTCTTGCATGACACGGAAAGCAATCCGCTCCGCTGATTCGGAACAGGAGACCTGAGCGGATGGAATGCAGTCTGACAGTTTCATGTCCTAGCTCCGTGGTTGGCAAGCTGCGGCTCGCGAGCCACAAGCGGCCCTTTGGCCCCTTGAGCGTGGCTCTTCCACAAAATACCACGGCCTGGGTGAGTCTATTTGGAAGAAGTGGCCTTAGAAGAAGTTTAAGTTTAAAAAATGTGGCTCTCCAAAGAAATGTCAATCGTTGTCCTGTTGCTATGTGGCTCTGTTGACGAATGAGTTTGCCGACCACTGGCCTAGCTGGTTTGGCTCAGTGGATAGAGCGTCGGCCTGCAGACTGAAGGGTCCCAGGTTCGATTCCAGTGAAAGGCACAGGCCTGGGGTGCGGGCTCGATCCCCAATGTGGGGCGTTGCAGGAGGCAGCCGATCAATGATTCTCTCTCCTCATTCATGTTTCTCTCTCTGTCCCTCTCCCTTCCTCTCTGAAATCAACAATAATAAAGAAAAAAGGTATTTAAAAATAAAAAAAGTCTGACAGTTTCACGACGAGAAAGATGCTCCCTATTTCAGAAGGGTTTCTGTATACAACTGTTGCATAAAGTCATTGTGTGTGTGTCTACACATCAGGATTTTAAACATAGAACCCTAAAAATGTTAGGTTTCAAAATGAGTTGTAAATCACAGAAGAAGGCAGCGTTAGAAGACCACATGCAACCGGGAAATAATTATTACCTGTGCCAAGGCAAAACGGACAGACTGAAATAAGAAGCTGCACATGAAGTGGGAGTAAAAGGGATCGGGGTCACACAGAACCAACGCAATGCGCCTCACTCTCAGGGAGGCCAGCAAAAGACATTTCTGCAGCAGGCACCAGAGACAGGCCAGTCCTGCCACTCCTACAAAGTCTACCTAAGAGACAACGGACCTGTACGCAATCCCTCACTGGAACATAAATGATTTTTTTTTTTGCTTCCTTCCTGCATCATTCATTGATGCCGGATCTCCCCTTTTCTCTTAAGTCCCCCTGGCCGCAAACTTTGACAACTCCAAAAGGGAAACGGGAAATGCACAAGTGCCCACTCACGCGTGGTCGGGGTGAAGGAACTGGTTCTCGGGGCTCCTTGCGTGGCCGGGGGCGGCGGCATCGCGGGCGGAGTCAGCCTGGACGGAGTCTTCACATCCACGGGTGAGTCTGGCATCGTGGAGTGCTTCTCGGTCCGATCTGGGGGTGCCATGGGGAACACGTTACTTCCTCGAGCATCTCAGTGGTCTGAGTAGGGGGGGGTCGTCGCTGTTACAGGCGAGTCAACGCACCAAACCCATCACGTCCCATCCATCAAACAAGGCTCATCCACTGATGGTGCAATCGGGACTCGATCACCCGGACCCCACTCACGTGGGCGCAGCACAGACGGCGGGGCCTCCTTGGGAACTGGGTGGCTTTGCATCCTATTGTTATTTCTGCGCGGACCGATGCTCCCTTGTTAGTGTTATCAACAACCACACAACTTCACTCAAGGCAGGAGTCAACATTCAAGAGGTAAAAAAAAAAATAGATGAAGAGCCCTAACCGGTTTGGCTCAGTGGATAGAGCATCGGCCTGCGGACTGCAAGGTCTCGGGCTCGATTCCGGTCAAGGGCATGTACCTTGGTTTCGGGCACATCCCCAGTGGGGGGTGTGCAGGAGGCGGCTGATCGATGTTTCTCTCTCACGGATGTTTCTAACTTTCTATCCTTCTCCCTCCCTCTTTGTAAAAAAAATCAATAGAATATATTTTTAAAAAAATAAAAGATAAAAGACAGATGAGGAAGTAAGTCAGCAGTGAACCCCTCTGACCGCTCAGCAATAACACGCATCTGAAGTTCCGTTGTGTGGATTAGGTTCTGGTGGGAGCAGGAACGTTCACACCCCTTCTCAGCCCCGTCCCAGGCCTGTGGGGTGACCCAGAGGATGGGTGCAGGACCCAGCTCTCACAGCAATGTTTTCTGCCGCGTTTGGAAAACCGCCACGCCCCCAGTGGCGTGTGTCACACAATAGTTAAGCTGTTGTTTACTTAGACTTGGTGAGTTCATGACCCGCCGCTTCAAAAACATGAGGCCAATATTTCAATTAGCAATCTCAGGTAGAGTGAGAATGAAAAAAGTCCCAAAGTGAGAATGAAAAAGAACTGAAGACCCTCCATATGCTTTTCATGAGCAGGGGACAGACATGGCGAAGTTTTCTGATTACCCAGTAATGAACATTTGCTCAGGCCTGTTTTCTACTAAGTATACGCTTTTCTTAAAATGTTATTTTTTTCCCCTCAGTCTAATCTCTTTATCAAATCCCCAATAAAAAAATACAAGTTTCTGTTTGTTTCTTTAGATCCAATTTTCTTCAAACATGTGCAGAGATGTTCACACACACACACACACACACACACCCCAAACATGTTTAAGGCGCCTTTTGCAGCCTTAGCTACAGATATTTCACACTCTGAGTGTTTGAAAAGTAAAATAACACAGACTATTGGGAAAGCATGGGTCTTTAAAGATATGTTAGCCATATGGGTACAGAGTTAATGACTCAAAATAACTGAAAAGTCAATTATTAAAAGAAAATGAAAAGCCCAAATTACTACTCTGCCCGTTCTAACGCTGCCTCACCTTTCCTCACAGCAGATTCCTAAAACTTGGGTTGCCAGAGTGCACAATATTTAAATGTTGAAATTATGTTAATGCCATGCTGGGGAGATGTAATAAGAGAAAGACCATCGTCGTTGTCGTCATCATCATCATCATCATCACCATCACCATCATCATGGTTCTTAGAAGAGCCCTCTCACCATCACCATCACCATCATCACCATCACCATCATCACCATCACCATCATCACCATCACCATCATCACCATCATCATGGTTCTTAGAAGAGCCCTCTCAACATCACCATCACCATCACCATCATCACCATCATCACCGTCATCACCATCATCCTGGTTCTCAGAAGAGCCCTCTCAACATCACCATCACCATCACCACCACCACCACCACCACCACCACCATCATCACCATCACCATCATCATCATCACCATCATCATGGTTCTTAGAAGAGCCCTCTCATCATCACCATCACCATCACCATCACCACCATCACCATCATCACCATCACCACCATCATCATCACCATCACCATCACCATCACTATTATCATCATCATCATCCTGGCTCTTAGAAGAGCCCTCTCAACATCACCATCACCATCACCATCATCACCATCATCATGGTTCTTAGAAGAGCCCTCTCACCATCACCATTACCATCACCATCATCATCACCATCATCACCATCATCATGGTTCTTAGAAGAGCCCTCTCAACATCACCATCACCATCATCACCATCATCACCATCACCATCACCACCATCATCCTGGTTCTCAGAAGAGCCCTCTCAACATCACCATCACCATCACCATCACCATCATCACCATCACCACCATCATCCTGGTTCTCAGAAGAGCCCTCTCAACATCACCATCACCATCACCATCACCATCATCACCATCACCATCACCACCATCATCCTGGTTCTCAGAAGAGCCCTCTCATCATCACCATCACCATCACCATCATCACCATCATCATCAGGTTAGGGCTCTTCAACATCATCATCACCATCATCACCATCATCATGGTTCTTAGAAGAGCCCTCTCATCATTACCATCACCATCACCATCACCACCACCACCACCACCATAACCATCACCATCACCACCATCACCATCACCATCACCATCACCATCATCACCATCATCCTGGTTCTCAGAAGAGCCCTCTGACAAGGGTCTACCTGGTCAGTGGCACCTGGGCCTTTGGCTGAGCACCAATGAACGGTGCTTAGTGACTGAGTGCGCTGAGCGAGGTGATGGCAAAGACACCATGGGGCATTTCCACCTTCCTCTTCCTGCTGAAACCAGCCTTCATATCGCCTTTCTACAGCACCTAAAAACCAGTATCAGTAGCCCTAGCTGGTGTGCTAAGTGGTTAGAGCGGTTGCCTGCATATCCACAGAGAGTTGTTGGTCCAATTCCCAGTTAGGCTGAGGGGGGCACCTACCTAGGTTACAGGCGCCATACCTGGCTCCAGACAGGGCACATGCGGGAGGCAACCATCGATGTATCCCTCTCACATGGATGTTTCTTTCTTCCCTCCCTCTGTCCCTTCCCCCCTTCACTCTTCCTCTCCCTCCCTTCTGCTCTCTAAAAAAATCAATGGGAAAAACATCCTGAGATGTGGATTAACACACAAACAAGAAAAGGATCAGTCAACCAGTTAGACAGGTTTGGAACCACTTCTTAGCGAGTTAAATTCTTCCCACCGTCTACTCACCTCAACCAACCTCAGCACCAGGGGACTACACAGCTTTCTGCTGTGGTTGCCGCCGAGGGAAGAGGTACAGCAGCAAACACGAGTCGCCCTAAATAAAGGCAACTATTCCTGTTATGCCAGCGAAGGAGGGATAAGGGGGGCCTGCCAGAGTCAGCTGGGAGATAACAGTGGGAACTGCGGGTCCATCTGGTTTTCATTCTGCTAACACTCAGGCTGAACTGTGAGCGAAGCCAGGCCAGACACACAGGGGAAGCACGCGGTGCACAGACGGAGGAAGGAGGAGCGGGAGGAGGGGGAGGCGGGGGAGCGGGGATCAGGAAAAAGGAAAGCAGTGAAAGGAAAAGAGAAGCAAGAGAGAACAGACCACAACAGGGAGAAAGGAGCCTGCAGGGGGAGAAAGGCGCCCTGGCCAGCTTGCTTTACCTCCGGAGCCAAAAGCTGAGCCTTCGAGGACACAGACGCCACCTTACTTACGTTGACCCGATTCTTGAGCAATGCCTACACTTGAAAACGTACCTTAAACTCCTATTTTTTTTAATTATTATTATTTTTTTTAATAAGGACAAAGAGCAATCAACTAAGGCAAAAAGAGATAAACGACAAAGATGATCACGGGTTTCCGTTTCAAACTTCAGATCATCTTTGCCATCCTGAATTCATCTCTCCAGTGCTGGTGGGGGGGAGAGAATGGATACAGCATCATTTTTATTGGAAAACCTTTTGATTATGGGTCTCGGTCCATCATTTGCTCTCTGCAGAAGATGATCGTCGTCCTCATCCAAGGTAGACAAAATGATTTTAAATTCTCGAAATGCTATCCATATTTTAGGAACAACAACAACAACAACAAAACACACAAGTAAGCAATGCAGAGCCCATCGCCAGGGCTTCCGGCGGGAACGTGTGGCCCGAGCTGGATCCGTGCAGCGCTCCGAGCATCTGCCACGCGCCGGTCAGCTTCCCTCTGATCGAGGGGAGCTCCAGCCCAGAGGTCCCGCAAACCCCGACAACGTGGGGCCATCTGGAGCTCATTCCGGGCTGTTCGGGGCCATCGAGCCAGCACGGAGATCGATGGCGAAGTAAGCAGTCAGGCCTGACCCTCACACACACGCAGAACTCTCTGGAGGCCAAGGATTTCAAATAAATTCAGAAAATGTGTTTCAAGTATGCTGCGTTCTGTTGCATTTGTTTTGAATTAAAAAAACATTCTGAAATATATATGCTTGTAATTTTTATAGCAAACAGTAAAAAAAAAAAAAAAAGAAGAAGAAGCTGATTTAACCACAGAAGCATTTCGCTCCATTTCAAATTAGAAGACATACTAAAACCAATATTGTTGTAATAGTTCTCATGTAATTTTTAAGGGCATGTAAGTATACTGCTCTTGCGCGTAATTTCTATTTTTGGTTGCTGTAGGAGAATGCTGACATTTATGGAAGGAATTTTTTTTTCTACTAAGTATATTCTTCCCTTAAAATTTCAAACTTTTTCCCCCCTCAGGCTAATCTCTTTATCAAATGATAAGAGAAAAACAATTTCTATCAGATCGGCAAGGTATGTGTAATCAAAAGAACTGACTTTACTTTTTTTTTTTTTTTACCCTAATGATTCACACAAGTTCTAAACAAGACTCCCATATGTGGCTATTTCAACCCATATGGCATCTATCCAGCACATATGGACTAAAGATGGCTGATGCATGGAAGAAAGCGTGGTATATATAAATACAATCCGGATACCATTTCAATGTCAGGGTCTTCTAGAAGTCACATGTTTTCCATCTCCTTTTTTTTTTTTTTTTTTTTAAGTAAAAGGGAAAAGGTATGTCATAATCTATCCTGACACTTATTTTACTTTTAGTGAGTTCAAATAGTTCCAGACATGTTTTTAAAGCATAAAGAATAGGCAGCCTACATTTCCCTTGTTTACATACTACTCAAGAGATGATTAGTGTAAAAAAAGACAGCAAGTTCAGTATTGATAGATTGTATATCTTTTTCCATCAGAGTTTATTGTGTCGATTAGGATATCTATGCCTCGGGGGTGTTATGGATTAAGGAACTTCTTGGTCAGCTAGAGGTTAGTCCAGAGTGAGTCAAAATAAGTGTTAGTTAAGAAAGCTATGGAGATGGAGAGCACTACGCTAAGTGAAATAAGCCAGTTGGAGAAAGATAAATACCACATGATCTCACTCATTTGTGGAACATAATGAACAACATAAACTGAGGAACAAAAATAGATCCAGAGACAGAGAAACATCGATCAGACCGTCAAACCTCAGGGAAGGTAGGGGACAGTGGGGGTAAGAGGGAGACATCAACCGAAGGACTTGTATGCATGCATATAAGCCTAATCAATGGACACAACAGGGGGGTGGGGCATGAATGGGAGGCGGAGGTAATGGGGGAATAAGAACATATATGCAATACCTTAATCAATAAAGAAAGAAAGCTAGAAGGTATGCACCAAAGAGGATTAACCCCAAGCTGAACCAAAATACCACTAAGTGAGAAAGAGAAGACAATTAGGGGAGAAAAGCACTGGGTTCAGGGTTTCATTTTTATTTCTCCAGAAAACATGGCAACCATAGTTCTGACAATACAGCCATTTAGCGACTCCAGTGTTTGGGTGTGAGATGTTCCAAGAGACTAATGGAGACCAGATGGTAGCCAGCCCGCCCCCTCAAGGTTGCCATCTTACTTCCCTGACAGCACTCCGGTAATGTTCACTCCTGCTCAGAACCCTTCACAACACAATGCCTGAGAAGAAAAGGGCATGCTCACATTTTAAACATGGCAAAGTCATGGAGTGGGAGAATATTTGGCATAATGGGAGAATTTCTAGGTTTCAAATGTAGACTCAACAATCGGTTGAGTAGTAAGGCCTCAGGCAAGGTAGTTAACCTGAACCTCTCTAGGTATAATCATCCCAAACACAAAGAAGACTATGCAGAGAACATATATCCGACAAGAAAAGAAAGTGACCAGAAATAAAAAATTTCTGAAGTTGGCAATTATTAACCAGATTTCCCCTGTTCACATAACTGTCTAAATCCACAGTATATACCCGCATATAAAATATTTCATTAACATTAAAATTAGCATGTATAGCTTGTTTTCAAATACATTTTCAATCCTCATTCCTAAATCTCTATCAATGATTTAGTTATAAAATAACCATACCAAGGTCCAACTGTCCCTGTTCAGTTGCCATCAAAACATTCATTTTCATAGCCCAGGTTCCTGAAAGAGTGGTCTACACTCACTTTCTCTGCATCCTCTTTTTCTATTCCATCTTATACCTACCTGTAGTGGAGACCATGGAACTGCCTAGAAAGTTTCCCTCCCCATAATGCGACCTGCCATACTCTCGTCTCCATGTTTTTTCATGACTTTGCATCCAGTATATTAGTAACTGGCCCAGGCACACCCCCAGGACAAGACGGGTGATTTCAGCCATTCCCTAAAATTTTGATACTCAGAATTAATTAAAAACAAACAAACAACAACAACAACAACAACAAAAAATCCCACACAATCCCACTCTAGAGGTAGAAGGCTGCACTATTTATTGTCCTCCTCCATATCTAGAAGGCAGTCCTTAGAGAAAAAAAATGTCACTAACAGGCATAAAGAAAAGAAGCAGAGAGAAATGGCAAGAGATGATCTTGATAGCATTAAGTCAAGGTGCTCAGTTTACTGGATCCTACAGGCTAGGTGCATCACCTTCAAATCCCTGCAATTTGCGTCTCCCAAACCATCTACAGATCCTAGTCAACCAACCCTTCCTTTACCTGCAACCTAGTTGGAGTTGACTTTTCACTGGAAACCAAAGAATCCAGACTAAAATAACCCTGGAATATAGTAGCATCAAGGTATCCTAACTCTAATTTAAAATTCTTCTTAATAATCTCTTCATTATTAATCCAAAAATACTTGTATGCTTTCTCTGGTATCTTTGTAGCATCTGACACTGTTCACTACTTCCTCCTTCTTAAAACATTATTGTACCCAGAATTCCCATCACTCAAACAAACACTCTCCTCATTTTTCTCAGGACTTTTTGGCTTTCCTTCTCAGTCTCTCTTATTGGCTCACCTTTCTTTACCTCTATGGTAACTCCTGATAACTATTTCTCCCCATGCTAGTTCATAGTTCTTCTATAAATTTTCATTTTGTACCTTTTTCTTAGTGACTTCATTTGTACTGTGATGGTCACACCATGGCCATAATTTGGGTCACTTTACCTACAAATACAGCCTGTAACACCCTTTCAAGTTCTAGACTCAAACATCCAGATGGCTACTCATTTCAACAGCCTGAATTCAAGCACTAATCATCCTTCATCTTTCACCTGGCCTAATCAACAAATCCATCAAATGACTGCCTGCCCCAGTACTATTTGTCTCTATCCATCTCCAAATGACATCCAGTCATTTGACTACATATCTCAAAGGTGATCAGAAATCTTGCCCCTCTCCTCTTAATAATCTTTAAAGACCTATCATAATGTTAAGCATAAAGTCCAGGTGCCTTAATAGGGCATAGAAAGACTTCTGTGACCCATCTGACTCTTGCTAACATTCCAGAACCATATTCATTTCTCCCATCCACAGAACCACATACTGCAATACTGTGGGTCTCTCTTGGGCTTCCATCACATTGCATCCTTTTCATAGAATCCTCTTTACCCCACCACCTGGTTAAGTCCGTTATTCCTTTAAAACTCCATTCACGTGTCACAGAAACCCTTTGCTGGTCATCTTTCCATCCCCAGCTGGCCCAGACTGTCCCACTTTCCCCTATTACACTCTCTAGATCCCCTTTACAGTACTGATCACATTGCATTTAGAACCAAGTCAGTCCCTCCCACTAGATCATAATCTACTTAAGGACAGTGACAACATCTTATGTGTTTTTATATTCTCAGTACTTTTCACAGTGCCTGACACATAGGAGACGCTCAACACATTTAGTATTTTAGATTGACAGACATTACTATAATGCCGTAAGTCATGCCCATAGTCAGAACTTTGAGACCTAGAACTTTCAAGAGATAATGACATTTCACTAAAGATAAATTCACCTACGTATCTTTTTCCATTATCCTGAAAGAATTTCGAAGATGAATCTAGGGAAAAAAAACACTAGTAAGTTACTGAATTCACCAGTTTTTAAATGTCTTTCAATAATCACACTTTATATCGTAAGATCTTTTACATTAAAGGGAAAAAAGACTTTATAAGGCAACCTATACACATATGACCTAGTCTCCAAAAATACCATGTAGTTTTTTTTAATAGTATCAGTACAGAAAAATATATTATGAACCAAAAACACACAATTTTGTCCACACAAAGTTTTTCTCTTGCTTGTCTATAGATGGGAAGATTACACATTATTTCCTTAATTCCTTCTTGTTATTTTTCTCTTTTATGTAAATGTTCTACAGTGAGCATGTTTTATTTTTACAAGCAAAACTACACAAAAACTCGTTAGGATAAATCACCTAAAAATCAAGCATTAGGGTCAAACACTCAGTATCAAACACTCTGCATGCTGTATCACATTTTACATCTCACTGTGAAAAGGTACTTATAATTTTCCCATCTTATATGGAAGAATTGAGGCTCCGAGGGGTTGGATAATGTGTCCAAGGTTACAAGCTACAACTTATTCCAGGCCTTCTCCGCGTTTATTATTATCTGAAACTGATGCTATTTTATACAGGATCTAGAAAACTGATATAAAGGCATTAAGTGGATGTTAAATCTAGAGTTAGCATTATACTAGAACTGCACCTTCCAATACTACTGTATTATTCACATGTTAAAGTTAAATAAAATATAAAATGTGGTTCAGTCACACCGTCACATTCAACTGCTCAAGAGCCATGGCATGCTGTCCGCAAAAGGACAATGCCACATATGAGCAATGTCTCTGAAATGCTGTCCTATATAATAAAAGCCTAATATGCTAAGTGTCCGACCGACGGACCAGTCACTACGATGTGCACTGACCACCAGGGGGCAGATGCTCTGACCGGTAGGTTAACTTGCTGCTGGGTTCTGGCTAATTTGTACTGGGTAAGAGGGGCCAGACACACCCTGGAGTCCTCCCACAATCCCTCCTGACCCTGGTCATGCACAGGTGGGGTCCCTTGGCCTGGCCTGTGCCCTCTCACAATCAGGGACCCCTCAAGAGAGATCAGAGAGCTGGTTTCGGCCCAATCGCCGCAGGCCAGGCCGAGTAGCCCCTAGTGTTAGAAATAACGGCTTCATGGCAGGAGTCTGAAAGGCTGGGATGAGAGAGGGACATGCCTTTGGCCTCATTCTAAATCCCTTCCATTCCCAGTTCGGTCTTTCACTGGTGTAGAGCGGGCCTCTCTCTGGGTACCATTTCATTTGATGGTTAACAAGTAGGAAAAATAAAAAGTTTGAAACTCAACGATTAAGATAAGTGAGGTCTGCATTCTGAGGAAGTGGGAGGATAAGATATGCTCAGACTAGGTAATTAGTAAACATCTAGCTACACTAATGAGAACAAGGCCCCGGGCTCAGTCTTAGAATGAGCCCATCAGTAACTCGGTCAACAGCAGGACCTCCTCAGACATGACAGCCTGAAGCATGGCTTCATGCCCTGCAAGAGCATATACTTGGGTTAAGACTTAGGCCCAAAAGAACGAGGTGAACCCATCCTGATCTATTGCCACTTCCAGAAAAAAAAAAAAATGCCTAAGAAAAATGTTTTGGTCATTTCTGTATGGGAACCATATTAGGAATTTCCCTTCCCTTCTTCTACAGCACTTCGCAGCTAGTACGTGGCACATTTACCTTGTTTTTTAATGGCCCCCAAACACAATGTCAGCTTCATAAAAGCAGAGATTTCCACGTGTTTTGTTAACTCCAGCTTCCACAGCATTTAGAAGAGTACCTGAAATAGCAGGCATTTGATAAAGATTTGTTGAATGAATGAATGAACATATGAAGAAAGTAAGCAAGGAAGAAAGCAAAGCTAGCTTCTATAAAACACCTAGGGACGTATTAGTGATTCTATGGTTATTAACTAGAGTGGGACAAAGGATTGCATAAGGCATACTGGATAAATGCTAAAAGCACACACTTATAATGAGATATCACCTGACACCAGTCAGAGTGGCTATCATAAATAAATCAACAAACAGTAAGTGATGGAGAGAATGGAGAAAAGGGAACCCTCACGCACTGATGGTGGGAATGCAGATTTGTGCAGTCACTGTGGAAAGCAGTATGGAGTTACCTCTAAAAAATTAAAAATGGAACTGCCTTTGACCCAGTAACCCCACTTCTGGGAATTTATATCAAGAAACACAAAAGAACATTATGCACCCCTATGCTCACTGCAGTGTTATTTACAACTAGAGGACCAGCACACGAAATCATGCACAGGTAGGGTCCCTAGGCCTCGCCTGCAATCAGGGCCATCTTCCGCCCCCTCACCAGTCCCCAGTTCTGATCCACTGCCACCCACCCAGTTCCCTATGGTTCCTGGTTCGCCACGCTGCGATCGGAGCCTGTGGGCCGGGGGGAGGGACCAAGAGGTCAGCCATTCTGCCCGCTCGCCAGTCCCCAGTCCCGCCCTGCCACCAGGGGAGGGACCGAGAGGTGGTCCATGCATCTCACAGAGACTCGTTCCAGTCAAGCGGCCATTCCAGTCATTACACCGTATGGTCCTGGGCTTTTGTTATATAGGCTCACCAAGATTTGAAAGAAGCCCAAGTGTCTATCATTAGAGGAGTGGCTAAAACAGCTATTGGTACCTTTACACAATGGAATACTATGCAGCCATAAAAGGAAGAAAATGTTACCTTTTGTGAAAGCAAGGATGGACCTGGAGAAAGTTAGCTAAGTGAAATAAGCCAGGCAGAGAAAGACCTGTGCAACGTGATTTCGCTCAGCTGTGGAATCTAAAGAACAACCTTAACTATCAAGCAAAACATAGGCATTCATTTCTGAGAGAATAGGCCGACATCTCTAGTGAGAGGGGTTTTGAGGAGGTAGAGAGATTGAGCAAAAAGGAGAAAAATCTCATGGACATAGACAACAGTGTGGTGATTGTAGGGGCGGGGGGGGGGGGGGGTAAGGGGAAAGAGGATGGAGGTGAAAAAGGAGGTACTGGGAGGATAAATGGTTATGGAATGAAAAAGTCACGATACCAAACCTCTCCATGTTTAGAACTGAAAATAGGATGTATAAAATAAAGAAAACTTAAAATATTGTCTAATTCAGACTGTTGGCCACTCTTGCCCACCAATAACCACAAGTTTTAAACTCATAAAGTAATCTCAATATCTTGCCTACTTTAAAAAAAATCACAAAAATGCAATAACAACAACACAAAAGCCACAGCAGGAAGAATTCATTTGGCAAAACAAATGTTAGCTCATGTTTTGAGAGTTTAACCTCACTAGTATTTTTTTTATTAAAATAAGGAAAGCATTTTCATCTAACAGCCTGATAGACGCTTTATGATAATACTAGAGGCCAGATGCACAAAATTCATGCAAGGGGCTCACCTTCACAGCCCCTCGCAACCTCAGCCAGCTGCCACAGCCCAGCTTCACCCAGTCGTTCTGTTGTTCAGTCTAAATTGGTATATTAGCTCTTTATTATATAGGATAATTTTTAACTCTCTATCTCTGGTGTTTAAACATGATTCTTGCACATAGTAGGTCATAAAAGTTTGTTGCATTAATAACCCATTTCTAATTCAATTATCAAGATATCCATTCTACTCCCACTTACTATCCTATATAATATGCTAATTATGCTAATTAGATCAAATAGCAGAACAACCATCTGCATGACCTTCCGGATGAAGCCGGGCTGCGGCAAGGACTGGCTGGGGCTGCGAGGCCCAAACCCCTTGCACAAATTTCGTGCATCAGGCCTCTAGTATACTATAATCATTAGATCTAATGCAATCCCAATAGAAACATCAATGCAATGATCATCCATTTACTAAGAATCACTTATATTTCATATAGCACTTCTCTGAGTGTCTTCTCTGAGCATATAAAGAATTATTATAGGGAGAAAATCAAACCAAATATGGATGGAAAACTCCAAAGAGCACCCCATGTACAAACAAAAATGTTGCTTGCTAGAGAGCTAAGACCATTTCCAAAAACACAAACTTCTTGAAGCTACTTGTCAAATAAATTAACCACAAATGTAATAAATGCCTAAATACAAACAAAACTGTGCTCCATCAAGGTTCACCACAATATTAACTTGTTACTAACAATAACTTAGGATTAGGATATATCCAAAACCATCCTTACAATATCACTAGTACTATTTCCTTAAAAAGCAAAGTGGTAGAATTTTAGGAACATGAAAAACACTACCAAAGAAGTCCACTATGATGGTAAATGTCTACATTCCTTGAGTAGCAGTTAAAAAAAAAAAGGTGGGAACCTTGTTTCTCAAATTTAATTCATTCCAGAAGGCTATTCGAAAACTGAATCATTTTTTTCCCATTAGAAACAATGTAAATTGAATTAATCTGTTCCAGACCCCTAAATGATTCCGTTTTAATCTTTTCATATATATGTCTGATGCACTGTCTAATCTATAAATAAATACTTTTAAAAAAAGGACATGAAATGTACATTTAACAAAAAGGAAAAGAAATATACAATAAAAAATGAAAATCTACAATAAAAGAGAAAGATGCAAATTGACCGTACCTTTGTGACACCCACCAGCCAATCAAGAGTGTGTATGCAAATTAACCCAGTAAAGATGGCAGGTTAATTTGAATATACAGGCACCAAGCAGTGACGACACAGGTGTTTTGCACGGCCCCAACTACTCAGGGTCTCTGGGCAGCACAGGAAGGCAGAAAGGTGGCTCTGAGCCAGAGCAAAGGCTGTGCCGGCAGCCAGGGTAAGGAAGGCCCATTCTGCACAAATCTTTGTGCATCAGGAGTCTAGTTTAATAATAATAAACAGCAACAAAAGCAAAATAAAAAAATCACAGTACAATATCCCGAGATTTTAACAGTGGTAAACCGACTCACACTCACACATTCTCTCCTTTGTTTGTTGCCTGAGAGACTTTTGACCAGTCATATAGCTATCATCATGAAAGGGTTGTTGGGCTGAAGAGCAAATTGTTTGAGGTGGGAGACAATTGAGAATTGAAGTTTGACTGTATTGGGGATCATATTAAAGTGCCTTTCCCTTCTCGAAAGTACTGACCAGAATACCTCAAGAAAGTGACTGAAGCCTTATAAACCATTTCTCATATTCTTATCTAAATTTTCTTTCAGTACTTTTGCAGACCTAGACTTGCAAGAAAACACTAGATTTTGTCCTGGTAGGTAATATTTTCTGTCTACTTGAGCTGTCGATATGCAAAATTATGAAGTCAGGCGCAGCCGATGTGCCTTAGTGGCTGAGCGTCAACCTATGAACCAGGAGGTCATGGTTCAATTCCTGGTCAGGGCACATGCCTGGTTTATGGGCTCGATCCCCAGTAGGGGGTATGCAGAAGGCAGCTGATCAATAATTCTCTTCATCATTGATGTTTCTATCTCTCTCTCCCCCTTCATATCTGAAATAACAAGATAAAAGAAAAAAAAAGGTGAACTTCAAAAAAGGTGAACTTCATATATATATGGAGAGGGGGAGAGAGAGAGAGAGAAAGAGAGAGAGAGAGAGAGTGAGCGAGCGAGAGAGAGAGGGGGAGAGAGAAATGTTTCTTCAGTAGGCCTTCCTCTATTCCTCTCACCCCTAAGAAATTTGGAACTCTTATCCTGTCTCTCAGCTAAAGATTAAATTTTGACACCCACCTAATCCCAAGGTCAGAGGTTTCAGATCTGTCCCAGAAGCCTACTTCTGGACTAAAGTTGCAGTAATAATTTAAAATAATTCATATAAATATGGTGACTAATAAGGGTGGCGCCACACACACACACACACACACACACACACACCTTTCCCTCATAGGCTAATGAATCAGAATTAACTGAGTTGAGGAAAGGAGAAGGGTATAAGAAATGCACAGAGAAACACCCCCCAATGATGAAAGGAATATATTTTTATATATTCCCTTCTGCCCCACTCTGAATATATTACTAGGTGTCAATAACAGCTGCCCTTCCAGGTAATATCCCTTTAACAAACAAATATAGCCCCTCTCTGCCTTAACTTGAAGAAAAATCTGTTATAGGTCTAATATAGGGCCTTCAGGAATCAAGGATCAGTGGAAAAGACAATAGTTCCAGGCAGTTACCTACTCACGGATATAATCAAACTAGAGGCCTGATGCACGAAATTCATGCAAGGGGCTTGGCCCTTGCAGCCACGGCGGAAGGTCATCTGGAAGGACGTCTGGAAGGTTTTTAGGCTGTCCAGTCTAATTAGCACATTACGCTTTTATTATGAGAGACTAGGGGCCCAGTGCACGAATTCATGCACCTTGAAAGGAACTGTGGGCTTTGAGGCTGTGGTGGGTACAGGGGCAGGTCTTGACCCATTCTCTGTGCCCCCGCCCGGTCCCTCCCACCGTGGCCCCCAGTCCCCTGTCTGCTGGCTGCCCTGCTCCTGCCGCCGCCGCTCCTACATGCTGACAGCATCAACCCCATTTGCACCCACTGGTAGAGCAGAACAATTGGGGCTGCTGCCAGCAGTGGTACGAGCGGGGCTGGCGCCAGCAGTGGGTGCAAGCAATGGCTCTGGCGCCAGCAGTGGGTGTGAGCGGGCAGTGGGTGTGAGCATGGAAGCAAAGAAATTTCAGTAACCACCAGAGGCTCACCCTGATGACAGCGACCAGTGTCCCGCCTTGGTCTGGTGACCCCATCCCCCTGCTCCGCCATCCCACCACGACCAATGATGCCCACCATGTTTGGCACTCTGCCGCCTGCTGCCAATGCCCGCCATGTTCCGTGCACACCCCCTGCTGGTCAGCGCATGTCAGAGCGACTGGTTGTTTGGTTATTCTGCCATTCGGTCTACTTGCATAGTAGGGTTTTATATATACAGCTGCCTATGGAATGTCTATTTATGAATTTGATAAGTACTAGGAAAAATGACTATTTTCCTTGTCCCCTCTGTAAGTGGTCAGCTCATTTTCCCCATTTCTGTTTGAATATCAACGTCACCTCCTCAGAGCAGCAAGCCTTCCCTGGCCATCCAATAAAAAGCAGGTTTTCCCACCCTTTGCTTGCTTTCTTCGCACCATTTGGAAAACTCGAAACTCTGCTTTCATCCTTCTCCTTGGAGTTTAGTGGGCTCCCACCCCAGAGCGTGGCTGTATCCCAACGCCAGCATAGTGTCGGGCACAGAAGTTCTTGAAAAGATCTGTTGAAACGAATAAAGAAGATGGGGTTCTAACTTTCAGCAGGGCAACAATAAACTGTGGACTGTTTATAACATCAGGCGGGAAAGAAACAGGGAGGTGTCCTGAGCCGGAAACACAAAGAAAGGTTCATAACCGTGAGTTCACCCTGAAATCAAGGTTAGATGTGCGGTGTAAGAAAGCAAAGAAGAGAAGTGTAACGGGACAGAGAAAATGAAGAATTCCCACATTAATGAGCCTGAGGACCTCCAGCCTGGAGGGCCCAGATAACGTGAGGAAAGACAGTCATTGAAGGGGGTGACATCAACACCGCGGCGACGGCAGGAGAAAAACCTCTGGGTCTCTTCCCTCGAAGTCACAGGTTGGGCAGCTGCAATCCAACAAAGGACGCCTTGCTCACCGCACAAAGACGGACGAAAAAAACGAACCCAATATCCGCTGCCTTCACAAAACCCATCTCAGCTGCAAAGGCAAACACAGACTCCACGGGAGGGGGTGGGAGATGATTCTCCAAGCAAATGGCATCCAGAGACAGCAGGTGTGGCCATTCTTTTTTTTCAATCCTCACCAGAGGACATGTCTTTTTATTGGTTTCAGAGGGAGAAGAAAGGGGAGGGAGATAGAGAGAAACATCAACGTGAGAGGGAAACACGGGCTGGTTGCATCCTGCATGCGCCCCAACCGGAGACGGAACCTACAACCTAGCTATGTGCCCTGAGTGGGAACCCAATCTGCACTCTTTTGGCGCAGGGGCCAATGCACCAACCAACTGAGCCACCCAGCCCGGCCAGGTCCAGCCATTCTTACATCAAACAAAATAGATCTCAAGATACAAAATGTATCAAGAAACAACGATGGGCCCTAACCAGCTTGGCTCGGTGGATAGAGCATCGGCCTGCGGACTCAAGGGTCCCAGGTTCGATTCCGGTCAAGGGCATGTACCTTGGTTGCAGGTGCATCCCCAGTAGGGACTGTGCAGGAGGAAGCTGATCGATGTTTCTCATTGATGTTTCTAACTCTCTATCCCTCACCCTTTCTCTCTGTAAAAAATCAATAAAATATGTTTAAAAAAAAAAGAAAAGAAACCACGATGGATACTTTATGATGATAAAGGGGACAACACATATCAAGAAGATAATAATTACTTATATATATGCACCAAACCCAGGAGAACAAATAATATAAAGTAATTACTAACAGAAGAAACTGACAAAAGTACAATTCTACTAGAGGACTTCTATAACCCATTGACAGCAATGGGTAGACCATCAAATAGAAAATATCAATTCTACATGGCACATAAGCCCAAATGGGCATAATTGATATTTAAAGAGCTTTTCAACCCTTTAAGAGCCAATCACACATTCTTCTCTAGAGAACATGGAGCATTCTTATGGCTAGACCATATGTTAGGTCACAAAACTGGTCTCAAAAACATTTAAGAAGATTCAGATCATACCAAGCATATTATCTGACCACAGACATTGAAAATAGACATTAACTGCAAAAAACAAAGCTGGTAAAACCACAAATATGTGGCATCTAAACAACATGCGACTGGACAATGACTAGGTCGAAGAAGAGATAAGAAAAGAGATAAAAAGATGCATAGATATGAGTGAGAATGACAATTCAACATATCAAAAAATTGTGGATGAACAAAGAAGCTCATAGCATTTACAAGCCCACCTCGATCAACAAGAAAAATTTCAAATAAATAACCTAACATTTCACCTTAAAAAAAAACTAGAAAAAGAAGAACAACCAAAGCCCAAAGCCAGTAGAGGGAAGGAAATAATAAAATTAGAGCAGGATTAAACAAAACAGAGAAGAGAAAAAATAGGGGGGAAAATAATGAACAAACAGCTGGTTTTTTAAACAACAACAAAAATTTCACCAACCTCTGGCTTCAGAGAGGGGAGGGAGGGAGGGAGGGAAGAAGGGAGGGAGGGAGGGAGGGAGAGAGGGAGGGAGGGAGGGAGGGAGAGAGAGAGATATCAAATAAACAAAATCAGAAATTAAAAAAAAGTAACACCAGACACCACAGAAATACAAAGGACTATCCAGGAACACTATGGAAGGCTGTATGCCACTACATTCAATAACCTAGAAGAAAGGGACAAGTTCTTAGAAACATATAACCTGCCTACACTGAATCATGAAAACGTGAAAAACATCAATAGGCTAATCAGGAGTAAAGAGATTGAAACAGTCATTAAAAACCTCACACAAGATAGAATAGGGGAGAACTAAGATGGCGGCAAAGGCAAAACACCTATCTTGCCATCATAATCAGCAATTTTAATACTACAACTTAACGAAGGAACGAACACCTTCCAGAATCACCAGAACGCTCGCCGAGTGAAAATTCCACAAATAAAAGTGAAGATAAGACACTGGGACTCGGAGGAGCAGCTGAGGACAGCGTTGAAAGATTCGCGCAGAGAGAGGTTTGGAGCGCGCGCCGCGGAGAGGGCGGGCGGCTGAAAACCGGCCAGGTTTCTCGAACGGGGAGACAGGGGCATCCCACTGGACAGATTCTCCAGCTCTGGGCGAAGTCCAGAGAACCCACTATCACACGGGGTGAAAACTGGACAGTGGGAGGGCACGCCGAAGCTCGGGTGCTGCCGGGTCTGCCGGCTTGTGGAGAAGGCAGCTCTCCCGCGAACAGCTCGGCTGCGTGACGGCGCAGAGAGCGCACCGCGACTTGTCTCTCATTCGGAAAACCGTCAGACTGCTTTGTTTTACGACCCTGGGTGAGACATTGCGCATGCAAAGTCATTTGGGGAAAGTCTGAATTCCCCGACAGCCAGCCGGTGGAGCTCCACAGCGGCTCTCTCTCAGAGGTGCTGGCAGCCATTGCCCCCGGCACAGAGTCCCTGGGGCCACATAGGGTGGAGCTAACGCTGTCTGCTTGGCCCGGAGACTCCGCCCACCCAACCTGAGCACAGCTGAGCTTCACAGACAATTGGCCTGGAGGTCAAACCCTCCTAGGGCTAACAACAAAAAGCTGGGTTTAAATTCAAAAACACTGAATACAACCCATAAAGGATTGCAGTAAGAGTACCCACCTCAGGTAACTGGGGAGACTGAGCCACTATCCCTTTGAGGATATCCACCACATAAAGTAGCCACCATGCAGAGACATGGAAAGAAATCAGGTGTGAAAGAAATGGAGGAGAAAAGACGACAAGACATAGAGTTCAAAACCACGGTTATAAGGCTTTTCAAGAGGCTCCTACAAAAGGCCGATCAACTTAATGAGAATTACCAGGAAATAAACAAGACCAACCAGGAAATAAACAAGACCAACCAGCAAATGAATGAGATTTACAAGGAGATGAATTATACTTACAAAGAAATGAATGAGACCCTCAGGGAAATGTGCAAGACCTCTGAGGATACAAACCAGACCCTCACAGATAAAAAAAAGGACCAACTAGAAATCAAGCATACACAGGCTGAAATAAAAAATATTACACAAAGTCCTAAAAGCAGTCCAGAGGGCCACAAGAACCAAGTCAAAGATTTGAAATACAAAGAAGCAAAATCCACTCAGCTGGAAAAGCAAGAAACAAAAAGAATTCAGATAATTGAAGATAGCGTAAGGGGCCTCTGGGACAACCTCAAGCAAGCCAACATCCGAATTATTGGGGTGCCAGAAAA
Source organism: Antrozous pallidus (assembly GCA_027563665.1). Lineage (NCBI taxonomy): Eukaryota > Metazoa > Chordata > Mammalia > Chiroptera > Vespertilionidae > Antrozous > Antrozous pallidus. Next base: position 7,737,896 of record CM050510.1, read on the forward strand.
AGAGAGAGAGCAAGTTAATGAAAACCTACTTGAAGAAATAGTGACTGAAAACTTTCCCCACCTGGTGAAAGAAACTGACTTAAAAGCCCAAGAAGTACACAGAACCCCAAAATATAGGAATCTAAAGAGGACCACACCAAGACATATCATAATTAAAATGCCAAGAGCAAAAGATAAAGAGAGAATATTAAAAGCAGCAAGAGAAAAACAGTTGGTTACCTATAGGGGAACACCCATACGATTGTCAGCGGATTTCTCAACAGAAACGATGCAGGCCAGACGGGAGTGGCAAGAAATATTCAAAGTGATGAACAGCAAGAATCTACAACCAAGATTACTCTATCCAGCAAAGCTATCATTCAGAATTGAAGGTCACATAAAGTGCTTCGCAGATAAGAAAAAGCTAAAGGAGTTCATCACCACCAAACCAGTATTATATGAAATGCTGAAAGATATTCTTTAAGAAGAGGAAGAAGAAAAAGGTAAAAATATAAATTATGAACAACAAATACACATCTATCAACAAATGAACATAAAAATCAAGTGAACTGATAGGCTGATGAACAAGATAAACTGGTGACTATAACAGAAACATGGACATAGAGAGGGAATGGACTGACAATTCTTGGGGAGAAAAGTGTTGTTGGAAGTACAGCAAGAGATTGGACAAAAATCTTGCAACAATGGGAGAGGACATTGGGGAGGGGGAGATGAGGGCGGAGGGTGGGATAGGTACAGGGTGGAGGGAAGATATAGGGGGATAAAAAAAGGGGAAACAATGTAATTAATAAACTGAACAATTAAAAAAAAAATAAATGTTTAAGGAAAAAAAAAAAAAAAAAACCTCACACAAAATAAAAGTACAGGATTAGATGATTTCACTAATGAATTCTACCATTCAAAGATTTAATACGAATGCTTCTCAAGCTCTTCCAAAAAAAATTGAAGAAGAAGAAACCTCCCTCACTCATTTTAGGAGAACAGCATCACTCTGATACCACCACCTGGCAAGAGCAACACACACACACACACACACACACACACACACACACACACTACATACCAACATCTCTGATGAATATACATGGGAAAATCCTAAAGAAAATACTAGCAAATCAAATAAAACAATAAATTTTAAAGTATTACATCACAATCAAGTGGGGTTCACTCCAGAGGTGGCAAAACGGTCCAACAAATGCAAATAAATCAATGTGCTATGACACGTTAACAAAATAAATAAAAATCATGATTATATCAATAGATGTAGAAAAAGCATATAGGATACAATATCCATATATTATTAAACAATCAATAAATGGTATAGAAAAAAAGTACCTCAACATAAGAAAAGCCATATATGACAAATCCTCAGCTAATACCATACTCAATGGTGAAAATTGAAAGTGTTTCTTATAAAATCAAGAATAAGAAAATCATGTCCACTCTCACCACTGTTACTCATCACACTACTGGAAGTTTTAGCCAAAGCAATCAGAAGAGAATAAAATGAAAAGCATCTAAGTTGGGAATGAATAAGTAAAATTGTCACTTTTTGCAGATGACATGACTTTATATAAGAAAAGTCTAAAGACTACACCAAAAAAAAACTAGTAGAAACAATAAACAAATACAATGCAGTTGCAGAATGCCAAATCAATGTACAGAAACCTATTGCCTTCCGATAAACTAACAATGAAATATCAGAAAATAAACAAAACAATTCCATTTCCAATTGCAACAAAAAGAATAAAATATCTAGGAGTAAACTTCACAAAGGAAGTAAAAGACATACACATCAAAAACTACAAATTGTTCAAAAAAATTGAAGAAAACACAAAGAAATGGAAAAATATTCCATGTTCATAGATTGAAAGAATCAACATAGTTAGAATGGCCATATTACCTAAAGAAATATACAGATTTAATATAGTCCCAAACAAAATCCCAATGGCATTTTTCAAAGAAACAGAACCAAAAAAAGTCATCAAATTTGTATGGAACCACAGAAGATCCCTAATAGCCAAAGCAATCCTAAAGAAAAAAAGGATAAAACAGGAGCTATCAACACTCCTTGACTTCAAAGCTACAATAATCAAAACAGTATGGTACTGACAGAAAAGCAGACACACAGACCAATGGACCAGAACTGAGAGATAAACCCACATGTGTATGTGCAACTGATTTTCAAAAACATACAACGGAGAAAGGAAAGCCTCATCAATAAATTGGAAAGACACCAGACATAAAATGAACTCAAAACAAATTGAAGACTTAAATATAAGACCTGAAACAGTGAAATACATAGAGGAAAACATAGGTACTAAACTTATGGACCTTGTTCTTAGAGAGTATTTTATAAACTTGGGCCCAAAGATAAGGGAAGTAAAAGCAAAAATAAATGGTACTACATCAAACTAGAAAGCTTCTGCACAGCCAAAAATAAAAACAAAAAACATTAACTGAACAAAAAGGCATTCAACCACATGGGAGAGGACACTTGGAAATAATATCTCTGATAAGTGACTAATATCCAAATTATAGAAAGAACTCATACAACACAGCACCAAAAAGCAGACAATCCTAGTAAAAAGTGGGCCAAGGATCTAAACAGACACTTTTCCAAGAAGTCAAGAAGACAGATATATGAAAAGATGCTCAACTTGCTAGATGGGAAACACAAATAAAATTTTAAAAAATCCAATTGAGCTACCACCTCATACCTGTTGGCCTGGCAATCCTATATAATAAAGAGGTGATATGCAAATTGACCATCATTCCAACACACAAGATAGCTGCCTTCATATGGACACAAAATGGCCACCACAAGATGACCTGCAGGGGAGGGCAGTTGGGGGAAACCAGGCCTGCAGGGGAAGGCAGTTGGGAGCAACCAAGCCAGCAGGGGAGGGCAGTTAGGGGCAATCAGGCTGGCAGGAAAGTGGTTATGGGGTGATCAGTCTGGCAGGGAGAAGGGGTTAAGGGTAATCAGTCAGGCAGGCAGTCAAACAGTTCAGAGCTAGCAGTCCTGTATTGTGAGAGGGATGTCCCAGCTTGGAGAGGGTGTAGGCTGGGCTGAGGGGACACACACACACACACACACACACACACACACACACTCTGCCGTGCATGAATTTTGTGCATGAATTTTGTGCATGAATTTCGTGCACCGGTCCGCTAGGTATCAATAAGACAACAAATACCAGTTGGAAAGGATGTGAGAGGATATGTTCTGTTGATTGATTATTCAATACCTGAATTCTGAACAGTGCTTAGTACATAGCTGATTCTGAATAAATATTGGCTGGAAAACTTCAGTAAGTCAAACACACTACGATTTAGGACAACAAATTAAAGAAAGTTACCCAGTTATAAAAGGAAAAGCAAAGAGGGTGAGAAAGAAAACAGCACTGCGACATTAGACCCTGCTCTGAGCCAACTGGGTGTTGGGAAGTCTGGCTCTATCCTGTACACCCAAAGCACTCTGTCCCTCCCTTCCCTGTCATAACGCAATACTCCTCTTACTGTAAACATCTTTGCGTGTGTGTGTCTTCCTTGCTAGGGCAAAATACCACTACTATTACTAATGTTGTTGAAATATCTTAACTTAGGCAGCTATAGTTACTTACTGAGTGTTTACAAAACGCCAAGTACATGGCTAAATGCTTTATATGTGTGGACTCATTTAATCTGTATAAGACAATGCTATGGATGTTATTAATATTATCACTTTAGCCTGGCTGTTGTGCCTCAGTAGTTGAGCGTCAACCCAGGAATGAAGAGGTCGCCGGTTCGATTCCCAGTCAAGGCACATGGCTGGGTTTTGTGGGCTCCATCCCTAACTGGGGCCGTGCAGGAGGCAGCCAATCAATGGATGTCTCCATCCCTCTTTCCCTCTCCCTTCCTCTCTCTCTAAAAATCAATAAAAATGTATTTTTAAAAAATATTACCGTTTTACAGGTGAGAAAAAAAAAAACTGAGTCTTAAAAAAAATTAAACAATTTGCTCCTTGTTGCATAGCTAGTGAACAAGAGTAAGAGCCAAGGAAAGTGATTTCAGAGCGCGGGCTCCTGATGTAACGACTATACTACACTCCTCATATCCTCCATGAGTAATCCACCACCAAACACACACAGGCCACCAGGGATCGATGGAGGCATGGGCCAGGTTTGGCTTATTTGCTACCTGCCACATAGTAAATGCTCGGTAAATATTTGCTGGCTGACTGGCTGGCTGAATGGAAGACTTTTTCATGTGAGCCTAATGTTGTCTTCTGTAAAATGAAGCTGTGGTTCTTTAAGGCTCCAAACTGCTTGACTGCCTGCCTGTCTGATTGCCCTTACCCACTTCTGCCTACCAGCCTGATCACCCCCTAACCACTCCCCTGTAAGAAGTCCAAGGTTTTGTAGAAAGGTAAAGTGCCTGCTACCTTTGACATGATGAGGATATTTGGAAGAGAACAAACAGGTAGCTAAGAGGATGGGGTTGGAGATCAGAAGAGCTTGAGTGGAACCCTCGGTCCAGCTCCAAGCCCAGGCAAATTCCTCACCCTCTGAACCTTCATTTCCTCCCCTTTAGATATGGGTGACCTAACAACTGCTTCAAGAGGTGATTTTTAAAAATGTATATTTTTATTGATCTCAGAGAGGAAGGGAGAGGAAGAGAGAAAATAGGAACATCAATGATGAGAGAGAATCATTGATTGGCTGCCTCCTGCATGCCCCCCACTGGGGTTCAAGCTCACAACCCGGGCATGTGCCCTTGACTGGAATCGATCTGGGACCCTTCGGTCTGCAGGACAACACTCTTCCACTGAGCCAAATCAGCCAGGGCTCAGAAGGTGAGTTTTGAGGATTAAGTGAGAAAATAAGAATGTGAGCACTTACACCAAGCCTGGGACACAATCAAGCACTGACCAAGGGCAGCTATTACGCACTGCCACGCTCAGAAGGAGCTGACTGGCACACTCACACACAAAGGGAAAGGTAAGCTTCTGCTCAGGATGCCACACAGCCTTCTCAGAGGAAGGCCGTGTCTTATTCCTCATTCTACTGCCCTGAGCTGTCTTTCGGAGTCCGCACGTGCGTTAGATAGAAAACATTGAGCAAATGACTACGCTGAGTCAAAATTGTGGGTTCTTTCTTCTTCCTTCCTCCTCGTGCCCCTACTTAATCTTACCCAGAGAATTCATCTAGACATCCTTTTCTCCCATTTCTCATTCCTCTCACAAGAAATATTTGTTATAAAAAATAATGGGTGAGTATAGAGAAAAGAGACTCTTCCTAAGGAGGAATCTTAATCCATACAAACATCTCAAATATCGCCCGTAGCCTGATCTGATTACAGAGCAGCCTGTGTAGTGACCTCTTAAAAAAAAAAGTTTCCTGTAAAAGTTAATTTTATTCCATTTTAAAATCATTTTAAGGGAACTGACATCCATTATCTAAGATTAGCTACAATAGCCTCAAATATGCCTAAACCATGTTTATGAAATCCCTTCCCAACAAGAAACATTTAGTTGTGTTGTTTGTTTTTTTTTCCGTTGAGCCCCAGTATGAGCAAGCAAGAAAAAAATCTACTAAATAGGGGAAAAGAAAAACTAGGTTCTTGCAGATCCTTTATGAAAGCCCATATAATTCATTATTTCATTCAATTTAATATGTATACATAGATAAAATTTTAAAGTAAATGAAATAAAACAAAAAAATAACATAACTATTCTGTTTTTTAAAGTAACCAACATAAAATATTAGACTAACAACGGCATATGTAAAACTTGTCGGTCCTATCTTCCTTAAGAGTTTTGGAAAGATGGTACTAAAAATCATAATACCTTATGCTAAATTTATCCCAAATTTTCTAAATCGCTTATTCGATAATAGCTTACTTGTTTCACACAACGACCAATTGTTACATCCACAATACCAATGGTCAGAAATGGCATAAAAATGAATCACAACTCAGACAAAGCTCATACATCGTACACAATCCACTTCCTCTGCCCACTCTCAGAAACCCTCATTAACCAATTTTAATTTTGTTTGATCATTGCTTTTGCTTATCCTCCTGTGCAGAAATTAATTAGCGGTAATGTGGGCAAAAGAGAGGCAGCAGGAAAGAAGAGGTCAAAATCAATTCACTCCGAGTAAACAGGCTGTAACTGACAGCTGGCTGTTTTCACGTTTTATGAACGAGAAGACGGACATGACTCCGGCAAGGTGTCGCAGGAAGGCAGGTGCGAAGTCAAGGACAGGCTGAGAAAGGCCTCTGTGGGACACATGGCTAACCAGGGCCAGGAGGACGCGAGGCTGTTGCGTCCTATCGGTCATTTCAGGGGTTGATAAAGTGACTTGTGAGGGCAGTGGAGGGGGGGGGGGGAGAGATGGGGGTCGGCCCGGGGTGCACTCAGTATCTCGGGGACGTTACTGCGTGTGCAGTGGCCCTTTGGGGGACACTCTTGCACAGAGTGAGACATGTTTTGCTTTCACAAACCAAAGCTGTGCCAAATGAGAGAAGGCTGCTGCACCTGCGGAGAAGTGCTCCGGTTCTCAATGCACTTGGCCGTAAAGGCGAGGGAAGGCCTGGCCGTTTGGGGCGGCATGACCCCATTCAGGACACATCTGAATGCTAGAGCCTACTTGTCCCAAGGTGGAAGAAACGGCAGGGTTAAAAAAAAAATCTACAGCCAAAACCAGTGTGGCTCAGTGGATAGAGCGTCGGCCTGTGGATTGAAGGGTCCCAGGTTCGATTCCGGTCAAGGGCATGTACCTTGGCTGCGGGCACATCCCCAGTAGGGGGCGTGCAGGAGGCAGCTGATCGATGTCTCTCTCTCATCGATGTTTCTGACTTTCCATCCCTCTCCCTTCCTCTCTGTAAAAAAAAAAAAAATCACAGAAATATATTTTTAAAAATCTATAATAATAAAAGCATAATATGCTAATTAGATCAGGTGTCCTTCTGGACATCCTTCCTTCCAGACAGGCGGGAGCTGTGGCAGAGGCAGCAGAGGCTCCTGGCCATAGTGGCAGTGGGCGGGGCCAGGGCCAAGGCCCTTGCACAGATTTTGTGCATGGGGCCTCCGGTAAAAAATACAAAATAAAAACCTGAAGTCATGTGGTAGGTGCAAGGGCAGGACCCAATCTAAACATGACATTGAAACCAAGGAAAGTGAAAACTCTATCTGAAAATGGCATAAAAAGCAGCCACACCAGCAGACTGCAGAAGGGGTTGAAATGTCACAATTATGTCACTCGCGGCATCTCCGCCAGCCCCTCCCCAGCTCAATGCCCTGTTGTAGTAACAGGTCAGAGGATGGGGCGGATAAAGAAATGGCTTCGAGCTCTAACAGAATGCCACGTTTCTCCTTTTTAAATGCACTTTTATTTCAGAGGGAGAGGGAGATAGAAACATCAACGGTGAGAGAGAATCACCGATCAGCTTGCCTTCTACACGCCACCTACTGGGTATCGAGCCTGCAACCTGGGCATGTGCTCCGACTGACCGGGAATCGAACCGTGACCTCCTGGTTCACAGGCCGATGCTCAAGCCCTGAGCCGCACCCGGCTCGGCCCAGGTGTTCGTTTTTAGATCTCACGTGACGGGAAAGACAGAAAATACGCTGTGGAATATTTTTCACGATTTTATTTACTACTCAAGAGAATCAGATGAGCAAACTGAGGGACATGCAGCAAGGAAGAGGGGGGACAACTGAGAGAAGCTTACCAAGTTTTGTTTAACTGCAAGGCCCAAGCTTCCAGCATCTATATTATCCTCCACCTACACACCATCCCGGTACAGCAAGCACACTCAGGGGTCAACTGATGTCACGATGGGGAAGCTCTCCACAGGACACAAGGAACAGTACGTAGGAGTGAAAGGCAGAATAATCAGAAAGGAAAGGAGACATTCAGAAAGCAATATGGATAAGGATGAGATGTGGACACGGCTCTGATGGTAACAAAACATGCATAAGTGACATCTTAAAAAAGATGGAAAATACATAAAAGTCAATTTCAAAATGGAAACGGATGCCTGAGCGCAACAAACCATAATTTAATAGCAATGAGATTCAAAGCTTTGGCAACACATTAATCTAGCGTTTCCTGTTTTCTCAAAGTTGACTACCTGTTGTAGTCACGTCCAATGTCATTTGTCTGCATCTCGAGACTTGGTTCCTCGCCCAAGCTACCGTTTCTCGCTTCCAACAGTCTGCAGAACAGCTGCAAATATTGTTAAGGGTCTCAAACTCAACCAATCAGCGAGATTACCCTCTCCCCAACACCAAGTCTCCCTCCTACCTTCCTGATTCCCACGGAGGCACTACCATCCTGCCAGTTCCCCAGGCCCACATCAGCAGCAGCTTCCTGAGTCTGTGCCCTCCTCTCTCTCAGTAATAGCATGGCACTGCCTGCTGCCTCATAAACTTTGGCCCCTCCCAGCTTACAAATCCCGCCCCCTGTCGACCTAGGTCTTCACTGCTTCCTTCAATTCACTCCCCATTAATCTCCACTTGCCTGGCCGCTCCATCTCCAGGGCAATCACTAAGTTTACATCCCCGGCCAGACGTCAAGACCTCCGCCTCTCTCCCACCCCCCTGCAGTGCTGTGCAGTCTTCCCCAGAGTCGGCACCCAAATGCCGTTCCTGTCAACGTGCAGCCCCTGGACTGTGCAGCTGCTGAAACTCAGCCCTACTTTGTGTGCAGGGCGCCTCTGCAGCCAGTAGGACTGCTGCTTCAAGAAGGAGCAGCAGCTGAAACAGGTTTGACTCGGTGGATAGAGCATCAGCCCGCAGACTGAATGAAAGGTCGGTCCCAGGTTCGAGTCCGGTCAAGGGCATGTACCTTGGTTGTGGGCACATCCCCAGTGGGCGGTGTGCAGGAGGCAGCTGATCCATGTGTCTCTCTCATGGATGTTTCTAGCTCTCTATCTCTGTCCCTTCCTCTCTGTAAAAAAAAATTAATAAAAAAATAAAAATTATATATATGGAGCAGCAACTCCGTAGAGGTCAGAAATTCCAAGTGGGCCTAAGGAAATTATTCACATGATTAAACTGACACGACTGTGCCACTCGGGGGAGCCGGCCCCACGGCCAGTCCCTCTCCCAGGTGACACACATATGCCCTCCATGCGTCATTCCTGTCTGTCCTTCTGGGGATCAGGTCCCGCTGCCTCCGCCCAGGAAGGAGCGGCCTGTTCCCCAGGTGCCTCCCCTGTGCTGACAGGTACTAGGGTGACCGCCGCCTTCCTTAGCCCGCTTGGGTTGTCCGTCATCAGCCTGTCCTAACAGATTTCCCTGACAGTTCATATTTATTCCTTACTGTCTGCTCCGTGTCCCCCACTCCCACGCACAGCAGAATATTCGTTTTACGAGGGGCAAGGCATTGTGCCTGCTTTATTCTCGGACTCACCCCCAGTGGCTACGTGTAAGGTGGGCGTCTGGTAAGAGCTCCATCCATACTTGCTGCTGACTGGCTCGCTGGATGCATGAACCGGGGGGGGCTGTCAGAATGGAGAGCAGGTCCTTTTCTGCAGCATTCACTACCCATCGGCCGAGTAACACACTGCGCTACTGGGCATGCGGATCAGAAAGGAGTAGGAGTCGAGAGCCCTTGACCTCAATTTGTGCCAAAATGGCTTCGGAGGTTATGGGAGGCCACAGGATGCCACCCCCACTTAATCCACTCACCCACTTCCTCCGACATCTGCCGCCCACCTGCTTCGCGCAGAAGTTCATGGCGGAAAGGAAGCGCTTGGTTCAGCGAGAATCTAAGCTCTGAGCGGCGGAGCGGGCCTCCGCTTTCCCACGTCTTACTTGTAAGTAAGACCAAGACGGACCAGATAAAGAGCATAACCTGTGGCCGGAACCGGTGTGGCTCAGTGGCTAGAGCCTCAGCCTGCGGACTGGAGGGTCCCGGGTGCGATTCCGGTCAAGGGCATGGACCTTGGTTGTGGGCACATCCCCAGTGGGGGGTGTGCAGGAGGCAGCTGATCAATGTCTCTCTCACATCGATGTTTCTGACTCTCTATCCCTCTGCTTTCCTCTCTGTAAAAAATCAATAAAATATATATTTTTAAAAAGAGAGAGAGTATCGCCATGCTAGCAGTCGGCAGCTGTGCGTGGCTGCCGGCGGCCCAGGACCAAACCAGAGAGGATGGAACTTGCATTGCCACGATGTGCCCACCATCTGGACACCACTGCTGACATGGACACATACAGAACTATCGGACACTGAAACTGGGACTCAGAACAGTTGGACATTGAAACTGACACTCAAACATTGTTCATTCTTATACGTTTGTTTCTAGTATGCAGAGGCAAGATGTTTTTGAAGAAAAGAAACAGGGGAGAGTGATTGATATAGAGGCAGGATGGCCTTGAACAGGCTGTCAGGCTACAGGGGGAAGGCTGGGGTGGATGGGGGGCGGGTGCTGGGGGAGGTCAACCGAAGGACTTGTATGCATGCATATGAGCATAACCAGTGAATGAAAGACACTGGGGCGGGGAGGGGGGCAGGTGGGGGATATGTGCTGGGGGTCAGGGGAGGCTGGGGGGAGGATAATGGGGAGGGGGAAAGGAAAACATGTACTACTATTAAATATAAGTATACTGCAAAAAATCAATAAAAAATATTAAATTAAAAAGAGAGAGAGAGAGAGAGAACAACCTGCGGGTTTTTTGAGCGGAGACCCCAGCCGGGGAGCCATGGTCTTCCCAGGGGCATTTCCCGGGGAGGCAGAAGTGCCACTGGCGGCTGGCCTGCCCTTCGGGGCGGAGACCAGAGCGACTGTGAGAGGCAGAAGCCCGGAGGGGAGAGGAGGCTCCTGGGGACACTCGGGCTGAATGGAAAGACACAGCTGCGACCGGGAAGGCAACGTGATGAAGTGTCCGGTGGAGCTCATCGGGAGCGTGCTGGCTGATCTGGCAGCCATGGATGAGCCAAGGCTTTTCAATCCGTGGCCGCTTTGGTCCAAAGCAGTGGTCGGCAAACTGCGGCTCACGAGCCACATGCGGCTCTTTGGCCCCTTGAGTGTGGCTCTTCCACAAAAATACCACGGCCTGGGCGAGGTCTATTTTGAAGAAGTGGCGTTAGCAGAAGTTGACGTTTATTTGGCTCTGTTGAGTTTGCCGACCACCGGCCCAAAGGAAGCGAGGGGAAGGATCGGCCGCTGCCCTGGGGCACGGGAAGGAGCCTGAGGGCATCTTGTCCAGAGTGGCACCGGGCCACGGAGGCGGCACCCACACCCCTCCCTCTGCAGCCCTGTGTTCTAGGAAAAGGCGTTTCCCCCGACGGTCATGATGAGACCAGGCGCTGCGTGTGACTTGCAATGGTGTTCACTCACATTTGGGTAGGGAGCGAGAGAAGACGCCTGTCCATCCTCCTGGGACAGACCAGGGACAGCGCGTGTGGGCTGTGCAGATACACCAAGCGCGGTGGTGCGGGCTTTCCATACGGGCTAAGTAACAAAAATGTTCCCAAAGAGTCCGCGCACCAAATGGACCGATTCAACTGATCTGTTTTTAACCAATAATGAACTTGACCCTGTGAACATTTATCGTTGGCGCTGATGACTTGAATGAGCCTTCAATCCTCGTTCTCAGCCCTTGAAGGACTTCGGGTTCGGTCACCATTCATGAGGTGTCAGTAAAGGACGCGTAGGCCCTGTTCCCCCTTCAGTTGTCAGCTGGGGGCGGAGGATGACGGATCATCATTCAGAGCCTGTGCTGAGCACCATGGCTTCACCGTGACTACAGCTTGTTAAGGGTTTCAATCCCGAGAAATACCGTCCCCTCTGTGCGAAGAGGAGAAGGGAGAGGTGGGGAGGGGGAGAGAAGGGAAGAGAGAAACAGGCAGGGAAAAGCCACACGACCCACACTCTGGTCTTTTGAAGGTGAGATGCTCACTTTACATACCAGTGATAGGCAAACTCGTTAGTCCGCAGAGCCAAATATCAACAGGACAACGATTGCAATGTCTTTGGAGAGCCACATTTTTTAAACCTCAACTTCCTCAAACGCTACTTCTTCCAAACAGACTCGCCCAGGCCGTGGTATTTTGTGGAAGAGCCGCACTCAAGGGGCCAAAGAGCCGCATGTGGCTCGCGAGCCGCGGTTTGCCAACCACTGACATAGACTGTGTAGTGTGTTTCTTTCTGAATCCTCACCCGAGGACATGTTTATTGATTTCAGAGAGAGGAAGGGGGTGAGAAACAGGAAGGGAAACAGTGATGAGAGAGAGAAATATCAATCATAGGTGCCCCGACCGGGATCGCAGTTATAACCTAGGTATAGTGTGTGCCCTAACCAGGAATCGGGACGACCCTCCACCACTTCAACTGAGCCACCCCAATGGGGTACTGTAGTATATCTTGAAATATGTTCTAAGAAAACAAGTCTTGAGGAGGTACGCATAACTCTTTCCACTACTGAAAAGCAAAAAAATCACCTGGGACAATTGGTCAAAAATAAAGCCCACATTGGCACTTTAAAAATAAAGCAATGGAAGCCCCGGCTGGCGTGGCTCGGCTGGTTAAGCACTGTCCCATGCACCTAAAGGTCACCAGCTCGATCCCGGTCAGGGCACATGCCCAGGTTTTGGGTTCGATCCCAGGTGGGGTATGTATGTGCAGGAGGCAACTGATAGATGTTTCTCACATCAACGTTTTTCTCTCTGTCTCTGTCTCTCTCTCTCTCAAATCAATAAAAACATATCGAAATAGATAAAGTAACTGAAAATAAAAATTATCCAAGATGTGGTCATTGTGTCTAGTAGGCAAGAGCAGAGAAATCTGGTGCAGGGAGCCGCCCATCGTCTTCACTAGCAGAGAGGGGTGGACAAGGAACACGGAAGGCTGGTGACCCTGGAGCTCTGGCAAAGGTCAGGGCTGAACACCCACTGTTTAGTCCAGACAGTGGGAGCCGAAGCAGCTTCCCCACCAGACAGTCATGTAAGTCCTTACTGATGAGATAGTCTGCCTGCTCCTGGAAATTGCCTGCCTAAGGGCTGTAGGTGTATCCCAAATTGAATAAATGGATGGTAAGACCGGTGCCCAAGTGGAGTCAGTCCTTCCTCTTTTGAGCTGGGCTCCCGCCTGGTCCTCCAATATTTCCAAATTATTGCTTCTTGTCTCATCTCTTTCATTTGCAAGCAGCCCCTCTTCCAGAGCCCGAACCCTGAACCACGCGGGACGTGGGTCACTTCACAATCTGGTAGTGCAGTCTGCAGCATTCTATCGTGCAAACCCAGCAAGTTAAAAGGAGGGGGCATGGTATCAGGGCGGCTGTGGCACGGTGCCAGGCAGCTTCAGCGTGTAAGAGCCCTGTCCTGCTAGACCCCACACCGCTTCATGGTCTCCTGGGATCAGCCTGGGTTTCCCCCTCCTCTCTTTCTAGAGGAGAACGAGACAATATTTAAGCATCTGAGCTCCTGGCGTCCTGCAGCTCAGAAGGAAGAGTGGCATCCCCTGACAATAGCTGGGATGGCCAGTGAAACTCTTTCCCGGGGGGTAACTATCCCCCTCTCTGAATCTTCCTGAAGCCTTGAAATCCCACCACTTCTGAAAGATGCTGTCAAAAATCCCCCTGGTATTGAACTAAGAAAAATGATCAGTCTTAGCAACCAATAGGCACTGCCTTATTCTCAACTACGATTCCCACCTTGCAAGTCCCCAGAGCTCTTCTACTTGGTTCCTCCCGTTCTTACATTCCAGCCAGAACACAGCAGCCATGCACGTGACTCCTCTCACACCACGTGCGGATGGGCACAGCTCTGCGGGACATCAAAGAACATGTCAAGAGTCTCCTACGTGCTGACAAAACTTGACTGAGTCGCCCACTCTGACTCCTCCTTCGTATTCCTTACACATAATTTGTGTTTCTGAAGGTCTGAAAGAAAATACGAAAAATAATCTACCAGTTGAAGGGGGCAGAACGTCTAGCTAACAATCCTATATAATAAAAGCCTAATATGCTAAGTGTCCAACCGTTCGTTTGACCACTCGACCCATCGTGATGACATGCACTGACCACCAGGAGGCAGACGCTCCAACCAGTAGGTTAGCTTGCTGCTGAAATCTGGCCGATTGGGGGAGGGGGTTAACTGGTCAAGACAGGCTGGACATGCCCTGGAGCCCTCCTGGGGTCCCCTTCCAGCCTCTAAAATATTTCTTCCAATTAATTTCCTTTCAATGTGCACAAATCTGTGCACCAGGCCTCTAGTAAATACATAAATGAAAAGCAGGTGCTAAAGAAACACAACTAATCCCTACGCTCCATCAAGATACGCCCATGCCAACAGTAATGGGACCCTCTTTAGCTACCCAACATCAGCAACAACTGCCCTTGCTCCTAATCCCACATTGCTCCTACAGAAGGTCTGGCCAGCTAAACATCACCTTAGAGAGCAAAAGACAATATTTGGAAGACTGTTTCTTGGTGTCAGTGCATCATTCATGCAAAAACAAAAGAGCTCTTAATTTTCTCCATTTCAGTGAACTTAAAAATTCCTTTAAAGAAGCTTCCATCTAGTCACTATGCAATTCATTAATAAACATAGTTACTATCTTATGAATTAAGGCTTTTCTTTTCATCTATCCTTCATATAACCACAATGTTCAGAAGGCATTTGGCTTCTTCATATTAACCCCCCCCCACACACACACACACACACAACACACACACACACAACAACAACATTGACAGTCGCGCATAACAACATTTTGGTCAAAGACAAACCACAGACACAAACTGGCCCCATACGAGTATAAAGAAACGGAGAAACTCCCAGTGACATCATAGCGCAGCGCATTCACTGACTGTTCCTGGTGACGCTGGTGTAAAACAAACCCGCTGCCCTGCCAAACCTGTACAGGACAGCGCTCAGCCCTCGCTGCTTTGGCGCAGCGGGTAGAGCGTCGGCCTGCAGACGGAAAACACCACCTGCCAGGGTTGCAGGCTCAATCCTCAGTCAGGGGCAGGCAGGAGGCAGCTGATCAACGATTCTCAACATTGATGTTTCTCTCTCCCTCTCCCTTCCTCTCTGACATCAATAAAAATACTAACGTGTTTTTTTTTTAAGTATAGCCCGTATAATGATGAACAATACATAACACTTGATAACGATAATAAGCAACTATGTTCCTGGTTAATGTAGCTACTATAGTGTACCTTTCGTCGTTATTTTAAAGTCATTCTACTTATTTTTTTAAAAAAAAGATTGTCGTAAATGAGTATGCCATGTTACCATGGCAGCAGCTCAAACATCTTGTGATGACCACATCCTTTTCTCTTGATTTCGTCTCTTGTTTTGTACAGCAGCACACAGTACAGGTGTGTAGTGGCCTGGACCATCTAGGTTGGTGTATGTGCACTTTATGATGGTCACACGACAACAAAATCACCTAATGACACATTGCACAGAACATATCCCCATGGCTAGTTAAGCAGCACATGACTCTATGTATGCATGTATGTATGCATGTGCATATGTGTGTGTGTGTGTGTGTATGTGTGTGTGTATCCTATATAGTAAAAGGCTAATATGCAAATAGTCCCTTTGGCAATTCAACTGGGAGACTGGGAGTTTGGCTGGTCATTATGATGTGCACAGACCACCAGGGGGCAGCGCGGAATGAAGGAAGGCCTCATCTGGCAGCGGGAAGCCCCCGATTGGCCCTGTTCGCCGGCGGGGCCTAATAACCCAACCCATGCACTAATTTTGTGCACTGGGCCTCTAGTGTATGATAGAATTATAAGTGATAGAATTTTACTTGTAAAGGAATTTCCGAGTTCACTGAGATATATTTTGGTTAAGAAGAAAAGAGGAAAAAAAATCCTAGGTTGTTTCACTGGGCATGGGTTTTGTATAGAACTCCTTGAGTTTTCTTCCTTAGGTAATTCTAGATCAAAGGCAAGAGATGGCAGATGCTGCTGGGACGACTACCATGGCAATATTTAGGAGCACCAGGAAAATAACAATACCAGAAGGGGATTCCCAACAAGATGCTTCCAGCTGTCCAGTTCAAATATTCCTCAGAACCATCCCAAATGTTCTGTTATTATAATCCATGTGTCAATGGTCGATCAGCCACCTATTAGGAACTGGGCACTGTTCTGGGTCTTTTCCACGGACGCTCTCATTCCATTCTCACAATAACACCACGGTTTTAGTGACTAATTGTCCCTTTCCCCCAAGGAGAAGGCATACGAAGAAAGATTAAATAATGCTCAAAGTCAAACATCAAACAAATGGCAAGGCTAGACTCCAAGAGACACCTCATTGCTTCCAAGCATCCATGCTAATTCCAAGTCAAAAGAGGGCCTCAGTGGATTTAAAGACTCAAGGTGTTCCTTCAGCAGAATTGTTTGGTGCCTCCGAGGAACGTGCCACATAGCGTCTCTAGTCATCCCTGTAAAAGGTGATTTAAATCATGTCACGTAGGTGGCATCTAGACACACCCAGAATGAATTCCCAATTCCTAGCAATGGGCTGGCCCCTGAAACGGGCTCAAGCTACTTTTGGATATGCCAATCACGTTCTCACCTCAAGACTCTTGAACTTGCTATTCCTCCACCAGTTCAAGAACTTGAACCATCACAGCACCCAGGTTTCAGCAAAAATCTTACCACCTTCAAGGGCTTGATGAAAAAGGGATTAAGAAGTACAAGTGGATAGTTACAGAATAGTCACAGGGATATAGAAGGTACAGCATAGGGAATCTATACTAATGAAAGGCTACGTGGTCATCACACCCTCACACCACGCTGCAGGGTTTGCGGGTGGGCGGGGCTGTATGCACAGCAAGCATGTACGTGGGCGGGGACTTGACAGTGGGTGCGCAGCACAGAGGCGGATCTGGTGGCTCTGCACAGCGACGCTGGGGATCCCAGCAGCTCAGTGCGGCTCAGAGGCGAGACCTCCTGGCTCTGGCCTACCTCTTTGGAGCAATGCATGGAGGAGCCTACCTCTTTGACGGGGTCAATCACAGGGCTCCCGCGCTGTCAAAGGGCACAGGACAGGTGGGGAACCCCCCACCCTCCACCAGTGCACTGATTTCATGTACCGGGCCTCTCCTGTAGTCAATG
This sequence comes from Antrozous pallidus, assembly GCA_027563665.1. Lineage (NCBI taxonomy): Eukaryota > Metazoa > Chordata > Mammalia > Chiroptera > Vespertilionidae > Antrozous > Antrozous pallidus. Next base: position 7,754,973 of record CM050510.1, read on the forward strand.
ATGTGGTAATAACTATGTACGGTGCCAGCTGGGCACTAGACTTATGGGATCACTTCGTAAGCGACATAAATGTCTAACCACTGTGTCGAACACCTGAGACTTGTATAATATTGCATGTCAACTGTAATTAAACACTTTTTAATTTTAAAAAAATTCGTTTTTAAAAAGCGTCTTCTTCAAATGATTTCGAAAACATTTTTGTGAGATTTTTTAAAGATACTGGAAGAAATTTTGCCTGCCGGGCTTTATTTTAATTTACATACCTTCCTGTCACGTCTACCACCGTTTCCGTCTAGTTTCATTTGCCTGTGTTTTTTTGTTTATGTTTTGCTTTTGTGAAATATAGTTTGATTCAATACGAATGACATGGAACTTACATAACCGTGTGCCTCTGAACTGGAAGAAGCAACACTTGTCCATTTTGCATACAATACCCCGGCCCTGAATATTCCAATGAAGCCAAAGAGGGCCATCTGCTCTCCAAAAACAAACAAACAAACAAACAAACAAACAAACAAACAAAAGACAGTTACTCTAAATAAGCAATCCGCCTACCCTCCATCCTGGTGTGTGTGTGTGTGTGTGTGTGTGTTTCTGTTAATCCTCATCAGAGGACATTTGTTCCCCATTGATTTCCCCCACGTTCCCTGACTGGGCCTGAGGTTGAACCTGCAACCAGGTATATGCTCATGACCAGAAATTGAACTTGTGGTCCTTTGGTGCACGCGCGCGCGCGCACACACACACACACACACACACACACACACACACACGCTGCTGCTCTAACCACCGAGCACGAAGGCCGGGGCTGAGCCCTGTTTTTAACTGTCTTTATCCCTGTCTGGACCTGCCTGACAGATGTGTGTGTTCCCAGCGTGCCTCCTCCTGTCTAAACTGGGAATGCCCCGAGAGGAGGGACTCCCTAGTCTTACTCACTGCTGCCTCTTCAGCACTTAAAACAGCGCCACACCCACAGTGCAGGCTCCACACAAAATGACTTGTTAAATGAATGACTGAGCTCCGGATGCCGTGGAGACCCCTACAAAAACAGACCCGGGCCTGCCTCTCAAAGGTAGCCCGTCTGTATGGAGGGGACAAACACACAAATAATCCCACAGGACAAAATGGTTTAAGGCTATGTGAACTAGAAAAGTAGTATTGGGTTCCAAAAAAACAACAACACACACACACACACACACACAGAAAAGTCATACGTCAACAAAAGATTTAAAACTACAATTTCATCAAGAAAAAATAAGAGGGGGGAAACTAAATGGGGGAATGAAATAAATCTCTCTCTTCTCTCCCCTCTCTCTCTCCCTCCCCTCTCTCCCTCTCTTGCTCTCTCTCTTTCTCTCTCTCTCTCTCTCTCCCCCTCTCAAGACATTCCTCAGACCGGAAGTGCTCAGCTCAGTCAAGGCTTGCAAGATATAAACATCATTGAAATTCAAAAGCGGTTCTGAGAGAGGATGCCTCAATTGATATGCAAGGGACGTGCCTCCCCGAATACATTAGGAACTTGCCGCATGCTAATACGCCACGCAGCCGTAAGCACCAGATGGGGCAGTAGGCGGGCCACGTCCCATCAAACCTCAAGAAGATGTATTCATGGCCGTGCTCTTTAAAATAAAAATTTAAAAAAAAAAACCAACGACCCTCTGGCCGAATCCCTAGACTTCCACATTTCTGAGCATGCGGTCCTCCCAGCACAGTCCTCCCTCCAGGGCTCCGGTCCGGGCAGCTCCTCGGCGCCAGATGGTGCCAGAATCACTGCAATCGATTTCATCACAGGAGGCAAAGGCCACGGAGCGAGTCAGACGACGCTGGGCGAAGGCGCTCCAGGCACGAAAGAGAACAACGGAAGGTGCCCGAGACCCCAGACGCGAATCTTCTGCAGGCCCTGCCCGGGGACCATGGTTCCGAGGATGCCGATCGCTTATTTACCGTCAACAACAGAAATAATAATAAAAAGACGACTGCCGTCCGTGCAAACGTTCAAGACTGCCTGATGTCGTCATGGTGAGGCGGAGGTCCAGACACGCAGTTTCTAAATACGATCGGCTGAACCCGCGGTCGGCAAACCGCGCCGGTCGCGAGCCACATGCGGCGCGCGCTTCGGCCCCTTGAGTGTGGCTCTGCCACGGAATACCACGGCCTGGGCGAGTCTATGGGGAAGAAGTTTAAGTTTAAAAACGTTGGGCTCTCAAAAGCAATTTCAATCGTCGTCCTGTTGATAGTTGGCTCTGCTGACTGACGAGTTTGCCGACCACAGAGCTAAACGTATAGAACAATGAATAATGGGAAGGTGGCCTCAAAATGAGGCAAGGGCATAATGCGTCGTGCCTGAGTGCCCTGAAATGGACTCACCTTGCTTAAGAGGGACTCGCTGAGCAAACTTCAGGTGGAAAGGCATGGCCTCTCCACTCTCCGAGTCAGGTTATGCCATTAGACACCACCCCAACTCAACAAACATGCTATTTGTAATGTACTGAGGATCACTTTTTCAAGTACATCATTTAAAAGAAACAACTTGCCTTGATTCCCATTCCTCTGGGACCTGACTGGTTTATTTTCTGTCAAGAGGGGGGGGGGGGGGGTGCCTAGCTGGTTTGGCTCAATGGATCCAGTGTCGGCCTGCAGACTGAAGGGTCCCAGGTTGGATTTGGGTAAAGGGCATTAGGGCTTGATCCCCAGTCAGGGGCATGTAGCAAGCAAGCTGATCAATGATTCTCTCTCATCACTGATATTTCTCTCTCTCCTTCTCCCTTCCTCTCTAAAATCAATAAAAATGTTTCTTAAAAAATGGGGGGTGTCTCTAGAATATACAAGGAGACAAAAATTATAATTCATAGTAGTGATCCTAAACTTCAATATGCTTCAGAATTGCCTGAGAGCAAGTGCAAACAGATTGCTAGCTCATCTCCCACCCCCCCAGCCCCCCATCAGTTTCTGATTCAATCGGTTTGGGGTAGCACAGAGAATCTGCATTTCCAATAAGTCCCCAGGTGATGCTGATGATGCTTGTTAGTCCAAGGATCCCCCTCTTTGAAAATCACTTATTAACGTCATTCTGAACCGGGTTCCCAAAGTGCCCCATGGACCCTTGGAAAGTACAGAATGTCAGCAATATTCTTTTACTTTTATTATTGATTTTTTACAGACAGGAAGGGAGAGGGATAGAGAGTTAGAAACATGGACAAGAGAGAAACATCGATCAGCTGCCTCCTGCACACCCCCGACTGGGGATGTGCCTGCAACCAAGGTACATACATGCCCTTGACCGGAATCGAACCTGGGAACCTGCAGCCCACAGACCGACGCTCTATCCACTGAGCAACACCAGCCAGGGCAGAAACAATCTTGTAAAAATGGAGCCACTGTCAGTTGATAAGCTGACTATCTATGGATTTTTTTTTTCAGAGGCACGTATCGAGAGAAATACAAAATGTTATCAAATTAGCAAGACTGGTTTTTTTACATGTACATATAATATTTTTCATTTTCAATTACAATTTACGTTCAGTATCACTCCTTATTAGTTTCAAGGTATACTGTGTAGTGATAGTCTCTAAAACTCAGAAGTCCTGCCTTTTTTTTCTTCTTCTCCTCCTTCTTCTTCTTTAGTTAACCCTCACCCGAGAGTATTTTTTCTGTTGATTTTTAGAGAGTGGGAGGGAGAGGGAGAGACAGAGAGAAACATCGATGTGAGAGAGACACATCAATTGGTTGCCTTCTGCATGCACCCAGACCAGGAATCTGCAACTAAGGTACATACGTGCCCTTGACCAGAATCGAACCCGGGACCCCTTCAGTCCACGGGCCGGCGCTCTATCCACTGGGCCAAACCAGTTAGGGCCTGCCCTATCACTTTCCAAGTGATCCGATTTCAATGTTGAAATGCGGAGAAGAGGGCAAAGTATGTAAAGAAAGCTGCGTGACTACAACATAGCAAACGGTTTTCAGGAAAACACATACCATGTCCTAAATGAACGATCTTAGAAATCTCTTTGGAGTCTTTAGGATAAATGTTATCAAAGTGCTAGTCATCTAAGATTACTGGTGGCTGAATTTACCGAATAACTGAAAGATTTTAAAAAAAGCGTATTTCACTATTATTTGTCTTTTGCTAGACAGTGGCTCAAGATGTCTGTGGGAGCCGAAAGTGGTTTAGCTCAGTGGATAGAGCGTCGGCCTGTGGACTGAAGGGTCCCAGGTTCAATTCCTATCAAGGACACGTGCCTTGGTTGTGGGCACATCCCTAGTACGGGATGTGCAGGAAGCAGCTGATCCATGTTTCTCTCTCATCGGTGTTTCTAACTCTCTCTCCCTGTCCCTTTCTCTCTGTAAAATATCAATTATATATATATATATATATATATATATATATATATATATTTTTTTTTTTTTTTTTTTTAAAGATGTCTGTGGGAGACTGAAAGCTCACACCCATCCTCCTACACGGCATGCAAGTGCTCAGGGGCAGGGGCAATTTCCCAAAACATTATGTACAATCGTCCAAAGCCCTTGACTCGGCTTTTGAGTTTAGTAATTATGCCAAGAAGGTTTTCTGAAAGTTTACATGTTGTATTATACTTTTAGTAAATATGGTCATTTTCAAACTTGTAACAGATGCCATTTGAACTACGGTGCCACTAGCCACCACCAGTGAAGCTGTATGGGTCAAAAAATAAATTTGTTATTTTTCCTTAACTCTAGTGGAAAACGCCTGATCCTTAAATATTATTTACAAAAGTTTTGTTAAGATTCCGTCTTAATTTTTTTCTTCGTAATTCACACGCTTCGTACATCTTTCTTTCCTTTAAAATCTGTGAGCCCCGTTCCACTTGGCATCCCCTCACTCAGGCACTAAGCAAACAGTTGCTGATTGCCTGCCATCGTTCCAAGCCCACAGGTGGCCTCGAATGAAGTCATCAGGACTGGGAAGTGAAGACCTTCATTTAAATGGTAGCTTTATCAAGAACTGACAATGCTCGAAATATCTATGTTAAACAACGCAGAGGAGTCTGTAGATTGGGACCCATACAAGATGAAGGAGAATTCAGATCTCTAGCATAGTGGTCGGCAAACTGCGGCTCGCCGCTCTGTTGACTGATGAGTTTGCCGACCACTGCTCTAGCAACATCCCCTACCAAGAGATATGACATTCTGCAGGGGGGGGGTGAATGCCTCTGTCACCTCAACTGATGTCACAAATGAAAACTGCCTCTTACCCTCGACGGTGTGGCTCACTGGATGGAGTGTCAGCCTGCAGACTGAAAGGTCCTGGGTTCCATGCCGGTCAAGGGCACATGCCTGGGTTGTGGGGTCGATCTCCGGGGGGGGGGGGGGGGGGGGGGCGTGTAGGAGGCAGCCAAACAATGATTCTCTCCCATCATTGATGTTTCCATCTCTCTCTCTCCCTCTGCCTTCCTCTCCGAAATCAATAAAAACATTTTTCTAAAGTGCCTCTTATTCTTAGCTGACAAAAAAACTAAGATGGGCTTTTCAGCCTTACACTTAAGCATGTGCTTCATTATTTTCACTCACTCACCTGGTTTCCAAATGAGCAAATTACTAAATGGATCAAAGGGTGAGCGTTTGAATAGAAAAGGAGGTGGGTAGAAAACCAAAAGAGTTAAAAAGAAGTCCTATCAAGTGTGAATAAAACTCAGAAAATCTCATCAAATGTAGACAACACTCACCAAGCACAATTAGTCTAGAGCCCGTATGGGGGTTCAAACACTATTCCCTGTTTTTAGGTCCAGAGAGAGCCCGTATGGGGGGTTCAAACACTATTCCCTGTTTTCAGGTCCAGAGAGAGCCCGTATGGGGCGTTCAAACACTATTCCCTGTTTTCAGGTCCAGAGAGAATCTACGGTTTGCCTTGAATAATTACGACTTAGCCCTAGCCAGTTTGGCTCAGTGGATAGAGCATCGGCCTGCAGACTGAAGGGTCCTGGGTTCGTTTCCAATCCAAAGCACATGCAGGCTGGATCCCCAGCAGGGGGCGTGCAGGAGGCAACCAGTCAATGACTCTCTCTCATCATCATTGATGTTTCTCTCTCTCCCTCTCCCTTCCTCTCTGACATCAATAAAATACATATATTAAAAATGTATTACCATTAAATAATAATCACCGCTTGCATGTAAACTGTGCCTTTCAGGGGCACGCAGGCTTACAATCATTCTGTGAAGTAAAAGGAGCTAGACAGAATCACTGTATCTCGCTCGGGCAGGTAAAGCAAAGCTCAGGCAAATAGTCAAATGACCTGTTCACACCCCTACGGGGAAGAACCTTGAATCACACTCGGGAACCGGCATTCTCAATGCCCTTCGCTTTTGATAGATGGCCCCCAAAACATGTCATATGAAGTGTTTAGGATATAAATCCTAGTTTTAAAAAAAACATAAGATAAAACATGCTCAGCACAAACCGATCGGGAATATAGCAAAGTAGGGATAAAGGGGGGAAGAGTGGGGGGAAAAGGTATATAGCTAACTATAAAGACCATGGCCACTTAAAATCACTGATCAGCGAGTACGAAAATTTTAAACGAGTAAATATAAGCAATTTTGTGCCTTAAAGGGATGACCTTCTGCTCTCTGGAAAACACTGCAAAATGGTTCAATTTTCCTAGAGGTTTTGGTAAAAGACATATTAAGAACACACTGATATGATATCAACAGCTTTCCCCCCAGAATATCTGAGTAAATTGTAGAAAGAAAGGAAAACAAATACAAAGACATTATTTTCTGGAGCGAATAGTTAAATAGCAGGTAACTCTTCTTTCCACAAAGCTCTTCAGAAAAGCTCCTAAATGTACAAAACAGAAAAAGTTTGGGAAGCCTGGTCACACCTACATTTACTAACCCTTCTGCTGGGCGATGTGGCATGACAGCGTGCCCCGGTTACTAAGGAGGTAGGTGTTGCCTCTGATTTTTTGACACTACACGATATTTTATAAACAGTGATGAAGAAAAAAAGTCTAGAAAAAAAAATACAGTGCTTTCTAAGGACCAAAATCTTCATTTTCATTCGTTTAATATTTTTCCTGTCTCCAGGCTATACAAATACAACTAATCGTAGAGCAGAAAGGAAGAAGACAATGCATGTTCCCAGGCCTTTCAATTGCCTCATACAGGGGTTCTCAACCTTTCTAATGCATCAACCCTTTAATACCGTTCCTCACGTTGTGGTGACTCCCCCCAACCATAAAATTATTTTCGTTGCTATTTCATAACTGCAATTTTGCTACTGTTAATGAACCGTCATGCAAATATCTGTGTTTTCCGATGGTCTTCGGCTCTACAGCAGTGGCCCACAGGTATAGAACCGCTAGCAGGGTCCCCTAAGACCATCGGAAAACATAGATATTTATATTACGATTCATTCACAGCAGCAAAATTGCAGTTATGAAGTAGCAACGAAAGTAATTTTATGGCTGGGGGTCACCGCCACATGAGGAGCTGCATGAAAGGGCTGCGGCATTAGGAAGGGTGAGAACACGGGCCCAGTGTATCAATTCAGATGTAACCAGATGTCACCCATCAGAGGGAAAGTGCCAGAATCAAGGCCTTTCTCCATCTCAGCCACACCCTTGTCAGGACACGTGTGAAGCATCTCGAAGGCAAGAATACATCCATCGTTAGCAGAGGGCCCTCACGTTTTATTGTGTCCTTTCCTCCCAATAACTCGAAAAGTCGGGCAAGCAAACAAGTCCGGGGACAAGCAAGGAAGTTAAATCGTGCGGAGTTCACGTGTGAAGCAATGCGATCAGAAGCACAGCACCCCTTTCTCCGGGCGCCCAGGAACTTAGCAGCCCATGAAAAGCATCCTGGATTACTGAGAATGCCGTTTGTTTGGCCCAGCTCTTTAAGAGTCTCGTTAAAGCCATAAACACGTGGCTTTAGTGATAGAGACGCCTCCGAACACCCCTTCCTCCTGAAGAGAAGGTCTGCCTGTCGAATCCCACGGCTCTCGAGGCCAAACTCTCGGCAGCGTCCGGGTCTCATCGGTACTTTCAAAAGGACTGTCTTGCACGAGATCAAACACTGCAGGATGTTAACAAGCCGCACGGAATGAAACGAATTCCTCCAACAAAGTGAGGAATCTTTTTTTTTTTTCCTCCCAGGGTACCCTTACCACTTAGCCTTTAAAAGGGAAATATGAAAAACAGAGGTGAAAGCTTTCCAACAAAGCACCCCACAATTTTAAAAATCGATTGCTTTTCTTTGGACAGGGAATGCACGGTGAGAAAAAAGATACCTGCTTTCTTACCTCACATTCGTCTTCTGGAAATACCATTTCTACAGGCCTAGCACCTCCCGGGGCCGACACATGGGCACCCAGCATTCTCTCTCTGCCAAGGGATCTGATTTCTTTTTAGCCACACCGTGTTTACCAATGCCGTCTGCCAATGTGTTGAGTGTATCACTTGCTTTCCCATTTTCTACCCATCCAAAGCATACGACATCACCATCTGAGCCTCTCATCAACAAAAGTTAGCCAGGATCACCCATTCCAAACGCTTTAAAAGGTGAGGTTTTAGTTAACTCTATACAGCTTTGTCATAGCACATTTATAACTTCTTTGGGGCTTTTCAAAGTAGTGGCATAACCCCCTCTCCCCCTTAATGCCTTTCACTCCCACTGCACTCTTTCGAGAAGGAGGGATACAGAGAAAACACCACCATCCTGCACTGTTTTGCCCAAAATCCATCTTCATGATTAAGGCGAATGCTTTTTCCACATTTTAATTTTTCCGCAAAGAGAACTCTACCTTCTATGCTACTGGACTTGAACTTCGCATACCCCCCCGCCTTTAAATGTTTCTATCTAGCTTCCATTGTCAAATACCCTCTCATCAAGCCAGCACAGCCTCACCCCTCCTCAACAGCGGAAGAAGAATAAATAAGTACAGGAATCTCAAACCCACAGGCAGATCCGAGGATTCCCATCTCTGCCATTTCACTGTATCGCTATGTCTTTGGGCAAAACTGCTTAACTCAGCTGGCCTGCAGCTTTCACCCTGATGGCTGGTCACAGAGGCCATGTGCAGGCCAGCAGTGAGAATTCAGAAAGTACAGAAGGTGCCTGGGCTGGGGCTAGGCCCAGAAAGGCTTTTTCCAATAAAAGGCTGCTTTTCCGGCGCCGTCAGAGATTCATTCTGCCCCGAGATGACAGGTATAGACTCCCTTTGAGATGAAGAGGATCCCCTGGCTCCGCGGACTGGAAGGCGACGTGTTGGAAAACATAATCAGGCGACACACTCTCAGAGAGGACATTTGCATTAATATTAATTAATGCAAACAGCCGGTAGAGAAAGCCGGCCACACAGACCTGCTTTCTCGGTCAGGGGTAAAATCTTCGTGTACTGGAGTTTCTGAGCCATTTCCGTCCACGGCTGATTCCGCCCAACACCCGCCCTGTGTGCATGGCTTCTGAGAACCGCCCTGCCTGCTGCCACACGGACTAAAACCCGTCACACGACCTGAAACGTAATGAAGGTCCCGTCCTCGGTGTCCGACAGACAAACTAGGTGGATAGAGCGTCCACCTGCAGCCTGAAGGGTTCCGGGTTCGATTCCGGGCAAGGGCACATGCCCAGTGTGCTGCAGGCTCGATTCCCAGTAGGGGGCGTGCAGGAGGCAGCTTGATCAATGGTTCTCCCTCATCATTAATGTTTCTCTCTCTCTCCCTCTCCCTTCCTCTCTGAAATCAATAAAAATATTTTTTCAATAAAAGAAAAAACAGACTAAAAAACGTTACATTCATGGGGGGACTGACTGAGTCATAGGCACCTCATACCTGGAACATTTTTCAGCATCCTACCCATCTCTGCTTCGGTACCTGACTCTCCTTCTTACAGTAACCTTGCCGCTGGCAGACCTTTCCGTTATCTGATCCACTTAACTCACTGGTCATTAACCACAGGGAGGCCTGCTGCTTCCCAAACAATTCTTCTAAGATGAATTTGATGGCACACCTCTGCCCCAGGCCAGGTGATTACCGCTAACGGGATTTTCTCCCACACGGCTCTGCGGTCCTGGAGCAGGAGGTGAGAAAGCACGTGGTAAAAGCCATCCCAGGGCCGACTGGAAACGACCGACACTCATATGGTCACTTGCCTTCAGCTGCCCTCTGAGGTTTGGAAGAGGCCTGGTTAAGGGGGTGAGCTGGAAGAAAGCTCTCACTTGCACAAACCACCTTCAGCAAGTCCCTGCTCCTCCAGGAGCGTCCGCCTCCACAACGAACCTTCCAGCTCTAAACATCTGTGTTCCTCTGACGATTCAGAAGGCGGGTCAGAATCACAGCATCTTCTTCACAAACATCAAACATCACGGGAGGGGAGATGATGAGGAAGCGTCTCCCCACTCCATCATGCCCACGAAGTGAATGTTTTCGGTAAGAAATACAAATGACCTAGTTGTCTTCTGAAACCCTCACAAATGATCACCCTGCCCAAAAGTAGAGACATTTGCCCCTTTTCTGTTTGTCCCCAATCGATCATCAACTACGCAGGAAGGTGCCTCGTGAAAGGCTCCAAGCCTCATTTTAAAATAAAGGACTGAGACGTCAACTACTCCAAGATATTTACTGGGAATAATTTTAGAAGGAAAAAAGGGACAGGGTGCCAGATTTGGAAGAAAAGCTGGAAAATCTGAATGTCTGCTACCAAGAAGTCAGGTTCGATACGACCTACATTTATAATTGGGTTTTTGCAGTGCATATAGTTTTCTTTTAATAGCTAGCAGGAGGCTGGTTTGAAGAATCAGCCTAACACAATGGCAAGCCGACTTGCAGGGTAAAACTGAGTGCAGTGAGTGAACTTCGTGTGTTTCATTCCCGTATAAGAGCATGTAGATGCCTCTAATGAAGGGGGTGCGGGGGTGGGGGTGGAAACAACCAGGTGCATTACCCAAATGCTCAGTTACCAGGGACACTAACAGTTGTCGATCCATAGCAGTTTCATTGCTGTTTTTTTACACAAATCATCGCTTGCAAAGCACTGATGTTAAAAACAGAAAAACAGCCTCGTACACAGTGGCCATAAATGCCAAATCAATTTTCAGCAGATAATAAAGTCTGTGTTTTACAATCAGCCATGCACTGTTTTACTACCTAAAAAATGTAAGCTAATAATATATAGCTCCGCTAAATGGAAAACGCAGATCCGCTGCGAAAAGCCGGGCTGGCTGTGGGAGGATGGCTCCTGGCTGCAGGGGCTTGTGTGCAAGTGTTTTGAAAATATCACATGATGTGGCCATGTGTTAAGAATTACAGCCAGTTAAGTTCTCTGCGAAGAAAAATATGTGGGCAATTTATGAAATGCACTCCAGAATGGAGATGTCTTAAGTGAAACCAGATTTTGAAAACAAACCTTTTTTCTTTTTCTTTCTTTCTTTCTTTCTTTTTTTTTTTTTTTTGAAACTTGAACTTTAAAAAAAAAAAAAAAAAAGGTTCCCTGCACATCTGGAGAGCAGGGCGGCTGAGAAGGGGTGGTCTGACCTCACATTAGCCCTCTCCTGGAGGAGCAGCGCTCTCTCTGAGCTGTGCAGGCTGTCCTTCTAAGGAAGCAGGCGGGAAAGCGTGCTGGAGGCCAACGTGTGTGCTCTGATGCTATTATACAGAGATGGATTAAAACGATAAAGGTTCCAGAAGAGGGGGGGAGTCATCTCTTGAAACAATCCAATACCCAAGGTCTCACAGCCTTCTCGGAAGAACACATGTTCCGTTTTTTCTTCTCTGAGACCCAGGCTCTGGCTATGACAACGTGACAGGCAGGGGAATGGCATCTCCTTATCCTGAATGAAACCATCCACCTCGTTGTGTCGATGTCTTTACAGCGTGCCTGGCCTCTTTGGACTCTTCCCAGTTCCTTTCTTTTGTAACAATATGCTACCAAAACAGCTAAAGCATGTTTGGGTTTTTTTAAAGGAGACTCAGGCTAGGAACCCTTAAACCGAAGACTTGTGTGTCTACCCTACCCCCCCCCCCCATGGGTATGTCTTTGAACAACTTCAGTCTGTGCATATCTGTTTTTATGAAAAAGGCCTGACATCTGAGAATTGTGCATTCAAGCTGGATACAACCAGGAGCCAGTTCTGACACATGACCTACCAATTAATAATAATAATAATAGTAATAATAATAATAAGTGGTGCTAGATAAATATATAGTCAAATTTTAAGAACAGTGTCAACACCAGATTACCTGAAACACATCCTTTGAAGCTCCCACATATAATGTCTTATTTAAAAATATAAAATATGCCCCAGGAAGTTAAAATTGTCCGCTAGTATAAACGACATACGTATGGCCTAAAATAGGCTAAAAACACAGTCCATCCAATAGTGAAGTTACAAAGCGCGCACGGATGTCAAAAATAGCCAAGTGTCAGCTCTGCTCAAGTGTCTCCACTCTGGCACATGCTCACAGTCACAGCTGCTAATGTATTCTCTGCATCCAAGTAAAAGGTCTTCTAACAGTTGATGAGAGAGAGAGAGAGAGAGAGAGAGAGAGAGAGAGAGAGAGAGAGACTGCCCACACCTCAGGCTTCAGAACCAGACAGACACCAACAACTCAACTGTACAGCAAAACTTAGCAATGATTCCAGAACTTCAAAAATAGTTCCATGCATTTCAAATATATTTAAAACCATATCATTAGGGGTGGCCAGGGTCCTAGCGAATCCCTTTCCCCTATTATCAGTCACAAATGCCTTGGGCTTATCATGGGGGTTGTCTTAGCAAAACAAAACACACGTTCCTCAAAACACTGTCCGTCAGACCGCTTCACACACGTATGAAGAGCGTGAAAACAAAGAAGATTCCAAGGATGACATCCAACAAAAGTGTCCCAGTATCCTGGCGAAATACATACACACACACACACACATACACACACACATACACACACACATACACACACTCACACACACTCTCACACACACACACATACACACACATACACACACTCACACACATACATACACACTCACACACATACACTCACACACACACACACAAACACACACTCACACACATACACACACTCACACACATACACACATGCACACAGTCACACACATACACACACAGTCACACAGAGACACACACACTCACACACACAAGCACTTTTTCATACTGACAATTGAAGAGGAGAGCATCAGCAGTTCCGGTGACCCTTGCCATACCTTGGTCATTGTCCTCTTGGGTAAACTGATGTCCCTCCTGATTCCAGCCACGTCCAATCCTCGTCTACTGCGCTCGTGAAAACCTGCAGCCCTGTCCCCAAGGCCTCCTGTCTGCACACATATTAATAGCGAGGAGGGTCACGAGACACAGGCTAAAGGGGGAAACATTCTTCAAACAACTGCAATACCTACACACAACTGTGGCTACGGGAAGCGCCAGATAGTGTTTCCCAACACCATCTGCGGGGTGCCCGCCCTCTCGTGCCTGTCCTCCCCCAGCTGGCCTTAGCGAAAGCTCCAGCAGAGAGACACCCAGCTTGGGGGGGGGGGGGGTTCCTCTCTGCCTGGTCCCCTGGAGCTGCCTGGTCCCCTGGAGCTGCAGAGGGACCGCGGGCAGCAGGCACCGTTCCGGAGAAGAGCAGAAACCCCCCCTCTCCCCCCCTCCGCAGCCTGCTCCTCCCAGCGTCCCCCCATCAGCAGAGCCTGGGCCAGCAGCCGCCACAGACAGGAACAGCTCAGGCTCCAACGACAATATTTTCCCGGGGCCATGGACAGGCGCTGAATCTCCAGAGCCGCCGCGGCTTCAGGAATGCAGCAGACTTTTCCCTTTTTCAACAAACGATTTCCAGGATTTGCCTGCGATCTCCGGGGACGGGGACCTAGGGAGGGCCGAGGCTGGAAGGATTCGCAGCTCCAAAGCATTCCTGACTTTCGCCCCACACAGCTTGTTTTTTTTTTTTAATTAAAACAACAACAACAACAACACAACAGACCTCATCCCAGGGCTCCGCCATCACCTGACAGCTCTCCCCCCAGAGGAAATGTCCGGGACGCGCCGATGACAAGGCACCAAATCCACAGCCGAAAACAACACTTCTAAGTTGGGCTCCATCCCTCCCGGGAACAGAGCAGCCCGGCTTCCCAAACACACCTCCCGGCTGTTGTTCGGTGTGTTTTAAAGGGGGGACTCCCACAACCCGGTACCCCTTGTATCTCGATCTCGATCTCCATGGCTCTCTCTCTCTCTGCCACCGTCCACCTCTCACCTCTGTCACCCCCAGCCTCGCGCCCCCCCGCCCCCCTGCAGGTTTTTCCACGCCTCGGAAGAAATCAGCTTCCTCGGGCTCAGATCCGAGGGAGGAGCTGGGCAGGGCGCACTCACCAGGCATCCTGGAGGGCAGCGTCCACGCAGAGGGGGGCCCGGGTGGGGTGCGGGCCGGGGGGCACGGAGCTCACGCCCGCCGTTGGGGAATGAGCACGGGCGGGCGGAGCGGGGCCACCGGAGGGGGCGGCATAGCCCCGGGCAGGGCGCTGGGCGCGTGCCGGGCGGGGACAGATGGAGAGCTGACACTCCGGGTTGCACTTGAAGCAGAAATGCGGATGATGACAGGCGCACATGTGGCCTTGAACCCAGCCCCTGTCTCTCCAGGCGGAACAATGACAGGGATGTGTGTGTGTGTGTGTGTGTGTGTGTGTGCAAAGGACGGCAACCGTGGCCTCCCCTTATCCTCTCTCTCTCTCTCTCTCTCTCTCTCTCTCTCTCTCTCTCAGAAGTTCCAGAGCTCCCCAGAACAGACAGTAAAAAAAAAGCAGAATGATAAGCTAAATGCTGAATAATTCATTCGCCGCCACCCCCCAGCCAGTTACCAGTTAACCCTTATTGTGCCAAAAGAATGACAAGGAGACTTGGGCCTCCCCCCCACCCCAAAAGACATGCTCCCCCTTCACCTTCTCAGCGTGGTGAACTCTATTCAAAACCCCAAATCAGGGGCACAAACTTTGGGCCTGAGAATCCAAAACAGGGAGGGGAAATGTGTTTCCAAGACGCTGACTAGCTGGTGTGCCAGTTTGTCACCCGGAGCAGGGGCTCAGCATCCTTCCTTTTGTCAGCGGCTCCCGGGGGTGTCAAACAGAGACTGGCGGAGCAGACGCAGGCCACCTCTCTTTCGCTCCTGAGCTCCCCCCCCCCACCGTGGCCCCCGCGCTGACCCGCTCCAAACACCGCCACCTCACTCTCCTCTGTCCTGCCTAGAGGGGTCCCTGGGCCATGGACACTCAATCGTCACTGTCAACATGAAGAGGCTTTTCAAAAGCTGCACAATCCTGTCCTCCTGATCTCTGGTTTTTAATTTTTTTTGGGGGGGCGGGCTCACCCTTCAGTGCCGAACCTTCCCATGAATAACACATCCCCAGCCCAGTTCAAGGGACTCTTCCCTATCCCGCTCTAATGGACACCATCCTATCTGAAACGCCGAGGCTCTGTCATGGCGCTCTGGCTAAGGCCCTGTCTTCCTTCGGCAGCCCTCTGCGGTCCTTGGTAAGGCATCCCGCCTCCCCGGGAGACACGCCGGTGCTTTTCTCCTGCCCCTGAGCGCGCCGACACGCCAGGCAGGAGGGGAAAACACACACTCACACACACACACACTCACACACACACACACAGACACTCACACACACACAGACACTCACACACACACAGACACTCACACACACACACTCACACACTCACACATACACACACACACACACACTCACACACACACTCACACACACACACACACACACTCACACACACACTCACACACACTCACACACACACACAGACACACACACTCACACACTCACACATACACACACTCACACTCACACACACACACTCACACTCACACACACAGACACACACACACTCACACACACACTCACACTCACACACACAGACACACACACACTCACACACACACTCACACACACACACACACTCACACATACACACACTCACACTCACATACACTCACACATACACACACTCACACTCACACACACACACACAGACACACACATACACACTCACACACACACACAGACACACACACACACACAGACACACACACTCACACACACACACACACACAGACACACACACACAGACACACACACACACACACACACACACACACAACTGTCTGCCCAGGAGCCTCTGACAAGCCTGCAGGTCCAAGGAACAGGGCAGACGGGGTCATCCCCCCTGAACTCTCGCCATCCCTTCACTGCTGTCCTCTGTGAGGCCACCCTCTCCGCGCTTGCGGCCTTGGTCAGCTACACCCCCCCCCCCCAGCTCCCTGGGCCCTGCAGGCATCTGAAGGCCCAGGCGGTGGCTCCCCCGTCTCGCTACCCACTCCCCCTGCCCACAGGGCTCAGCCCGAGCGCGCACAGCCTGCACAGAGCACCCCGGCCCCACGCGGCACCCTGCAAACCCTGCAACCCATCCTCCTTCCTCACCAGCGTCAGCCCCTAAGCACTCCGCAGCCCCCCCCTCCCACCGAGTCCCACACCCTAGCAGCGCCGCTGCAGCTCGGGAACCCCCCCAAATCCATCGCCGTCAGGGACAACCTGTGGAGAGACCATCCTTCATCATGATGGCTGTGTCCCGTCACCCGGAGGATCCCGCACCCTATTTATGGGCCCATCGTCGTGTTCCTCTGAGCTGGCTGTCACGGTGATGGGGCTGGGGTGACGGATGTCGGCGCCGGTAGCACCGATTGCCAACGTGCTCGTGACGGGGGGCTGGCGGGCGGGCGTGAGCGGGCTCACCCGTTCCGGCCCGCAGGCTGGGCCTTTGGAGCCCGGCAGCCCGAACCTGTCCATCTATCTCCACTTAAAAAGGGGGGGGGGGGGGCCATGTTTAAAGCCGCCCCATGATTGAAAGAAATAATAGCCATTTCGCCTGCGTGAGAAAGGAAACACCGTCACAGCGGGAAACGCAGCCTCCCATCCCCGGGGCGCGGGGAGTCGCTTCGGAAACAGAAAACCACGCGGCGGAAAGGCATCGCCCTTTGGGAACTCCGGGTGCGCCCCGCTTTCGAAACTGCCTCTGCACGCGGGCCGGTTTTCAACCGATCCGCGTCCACAAGGCCCGGGCCCCCCCCCAGAGAGCCCCACCCGGGCGGGTGACGGCAGAGGGCAGAGGGCCCGCCCGGAGGCCTGTGCAGCGGGCCGGCTCGGCGTTCTCTCTGGGAGCCAGCTTCTGCCGCTGGCCCTTGAACCCGGGCGCAAGCAAAGCCGAGACCCTCTGGGGCGGGCACCTGACCGCGGACCCCCGCAGACGTGGTTCTGTAGAGTCACCCCGACAAAAGGAACTTCCCCTTTCATATAAAAAAACAAAAATAAAAGACAGCCGAGACCGGTGTGGCTCAGTGGACAGAGCGTCGGCCTGCGTGCAGACTGAAAGGTCCCGGGTTCGATTCCGGTCAAGGGCATGGACCTTGGCTGCGGGCGCATCCCCAGGAGGGGGTGTGCAGGAGGCAGCTGATCGATGTTTCTCTCCCATCGATGTTTCTAACCCTCTATCCCTCTCCCTTCCTCTCTGTAAAAATATATATATATGTATATAATATATATTAAAATAAATAAACAAAACATAAGCATATAGGAGCCAAGATCTCTCACATCCAAGTTGTATAATACAAATGGACACTCAATAACATGACAAAGGCACTTATGTGCGCGAATGGGGGGTGGGTGAGGGTTTCAGGGGGGGGTGGGGGGAGGAGAAAGCATCTGAACGGCCAGTGTTCTCCGGCAGGAAACACAGCCTGCACCGCCCCGGAGAACAGGTGTTCGGACATCGGCTGTCTGCCCATCACAGGAGACACGTGGCTGACCAGTCCAGCGCCTCCTGGAAACCGTGTCTTTCCCTGAAGAACACAGAGCAGCAAGTCGAAGGCCAATGGCTTCAAGCGAGTCCCCTCAATGGGACCACTTTCCCAACCGGTTCACTGTGTCAGCACCCGGACGCCAGGCTCCCTCCAAACAAAACACCCGAGCCGGGTTTTGGCAACACACTGCCACCCTCCTCCGGAAAGGCGCGGTGGCCTTGCACTCCTCCGAGGTGCTTCTCACTTGCTTCCCAAAGCAGAGGAGCCCCATCGTCAGTCACTGTCCTCTGTTCAGAACCGGACTTACCGGGAAGGTGCGGCCGGTCTCTGGGAGCCGTCTGCAACCCATGGGGAACAGCGCCCCGCACTCTGCAGGCAGGCGGAGCCGCCCGGCAGCTTTCCCCGGGTTTCCTCCCCTCTCCTCCCCGCGCCCCCCCCCAGGGCTGCGGCCTCACACGGTGGGTATTAAGTGACTCCATTCAAAGGAGCTGCAACCTCATGGATCCCAACTGAAAGCAAGACCCCCACCCCATCTGCTCCGACCTGCCAGCAGCCATTCAAGACGAGAGAATTAATAGCGCCGGATACTCCAGCGCACCCGCTAAAGGCCCTCATTCCAGCGGGGCTGCATTAACCGCGGGGAGAAGGGGGCAGAACGGGTTCAAGTGGAGCCTTTACCTTCTCGTTGCCCGTGACAAAGCTGAAGAGGGCTCATTCTGACTCTCTGTGTGCAAGACTTG
This sequence comes from Antrozous pallidus, assembly GCA_027563665.1. NCBI lineage: Eukaryota > Metazoa > Chordata > Mammalia > Chiroptera > Vespertilionidae > Antrozous > Antrozous pallidus. Next base: position 7,773,562 of record CM050510.1, read on the forward strand.
CTAAACTGAATGCGGAGGCGCCCGGTGGTCAGCCGGACAGCACTGATGAATGGTCATCAGGACCCCCCCCCTGCTCTCGGGGTGGGGGTGGGGGGAGAGACTCCCCCGCAAAGTGGCTCCCCGCCTTGAAAAGGGTGGGCCCGGCCGCTGGCGTCCAAGATCTCTCTGCGCGCTCCTCTCCACTGTCCATCGCAGGCCACTGGCCACCAAATGCGGCTGACACGTTGGAAACGAATGTTTTATGGGTGAGCATTAGCCCTGCTTTCACATTCAAATCTGCGAGACGTGTCAGCCCCCAAGGGGGCTGATTTTCCACCCAGCTGGAAGCTATTAGTGCTTTGTAAAGGCATCCCCCCCCGACTGGCGGGCCCGGCTCACTGGCGAGCCGCTGCCCCTCGCTCTGAGACCACTTCCTCACTTCTCCCCGGCTTGACAGCCATCAGATGGATACAGCCCCTGAGAAAAAGGCACATTCGCTCGTTTCTGCCACTGGGAGACATCGGAAACTGTATGGGACAAGGGCCACAATAGATCATCTCGTGACAAAGATAGATCCAATCGTGTTGTGTCTACAGGAAAAAAAAAATAGTTCATGTGTTGGTTACGAAATCAAGAAGAACAGAGGGGGAAAACAGCCAGAAAGTTCACTCAAGTGTTTCAGAAAGGCCGGCGAATGGCTGGCTGTTATTTAAACTTCTTCCCTAGAAATGTCTGTGGGAAGCCACTTGGACACTTTCACGCTGTTTCCTTCAAACACCTATTCCCCCAGAGCAGTGGTCGGCAAACTCAGTCGTCCACAGAGCCAAACATCAACAGGGCAGCGGCCGAAATGTCTTTGGAGAGCCACATTTCTGAAACTTAGACTATACAGGTAGGTACATTGTTATTCACTGAATGAGGGTCCTCCTACGCTGGCCTTCGCTAAAAAACTCAAGGGGCCAAAGAGCCGCATGTGGCTCGCGAGCCGCAGTGTGCAGACCGCGGCTCTGGAGGAAATGACTGGCGAGGACTCGTGCCTCTTGGACTTTGAACCAGTCCGCGGAAGAGCTCACAAGAACTTGGCTTACGTGACAGAAGACCAGAGACATGGCTGTCACCTAAAAAAAACCGGAAGGGTGCAAAAGCATTGTGGGGTCGAAGGGTTAGTTAGGGGGTCCAGGAGGCTGGGGGCCAGCGGCAAGATGGAATGCTGGAAAAGGAAACGTGCCTGAAGAGGCGGTTAGACCAGACATCACAGAAGCAGATCATCTGCGAGCTGGTGACGAGACCACCATCAACACAGTGTACCTGCCATGAAGGACATGCGGGACGGTGCATCCGGGAACCCTCATCGACAGGGGCAAGTGGCAGGTCCAGAGCTCGAAGTCACACCCCTTTCCTCCACCTGTGACACATCAAACTGGATGACAGCGTAGGTCACTTTGCCTTTGTAGCTTCCCCGGTTCAAGTGGGTTCACAGTGTGATCTGAACCGGAATCTGAAGGTTCCAACTGTAGGGTTCTACGCCGCCGTGAGGGAAACTGCAGGCAGGAGTCCGAATAAGTGAATGCATTAACCAGGCTTTATTGGGGGTCTCCGGGCGGGTTCACAGGCTCGGGGGCAATGGAGCTGGAGAAGCCGCGCCATGAGACTGGGGCCAGGGGAAGGGGAAAAAGAGGGGAAACCCAGCCGGACCTCCTCCTGGACTGCCTGGGAGGACAGTCCGGGAGAAAAGGGTCCCACGTGGCTCACTGAGGCACATTTTAAAGGCAGGGGTTGGGCCCAGGGCGGAACGGGAAGGGGTGGGACACAGGGCACTCTGGTATGTGATTGATTGGTGGTTCAATGTCCCTGTCAATTACATCATAACTCCACCCAGCAGTTGGGGGGGTACCTATCACCAACCACAATCTGTTTTATAAATAACTAGAGGCCCAGTGCACAAATTCATGCACAGACTGGGTCCAGCCGGACACTGCAGTGCACATCGTAACAACCAGTCATCCCATTGCTCTAGTTGCTTCAGACCTGCTAATATTATTACAGATAGATAGACAGCTAGATAATGATTTCCTAAACTGAAAACCTAAAGTCTCTGTATTTTTCCATTTTCAATGTGTCAGAAAAAAATGTTACGGTATTTCAACAATTTTTTAAGCAACGTATTTGATTTTTTAACTCTGGTTGAAGTTTACTTCTCTGCGTTTCATAAGAGAACATTATTTCCTCTCCTGAGAATGAGAAGATGTGTATTAGTACATTTAAACATCCAGACAATGCTTGTACGTATTTGTGCAAAATAAGATGTCTAAGATAGTAAATGCCGTGTGCTAGAAAGAAGTTAAATCTGTATATTTAATTATTATGAATTGTTTCTAACAGTACCGATGCCTTTAAACTATTATAATATATTGTGGTTCTTTTGCAACAACAGCTTTTTAAAATTTTTTTATTAATTTCAGAGAGGAGGAGGGGCAAGGGAGGGGGGGAGAGAGAGAGATAAACATCAATGATGAGAGACAATCATTGATTGGCCGCCCCTTGCACGCCCCCTACTGGGAATCAAGCGTGCAACCTGGGCGGGCATGTGCCCTTGCCTGGAATCAGTCCCTGGGCCCCTCAGTCCGCAGGCCGACACTCTATCCACCACCCCAAACCAGCGAGGGCCCGGCAACAACTTTTGATTTGCAATAGCTAATGATTAAAAAAACAAAATATCTGCAATGTTGCCTTGATTGACTTATTATTTAGATGCAAACTTCAGACCTGCTAATGTTATTAACTGCAGACTATACCCTATGCACCAGCAAAGGGTTAAACTGTTTTTAAACTTTGAAAGCAGAACACCTCCACCAGTTATCCGGACACGGCTGGACACCGGCTCTCTTAGCTCTGCTTCTTCAAACAAAAGGATCTGCCCGCAGAAGTGTACCACCGGCATGTGGGCCTGCCAACAAGATGGCACTGATCACCTCCTCCTATCGCTGATGACTATAAAAGCCACTCGGATAACAGAGGGGACACCCCAGCTCCACATCCCTTATCCCTGCGACAAGGATCGGACCACGGCCTGAAAAAAACCTTTGTTTCCATGTCACCCCGTCCCCGTCCTGACGAATGGCGAGTCAGTGTTGTGAGAAAGCGAGGGGGACGGCGTCTGCTCCAGTGAACTTTCCCTCCTCCCCGCACAGACAGACACAAAACCGCAGCTCCGCTCCGGGCAGCAGCCATCTGGCCCGCTCTCCCGGGCCCGGCGGGGGCAGGGGGTGGGGGTGGCGGGCACGCTCTGCGGGGCCATTTATGACAGGCCGATGCCACGTTTTCTGCTTGCAGGCTCGCAACAATAAACGCTAATGAGGGCTGCGCGTGACAATCCCGAAGACAATAAAGAGGTCTCAAGCGTCTCTTGCCCAGGAAGACACTGTTTGCAAAACGCCCCCTTCTGCTCCGGGGCTGTTCTCGAGAGAGAGGCATCGATAAACCCGTGGGAGACAGTACGGTGATGGACGCACAGCGGAATTCTTCAAGATTTCCAAAGAAAGCGATCTGGGTGAGGCCGAGAAACAGACTTCGTAGCCCCTAAGGACAGCCCTTGAACTTGTCTGCACCACCCAATCTCTGTGGACACAGAGCTGCTCAACACGGATTGTTTGGGAGCCTGGGAATTCTAAGAGTACCAGTTGCCACACAGCCCCCCGCCCCCCCCCAAAAAAACACACACACACATAATAATAACCATCACATTTCGACCTCATATGTAACATTCCACATATCTTTAAACAAATGTCAATGCAAAATTGGCCTCTTCTGATAACATCTAGTGTGAAAAATAATGAATAGTTCTAGGTGGGGAACTTACACATTGTGGTTATTTCCTTTTTTAATGTTTTTCTTCATTTCCCAAATCTTTCTGTTTTTTTGTTTTTTTCTATTTTCCAAATGAGCCTGTGTTACATTTTGAACCAGGAAAAAAAAAAAGAATAAATATTCATGTCAATGCACTGGTAAAATTGAACAAAGACATCCATGTTTTAATCTCGACTGGAATTAAATTATTTTACACAGCCACAAAAATAAAACAAAAGATTTATGTTCCTGTAAATGTGTGTAAAGGGTATTCTTTTCATTAACGGGAATTAAAACACTTTCAACAAAATCCACCAGGTGGAGCAAATACACAGCAATAAAATACAACTCCCAGAATTTTTTCATCATATATGTTTTTTACAGGACTTCTATCTCCTTCAAACTCTCCACTTCTATCTCTCCACGCTGCAAATTAGGAATATTTATGCACACATACTAATCTGCCATGTTTATAAACAAATTCAAGCTTACTCAGAAATTATTCCTGGCTACCATGGATTCCAGTCCAAATTTTCATTCCAAAATGAATGAAAATGCCACATACTAATTTGCCACATGTATCAACAAATTCAAACTTACTAAGAGGGATTCTTAGCAACCATGAATAGATTCCATCATAAATTTTCACTTTCAAAACGAATGCTTTATTTGTTCAAATAGCACCCAGCGCAGTATCCTTGCCATTATAAGAAGATAATGTTTAAAATGAATGTTTCACTCCACTACGGGGTTTCCTCATGCATGCCCCACCCCTCGCTATGCAACAAGGCCAGCAGAACGGGGTTGGATGCTGTATATTCTGAAATGCACCGAACAGTTGTGAAAACTTGTGCATCTCAACGTCATCCCCTTACTCTGTACGGAAACTTCAATTCCCGCTCTTACTTCTTATTGAAATAATCCTTAATTGTAAGCTACCAAAATCTCATTCAAGTTTTTGGCATACTGTGACTTATTCATGTTCTATCAAAATGTCCTGTTTTCACTCCTGCTGGTAAGTTGCCACAAATCTGCAATTCCTGAAAGAATTTGGTGTTGGCCTAGCCCCCTGGTGGGCAAACTGCGGCTCACGAGCCACATGCAGTTCTTTGGCCCGAGTGTAGCTCTTCCACCGCAAAATACCACAGCCTGGGCGAGTCTACTTTGAAGAAGCGGCGTTAGAAGAAGCTTCCGTTTAAAAAAACTGGGCTCTCAAAAGAAATTTCAATCGTTGTCCTGTTGATATTTGGTTCTGTTGACTCATGAGTTTGCCAACCACTGCCCCGGCCAGTTTGGCTCAGTGGATAGAGCGCTGGCCTGCAGACGGAAGGGTTCCAGGTTCGAACCCATCAAGGGCACACGCCTGGTTGCAGGTTGGATGCCCAGTAGGGGGTGTGCAGGAGCAGCCGATCAACGATGCTTTCATCATTGACGTTCCTCTCCCTCTCCCTTTCTCTCTGAAATCAATAAAAATATATTTTTTTAAAAGGAATTGGGTGCTTTCCTTCTCTTTTCTGCTGGAGTAACTCACTTCCTCCCACTCTCTCCCCCACAGATCTGACTTGTCCTCCCATTGCGCTCCGCACTTCCACGCAGGCACTCAGACCAGGGCTCCGGCACCTCTTCTGGTTCAGGGTTTCCTCTGCAATCCCTGATGCCACCTGCAAGCACCATTCCCTCCTCCATTCCCTTTTCAACCCCCCGTCCCCCTCTTCTCACCGGACACACGCTCTGCTGCCACATCGGAATGCTGCCAATGGCGCTCAGGCCCCTCCACTTCAGAAGGCGCCAGGTAGCGAGAACTAGGAACGTCACTGGAGCTTAGAAATGGGGAGACCCCGTCTTTCCGTCAAGGGCACCAGTTGGGAATGTTGGCTGTGGCTGTAAGATGTGTGTGTGTTTTCTTCTCTCATATTGATTCTGGGGTTGAAAAGGGAAATACAAGGAAAGAAATGCAGCCGCTGGTCCAGAAATAAACCTACGCATGTCTGAGGTCACAGGGCCACGAAGGCAGAGCCACTGAGGGCAGCGCGGAGCATGGTGATGCCGCCCCAGCAGACACCGCAGGCGAATCCAAGCATTCAAATGTGCATGGACTTTTCGCTGGAGGGGTACACAAATACAGCCACTAGGGGCCTTGCCTTTAGAAATATAACACAGAAAGAAGTTTATATATATATATAATTGATTTTTTTACAGAGAAGAAGGGAGAGGGATAGAGAGTCAGAAACACGGATGACAGAGAAACATGGATCAGCTGCCTCTTGCACACCCCCTATTGGGGATGTGCCCGCAACCAACGTACATGCCCTTGACCAGAATCGAACCTGGGACCCCTTAGTCTGCAATTCTACACTCTATCCACTGAGCCACACCGGACTCGGACAGAAAGAAGCTTTTAGAATAATTGCTACCCAGCTCTTCCCTGAAAAGTCCAATTCCTTTATTCGACGCAAAGAATGGGATCAATCCCTGGACCTGGGCTCAGGCACATGCAAAGGTACCTACTGCTCTCTTTCCGTGCCCCTGATCCCTGGTAACCATGGGACATAGGGAAGTGTGGTCAGCAAACCGCGGCTCTCGAGCCGCATGCGGCTCTTTGGCCCCTGGAGTGTGGCTCTTCTACAAAATACCACAGCCTGGGTGAGTCTATTTTGAAGAAGTGGCATTAGAAGAAGTTTAAGTTTAAAAAATGTGGCTCTCAAAAACAATTTTAATTGTTGTACTGCTGATATTTGGCTCTGTTGATGAATGAGTTTGCCGACCACTGGCCTAGAGGCTTAATGCCCTTCAGTGTGCTTGACAGAACCCTAAATGAAGGGGTGGGAAACCCAAATCACTGCCCATGTCATCGCGCTTTCCCTTCCCTTTGCAAAAAGCCCACCCCCAAAAACGTCCCCCCTCCCCGCATGCCCACTCACCCCCAGTTTGGACTTCCGGTCAGCCCGCCAACTGGACAGAGACCCTCACAGGTTTCCTCTCGGTCAAGACAACCTTTTGGCTCTTCTCTGGGAATCTCCCAAATGGTCCCACCTCCAAGCATCCCTCCGCTTCACCCCACACCACCTCAAACTGGCCCGCACTGCTCTCCAAAGAGTGTACTCCGCCCCCAGCCAATGTCCAAGTCCATGTTCAAATTCCGAGGAGAGAAAAATACACCCCCCGCCCCCCGGCCTTAAAAGTTCTATCATCTTGCCGAAACCGGTTTGGCTCAGTGGATAGAGCATCGGCCTGCAGACTGAAGGGTCCCGGGTTCGATTCGGTCAGGGGCATGGACCTTGGTTGCGGGCACATCCCCAGTGGGGGGTGTGCAAGAGGCAGCTGATCGATGTCTCTCTCTCATCAGTGTTTCTGATTTTCTATCCCTCTCACTTCCTCTCTGTAAAAAAATCAATAAAGTATATCTTTAAAAAAGTTCTATCACCTTTGTTTCAAGATGGACTACCTTAGTTTTTATTAATTTTAATAATTTTTATTATTTTTTCAAATATTAATTTTCCAAAACTGCCTCCTGAAAACCACCTTTAAATTACTGTTTCATCCTGAACTACTACAACTGTCAGTGAGTGTGACCCCCCCCCCCGAAAAAAACAACAAAGAACCCAGCACGTTAGAACGAAAGTTATGAAACAAGAATTAGGAGCGCAGGAGCCTGTTCCCCGAGGCCAGCGCTCCACGTCCATAAGGTCCTGCTCACAGCAAGCCAGAGAGCAAGGGAAGGGCCCCATTTCCAGCTCCATTTCCACAAAATACAAACAATCTGCCGGGGAACCCAGAGAGAACAGGGCACAGCCTGGCAGGACCTCCAGGCCCTGCCCAACCCCCGGCACACGATGCTGCAGGGAGAGAAGAGAGGACTCCGGGCCGGCCCGCCTGGCGCTGGAGGTGGACACGGGGCTGGCCTTACAGGGTACCCAGGTGCCAGGCGGCTGGCAGGGACCCTGGCTTGTCACACACTCGCAGTGTCACACTCAGTGACACACAACCGCAGTGCCACACAACAGCAGTGCCACACAACTGCAGTGCCACACAATCGCAGTGCCAGACACTTGCAGTGTCACACTGTCACACAATCGCAGTGCCACACACACAATTTCAGTGCCACACACACACACACACACTGGCGGTGTCAGACACACACACACACCGGCGGTGTCACACACACACACACACACACACCGGCGGTGCCACACACACACAGTGTCACACACTCGCAGTGTCACACACACACACTCGCGGTGCCACACACCTGCAGGCGGCCTGCCTTGCTGTGCAGGTAATTAAAGCAGGACGCAGGACTGCTGGGGTGCATGTGACCCCAAAGCTGTGGCTACAGGGTTCTGGAGAGCAGCTTCCACAAGGACTGCCGGGAGCATCCACAGAAGGTGCTCCCCGTCCCCTCTCCTGTCACCCCCTCCCCTGGCTTTCCAGATCTGACCCGGAAACCAACCCCCCCCCCCCCCCCCCCCCGCAGAAACCCCCGCAGGAAGCTCGGAATCTCTTCGCGATTAAAAAACCTCATGGCCGCTCCCTTCCGAATGTCACCGCGAGCAGAAACGTGACCCCCCCCACCCCAGGGATGCCACTTCATACACGTTCGTGCATCACCCTCTATGGACAGCGCTGCGTCTTAATCCAGATGAATCGTTCAGGGAAAGAACCCTGACAGAATTATCCTGGTTTAGTCGGCGCGTGCCTGCTCAGAGTGGGGTTCTCCACAATCGGAAAAGCGCCCCAACGCGTCAGTCGTTTTGGAAGTCCCGGTCACAGCTGGAACACTGGTTGTGCGATTGTGTCCGGACTATTGTTCTTTTCGGCCTCGATCCGGGGCGTGATGATGCTCAGCAAAGGCTACCGATGACCTGTCTTCAGAACCCTTCTTGGAACAAAATTCTAAAATATTTCCTGTGCCGAAACCGGTGTGGCTCAGTGGATAGAGCGTCGGCCTGCGGACAGAGGGTCCCGGGTTCGATTCCGGTCAAGGGCATGTACCTTGGCTGCGGGCACATCCCCAGTGGGGGGTGTGCAGGAGGCAGCTGATGGATGTTTCTCTCTCATCGATGTTTCTGACTTTCTATCCCTCTCCCTTCCTCTCCCTTCCTCTCTGTGAAAAATCAATAAAATATATTTTTTTAAAAAATAAATAAATAAATAAAAATAAAATGTTTCCTGTGTACAAAGAAAGTCACCAATAAAATTCAGGGATATTAAAAAAAAAGACCCCTTGAAAGATTCAAGGACAGCTGCGACATAGAATAGAGAGGCACCTATGTAATGTGCATGCGCGCACACAGAACACAGATTAGAGTCACGGGAGGAAGAGATCCTTCCTTCATCCCAACACCCAGAGCGCGAACTGCCGGCCGACAGAGACGGAGCCCAGAGCGGGAGGGGCAGAGGCCGGGCTGCCGCCTGCGTCCGACACAGAGAACAGGCGCGGAAAACGGGCACGCCGCCAAATTCCGACGGGGGCGAAGGGACCCCGAGAAATTGATTTCACGCATCACACTGACCCGGGTGCGGGCGCGGAGCTCCGAGGCGCTCCGGGCTCCGTGTGGGCTCCGGCCCGACCCCAGACGCGGCCCGGGGAAGCGACGGGGCAGCTAGAGGCTCTGCAAACAGCTCTTCCTCCGTCAAAACAACTGTCCTCCCTCCCCGGGGCACAGACCGGTATTGACAGGCGCACGACCTCGTCTACATTACCTCCATCCGAAGAAGAAGAAGAAAAAGCTTTCTTAAAAGCTGTTGAAACGCATCCGTGTCTGTAACGGGGTCCTCCGCAGACACCCCGTCCTGGGCAAGAACGAAAATGTCACTTTGCCACCAGTTCACTCTCGCACAACGGCCTCCCAGGAGCGACTGTTCCCCTGCATCTTCCAGGAAACCAGTGGATCTTTTTTTTTTTTAAATATGTCACATGCGGGCCATCGCCCCTGGCTGACCCACATCCACCCGCCCCTCCCAGTGCCACCCGATCCAGGAAAACAGCCCCAAAGCTCCTTCTGGAGGAAACAGGGGGTGCAAGGCAAACATGGGGTGCAATTTCAAACGCTGGCGGGAAACACACGAGGGGTCTCCCCTCTGTCAGCTCCCCCCTGAGCTCGGGGCTGCCCCTCGGCAGCGTTTCCTGGGCCTCCCGGTGACTTCCCCTGAGGTCACACTGTCCACACAGACGCTCTGGCCGCGGCGGGCCGTTCCCACTCACAGCCCGAACCGTTCAGGTCCAGAGTCCTCAGCTTTCCCTGCTCCCCAAGGACAGCCCCGGATCCCAATGGATGCCAGGTGTTCGCTGAATTCAAATATGTGATCTCTGTTTCCTCCTGGGGGCCACTTGAGTCTCACCCGTCACACTGTGACAAAAAGGAACCCTATGTGGAGTTGCATTCGGCCAAACACTTTTTTAACCCAAATCAATAAGAAGTAATAAATGGAAAAGCACTTATTCTCCTCTTTCGTCAATAACCTATTTCTGCAAACACCATCTCCAGTTACCATAAACACAGAGAGCGTGGCATAGCGTTGACGCTTTCACCCCAAGGACGGCTCAGCTTATAACAGATGGGTGATGAAGCATGGCAAGAAGCACCCCACAACAGAAAGGGGGTGAAAGGAAGGGGGTACTTGGTCATCTGGTATCTTCAGACCCGGAGCTATCAGACAAGGGCTCCCGCAGCTGGGCTGACGGACCCAGATCCACACCCCAAAATTTCCAAAAGAAATGACTAAAATATATAATTAGAGGGGCAACTTTTCAATGCCACATTAAAATAAACAAAAGAAGCTCAACGGTGATAGCCCACACAAATGTGTGTGTGTGTGTGTGTGTGTGTGTGTGTGTGCGCGTGCACGCATCTTTTTAAAGAATATATGCATGCATGCATGTAGGAAAGAGAGAAGAAACTCATCACAGTGTTTCTGATACATGATGCTGAGCATTTGGTATTTGCATATTATAACAAATACCAGGCACTGGGCTGTTTTAAAATTCACGGCCTTGTCATGAAGTTTTTACTTTTAATACAGACCTTGCATGCTGCCAGCAAGCCGGATATATACATGCCACATGGCTAGCAGACAATACGATGGCAATCAGATGGCGTGGGTAAAAACAATGATTCCAGCCCTAACCGGTTTAGCTCAGCGGATAAGAGTGTCGGCTGCAGACTGAAGAGTTCCGGGTTTGATCCCGGTCAAGGGCACATTCCAGGTTGTGAGCTTGATCAGTAGGGGGTGTGCAGGAGGCAGCCAATCAGTGATTCTCCTCATTGATGTTTCTCTCTCTCTCCCTCTCCCTTCCTCTCTGAAGTCAATAAAAACGTATTTAAAATAATAAACAAACAAACAAATAAATAAAACAAGCACTCTCTTCTGGTGGAAGATGACAAGAAAATTCTAAAACAGGATTGGTGATGGCAGTGGTGGTAGTGGTGATGGTGGTGGTTATTACTAGTTTATCTCTTTATAGTAAGATAATCTTTCTATTCTAGACTTAAGAAATCTAATCAACAGAGATTTGCATTCTCAGGAAATTAATTCTTTTAAAAAAATACATTTATTGATTTTTTTTACAGAGAGGTAGGGAGAGGGATAGAAAGTTAGCAACATCGACAAGAGAAACATCGATCAGCTGCCTCCGGCACACCCCCTACCACCACCAAGGTGCCTTTGACCAGAATCGAACCTGGGACCTTTCAGTCCGCAGGCTGATGCTCTATCCACTGAGCCAAACTGGTCAGGGCAGGAAATTAATTCTTAGTAACAATTATACATAAGATAAGAAAATAGAAGCAGAGGTAAGAACTGTCTCGACTACTTAATAAAATTGAATTTCCTACCTTCCCTTTTGAATGTGTCTCTCTCTGGGTTCAGTAAAAGACCGTGAGAAGATGAAGAAGGGCAGAGAAACTAATGCGTGGTTTAGGCTCCCTGAAAGGAGTCCGTAACTGCACAAGGAATTAATCTCATTTCCTCTGATCTCTCAGAAATGAAAACACCCTGGGAACTTGGAGAACAAGCCAGTAAGTATCTGTTAAGAATTTTAAGAGTAGATGTTGTGGGCTGGATACCAGCAGTGATGTTTCCAGAACACTAGCCCCAAATGGTCAATATTTTGTCACCTCTCTTTTCATATGTTGAGAGGGGCAGTCAACGAACCTCAGAATCTATCCCCACAATCTAGTCCCCAAATCGCTTCCCAGGGACTAGAGAGTCAGCCACCAGCACGTGACATGTGTCTTAGCTCCCGCTTTTTTCTTGGCGGTTGATTCCTATTCATCTGTGCCTCTGTACCAGACCCCCAAATCTGAAACAGAGCTGGCTGTGGGAGACATCAACTCTCTAGAACCCATAATTCAGGAATCCCTTTCATTGTTAAATGCTGCAGATCTTCAGAAGTCTCTTGCTGAATGACAACACACTTAGTTTATATTTGCCGTCTTCCTAAAGTTAGGTATCATTCTTTTCCTTTTCAATGTGCCTTCTGACATGAATTCTGCTCTGGAAGTTACATTCGGCCAAAATGTGTTTGTTTGTTTTTTATCCAAATCAATAAGAAGCAATAAATGGAAAAGCACGTATTCTCCTCTTTCGTCAACAAACTATTTCTGCAAACACCATCTCTAGTTACCATAAACACAGAAAGCAGGGCATAGCGTTTACACTTTAACTCCAAGGATGGTTCAGCTTATAACAGATTAGAGGCCCAGTGCACAAAATTCATACACAGGAAGGGGGTTGCCTCAGCTTGGCCTACACTCTCTCCAATCTGGGACCTCTGGCTCCTAACCACTCACCTGCCTGCCAGCCCGGCCCCCCTAACTGCTCTCCCCTGCCTGCCTGATTGTCTTTAACCTCCTCTGCCTTGACCCCACCAACATGGCTTTGTTGGAAAGGATGTCCGGAAGGACATCTAGAAGGTCGTCTGGAAGATGTTCAGTCTAATTAGCATATTACCCTTTTATTAGTATAGATGGGTGATGAAACATGGCAAGAAGCACCACACAACAGAAAGGGGGTGAAACAAAGGGAGTACTTAGTCATTTGGTATCTTCAGACCTGGAGCTATCAGACAAGGGCTCCTGCAGCTGGGCTGACAGGCCCGAACCACACCCCAAAATTTCAAAAAGAAATAACTAAAATATATAATACAAACTCGTTATCCACAGAAGCTAGCAGAAATACGGAAAAGAAAAGAAAATCTTCAGTTATAATGTATTGGTGAAAAACAACAGCTTGCTCTTTTTTGGCACTTAAGGAAGTGGCAAAATCAAAATATTTCTCTGTTCCTTACCTTGACAATATTCAAAGCTCCCCTTTTTCCGGCAGTCCCCTATTACTAAGCTCAGTGCTCTCCAAGTGTTGCTTTGGACAGAGATCATGCTCCATCAATGGCTCTGCTAATCTCCTCTCTCCTGTTCTCAATGGGACAGACAGTCTGTTCACCAGCCCAGAGACCAATCTTTTCTATTGACAACAACAAAGGAGGAAAAAAACACAAAACGCATATATCACACAACCAGTCTGAAGTAGCATCCATCCGCTTACCCTATATAATAAAAGGCTAATGCGCAAATCGACTGAACAGCTGAACGACCAGTCACTGTGACACGCACTGACCACCAGGGGGCAAACACTCAACACAGGTGGTCAGTGCGCTCCCCCAGGGGGAGCGCCACTCAGCCAGAAGCCAGGCTACAGCTGGTGAGTGTAGCTGCGGTGGCGGGAGCCTCCGCTGCCTCCGCAGCAGCGCTAAGGATGTCCAGCAGGGAGCAGGCCTAAACCTCCAGGCAGACATTCCCCAAGGGCTGAGGGACTGCCCTCCCTGACCAGTGCACGAATTTCATGCACTGGGTCTCTAGTAAGATAACACTAGACCAGTGTGTTAGTTTGTTTCTTAAGAAATAGATATAAGCTCTTCAAAATTGTAGAAGATACCAAAATAATCCCCATGTTCTCAGTCCTTCCTTATAGTGACTTGTTCTAAAGGACCCTTAATTCTCCAATCCTCTGGCTCAAAAGCTAGATACATTCTGAACCTGACGATTCCTCTTTCCTCAAATTGGTATTAAAACACATGGACACCAAAGCCTTAAAAGAATGTTAGATCTTACCTGCTTTGATAAAAAGTGAAATGAAATCGTCTGTCAGATATTACGGTTTCTTTAGAAAATGCTTTGAGACATGTGTTGCCATTTTATATTTTGGAATTTTACATGCAAGTTAAATCCTGTCTAAAACGAAGTGGTGTTTCCCTGCTCTGAAATTTAAATATTGGCGTTGGTAGCTAAATGGTCTGAAACCATTAATAATAGCAATGAATGAGCTTTATGTAATTAACTAGTTTAACTATATTTAAGTCACAATTATCGGTGAATCATTTTACCAAATGAACAAACTTCTATCATATTCTTTTTTTTTCCTAGAGTGATTCTAATATTCTGATTTTCCCTGCTACATTTGGAAGATTTAGAATTCACTCATTTATCCTCAAATATTTACTGAGTGCCTATTACTCACTTTTGCATTACTACCACTACTATGGATAGAAAAAGGTATCACTATTTAGCTCATATAATCTATGAAATAATATGAGCACAATTATATATACATAAGGCAGGAATTAAATAAGTAAACAAGTAAAGATTTATAACAGTCTCAAAAAGTATAATAGCTGTTGCTATTATTTTGCTATTATTTTTAAGAGACCAAATTACTTGCTAGAAATTAAAAGTGGTGAACATATTCTGATGTATATAAACAAGCAGATTCTATTTTTAAAAAATCAATACCCTTTTGAATCTCAGAGGGAAGGTGGGGGTGGGTGGATGGGAAGAGATCAACCAAAGAACTTGTATGAGTATATGCATAACCCATGGACACAGACAATAAATAGTGTGGTGAAGGCGGGGGGGAGGGGGAAGCTTCAAGGGTCAATGGGGTGGGAGGAAAAGGGACATATATAATACTTTCAACACATTATGACTCTGCAATCAGCTGCTTCTCTCTCTCTCTTTTTTTTTTAGAGTAAAAAATCCTAACATTGCCCTAACTGGTTTGGCTCAGAGGATAGAGCATCAGCTGGTGGACTGAAGGGTCCCAGGTTCGATTCCGGTCAAGGGCCTGTACCTTGGTTGCGGGCACATCCCCAGTGGGGTGTGCAGGAGCCAGCAGCTGATCAGTGATGTTTCTTTCTCATCGATGTTTCTAACTCCTATCTCTCCCCCTTCCTCTCTGTAAAAAATCAATAAAATATTTTTTAAAAATCCTAACATTTATTTGTACATATTCATGTGAATTCCTAATGCAATAAAACATAAGATGGTATGTATTATTACTGTGTTGGGTCAGATCTTGCTTGACTTTCACCATCTCCATCAAAAGTCAGTTGTTTCTCCTTCTTTATGGCAAGAAAATCAAATAAGCAAATGTTTACCAATACTAGGTACTTCTTAATTGGACATTATCTTGAAGCTCAGCAAAGGTAATTAAAGAGAATTAACTGAAACTGGGAAACGTTTAATTTACCCTGAAACCTAATAATTTTATTCACAAAACTTTCAGCAAGTAAATGACCACGATACACAGATACACATACACACACGTATAAATACTCAAATACTGGGGCGCCAGAGGGGGTGCAAGGAAGGGAGATTGGAAGTAAATACCTCTAGATGTTAAATATGATTATTTCTGGAAATGAGTCATTCTCTGCACAATCCTATTATTGCCAGTGTGTCCATTCCAAGGGAAAAAGTAATGTAAGGAGGACAAACAAGTATGTATTAGAGGGGGAAGAAAATGAGTACTTTTCTTAGTTTCAATCACGATAGTTGATATTTGTGCTTCAGCAACCATCAGCAAGAGATGTGAGAGAGCCTGATAAAGTCGATCACGACTGTGGGCCAAAGCTCATTGTCCACTGAGCCAATGGAGAAGGTAAAGCACAGTCACATCCCCCAGGGTCTACTTCTTCCTTCTCGTGACTGCTACATACCAGACTAATGTCTGGGCTTATTCATAAAAAATGGTGGAGTAGCGCTCAGTTTACTATACAGGTAGCCATCCTTTAAGGGAAGGTGGGGGAAGGTGGATGGGTGGGACCTTCTATGCATATATGCATGGCCCATGGACACAGACAATGAGGCTGTGGGGGCGGGGGGCAGATTGGAGGGGGTCAATGAGGTGGGGCAGGCTGGAGGGGGTTTATATGGGGGTGGAGAGGGCATATGTAATATTTTCAACAAGAAAGAATTATATAAATAAATAAATAAATAAATGACTCATAAATGATCCTCCGAGAGAGAATATACTGTTCTCACGTTTTAACTTTACTTATGTTGATTTTAATCAGAGTATTCTGAGGTGATTGGAGAAAAGTTGGCAAGGGAGATAATGTTATGAAATATTTTAAATGTCCATGTTCATAAATTCTTACATGTTAGCACAGCATGCAAACATACATTCAAAGAGTACACGATGTCAACCTCAAGTTACTCATGAGAATTTTCCTCACTTAACTGTTTTACATATAGAACACGTTATATCACAATCAACAGGGTAATTCAAGAAAAGGGGGGAGTGAATGTTTAGATTTCTCCAAATAATAACGCTGGAGTCTTGTGTGTGTGCCTTATACATCCAACACATGAAATGGTCTTCCAATATGAAATAACTAAAGGCCCGGTGCATGAAATTCATGCACGGGGGGGGGGGGGGGAGCAGGGGATGTCCCTTAGCCCAGCCTGCACCCTCTCCAATCTGGAACTCCTCGAGGTATGTCCGACTGCCTGTCTAGGCCCGATCCTGGTAGGATCAGGCCTAAACGGGTAGTCAGACATCCTTCTCACGATCCAGGACTGCTGGCTCCCAACTGCTCACCTGCCTGCCTCCCTGATTGCCTCTAACCGCTTCTGCCTGCCAGCCTGATCACCCACTAACTACTACCCTGCCAGCCTAATTGATGTTTAACTGCTCCGCTGCCAGCCTATTTGCCCCCAACTTCCCTCCTATGCCTGCATGGTCACCCCTAACTGCCTTCCCCTGCAGGCTTGATCACCCCCAACTGCCCTCCCCTGCTGGCCTGATCGCCCACAACTGCCCTCCCTTTGCAGGGCCTGGAACCTCCAATGGCCCTCCCCTGCTGGCCATCTTGTGGTGGCCATCTTGTGTCCACATGAGGGCAGGACCTTTGACCACATGGAGCCAACCCTCTTGTGTGTTGGAGTGATGGTCAATCTGCAAATTACTCTTTTATTAGATAGGCTAGAATAAGTAACAGTCATGAGCACTAGGAAATATACATCCAGATATTTGTGATACTCATTCCACCCCGAAGTCTGTGTCACATGCAAATGATAGTAAATGCCTCTTTTCTTCGGTAATTGCTTCACTTGGAGGCTCAGCCCTCCCATTTGTAAAACCTCATTATGAGCGAACAGACTGAGAAACGTTTAAAAGCTAAACTACACCAAGTGTAGAATGCTTCAAACAATTTGTAGTTCTACAAGAGCGTTATTAAAAAGGCTCAACATGTTATATTACCATGGAAATTGTGGAAAACATACATTCCCAAACAAGTATTTTTTCTCCATGGTATGAAGTAATGAAAACCACATGTGCAGATCTGCGATCCATGCAGTAGTTCAGGCTGCAGCTAATAGAAAATACAGAAAGTGAACTCCGCTGTATAAAAGGTTCTTGTTACAGAAATATAATGCGAAAACCAGATGCAGACAGAAAACCTTAATCACAGATGGGAATGTAATCACTGGCAATACAGAATGCTTTTTTGATCAATTTTAACCATATGCACAATGTATTTATTTTTCTAAGGAATGCAATAACTTGAGAGAACCTTCTATTTGAATTCAGTTAACCTCGTATTTATAATGCTTTTATCTTACTCCCCCATCCTCTCAATGTGTGTACTCTGAGCCAAGGTTTTAAAAGGAAGACTCGCGGGCCTTGGCAAACCATTCTTGTATCAGTTTATCTTTCAAAAATTTTAATAAGATATAAAGACTACACACACCAGAATCAACCTCGGCAGGGAGTGCGTGCAGTTCCCCATTACTGGGTTTTTCAATCATGGCCAGACACACTTCTCTAGAGGATTATATCAACACTTGGGGAAATTTCTCCTTTAGTAAATGACAGTATTCCAAACATAAGCCTTTAGCTACACCTCCTTTTATCAATGAGCTTGGCCTGGATCAAACCTTAACTCTAACTTTCCTCTTTCCTTTCATGAAAACATTGTAGAGCAGAAGCGCTGTTCTTTTACATTAGTAAAGACACTAATAGTTTATGGTTCCGAGCAGAATGACCACGAAAGGAGTGTTACACTCTGACTTAGAGAGCATTACCTTAGTGATTGTAGTCTACCTTTGGTAAGCCTCCACAATCTCATTTATAGGACAACTAGAGGCTCAGTGCACGAATTCATCCACTAGTGGGGTCCCTCGGCCTGGCCTGCGGGATCGGGCTGAAACCAGCTCTCCGACATCCCCCAAGGGGTCCCAAATTGCAAGAGGGCACAGGCCAGACTGAGGGACCCCACCAGTACATGATCAGGGCAGGGAAGGGATGAGGAAAATTGGCCAGTTGGGAGGGACCGAGGGAGGCTCCAGGGCGTGTCCGGCCAGTCTCGCTCAGTCCCAATCGGCCGGACCCCAGCAGCAAGCTAGCCTATCAGTCGAAGCGTCTGCCCCCTGGTGGTTAGTGCACGTCATAGTGAGCAGTTGAGTGGCCTTAGCATATCATTAGCATATTATGCTTTGATTGGTTGAATTGATGACCAGGTGGCCGGACACTTAGCATATTAGGCTTTTATTATATAGGATTCTCTTATATCCCTGATATGAATTAGTCCATTGAGCACCATGTCTGACTCACTTGAGGACTACTCTCAACTTCCAACAGGAAGTGACTGGGACATTATTACTTGAGTGTCCCTCATCATAGGCCGCATGAACTAAATTTCGACGTCCCAACTCATTTCTGTGACTACACTCACCCAGATATTCCTCCACTCTTCTACAACTCTTAATATATGTGCAAAGAAACACACAATACAGCCCAGCTGGTGTGACTCAGTGGTTGAGCATTCATTTACCTATGAACCAGGAGGTCATGGCTCGAGTCCCAGTCAGGGGACATGCCTGGGTTGTAGGCTTAGTCCCCAGTGTGGGGTGTGCATGAGGCAGCCAATAGACAATTCTCTCTCATCACTGATGTTTCTATCTCCTTCCCCTCTCCCTTCCTCTCAAAAATCAATAAACATCTATATATATAAAAGGCTAATATGCTAAGTGTCCAACCACCTGACTGGTCGCTATGATGCACACTGACTGCCAGGGGGCAGATGCTCAACGCAGGAGCTGCCAAGCTGCAGTTATTTGGCAACGGCGGTTCTTGGGTGAAACACCCCGAAACCAGAGCAGAGGGAGCCCAGTTCTTCAGAGGGATGTGTGATTCCACCTTAGACCCTGGGTTATGTTGTTTTGGGGGCACTATTGGCCCCAAATTTGGTTTACTGCACACTTGTTCCACACCCTGTAGGACAGCAACTTTGCAGAGTGCCCTCTCACACTCCAGGACCCCTCGGGAGATGTCGGAGAGCTGGTTTTGGTCCCATCCCTACAGGCAGGCCAAGGGACCCCAGCTGCCAGAGGGACCCTCGCTCACTCCACAGACATGGGGGTAGGGGGAGGGACCATGAGTAGTTAGCTCCAGGGCATATCCAGCCCATCTCGCCCAGCCCCGCCCCTCCAGCCACCTTCTAATTAATTTCCTTTGAATGTGCACGAATCCATGCACTGAGTCACTAGTATTTTTTTTTTACATAAGAAAGGACCACACACACAGTCCTCCTTCTTTCTGACAGCCAAGCCCATCCGTAAGTTGGCACCACCCTACAGCTTTCAGCCTCCCATCTACCTGTGCCCTTCCAGGATGCAGCTCTCTGATGGTTAACCCCCCACAGAATGCATCATTCCATCTTCATAGCTTTGTCCACTGACCCTTTACGCAGACTTCTGCATGGCCAGCTCCTGCTTAACACTCAGGTTTCACTCAAGAGGCACTTCCCCAGAGGTGTTTTTCCCTATGACCCAAAATAAAGATTCCCCAGGGGCAACAGCACACATGTCATCCTCTCTGACATTGTTTTTACTGCCGTCATTGTGTTAACCCTAAGCAGAACCCTCTTATCAATGTCTTTATTATCTGTCTCCTCCTATTCTCCCCCCCCCCCACATACACACTAAATTGTAAGTGCTATGAGAGCAGGGTCTTGCCAGCTTTGCTCATTACTCCATCCTTCACACTTAGAAATGCTCTTGGCACATACGAAGAATAAAGCATGGCCCTAGCTCAGTGATCGGCCGCGGTTTGCCGCTCATTGACTAATGAGTTTGCCGACCACTGTCATATACGACCCTTTACCTCTCTGCACACAATACGCCACAATTGCCTAATCCTCACAGCTTCCAACTACACGGTAACATTTAGTCTAGTCCAGTGGTAGGCAAACTCATTAGTCAACAGAGCGGCAAACCACGGCTCGCAAGCCGCGGTTTGCTGACCACTGCCCTAGATGGTTTGGCTCAGTGGATAAGCATGGGCTTGCGAACTGAAGGGTCCCAGGTTCAATTCCGGTCAAGGGCACATGCCCGGGTTGTGGGCTCCATTGCCAGTAGGGGACGTGAAGGAGGCAGCTGATCAATGATTATCTCATCACTGATGTTTCTCTCTCTCTCTCCTCCTCTCCATTCCTCTCTGAAACATACACATGAAACCACAGCATAAACCCATATCCACACAACCTTCAAGGTGTAAATGCATTCCAGTAGTTTTAATGTACAGACTTTTCTCCCATTTGAGTTTACCAACTGAGTTTCCTGTGGTCTCTATACATCTTCAGACCCTACCTCTATGCACTCATTCTGTTGCAAGACCCACAAAAAAAGATTTATTTATTCCACAGAGTTCATACCAAGAGCCTAGCACAGTGGCTGGCTCATAGAAAGTATCTACTCATCATCATACACTGAGGGAACAAAGAAATAAATGATAACCAAACACTACCTAATTTTCCTTCAAGCCCCTCCATTTTATTGAAATAAAGCATTATTTTAAAATCCCTCAAATAGTATTATTATTATTATTATTATTATTATTATTATTATTATTATTTGAATCCTCACTCAAGAATAGTTTTTCCATTGGAAGGGAGAAGGAGAGACAGAGAGAAATACTGATGTGAGAGAGACAAATCGATTGGTTGCCTCCCACATGCCCCCCTGACCAGGGCTGGGAGCCTGCAACCAAGGTACGTGCCCTTGACCGGAATCGAACCCGGGACCCTTCAGTCCTCAGACTAATGCTCTATCCACTAAGCCAAACCGTCTAGGGCCTCAAATATTATCTTAAAGAATAAGGAGACAGTGACCAATCTGATTTATTTTTAGTCAAATAATGCATATATCCAATAAGTTAACAAACTGAGCGATTAAAAATAGCAGAAAGCTCTTAAATATCTCCTCTGTTACATGTACAATTTAATTTCCAAGAAATAAAAGATCTTGAAGTGACTACAGCCTACCCACACTGACCACGCGTGCTCTGGCTGGAATGGAATCTTGGCTCTTACACTTACCAGCTATTTGACCTTGGACATGTCACTTCACACCTCTAACCTTCAAGAGAAATCTGTAAAGTAGGATAATGATACCTTGCCAGGATGATAGGGAGATAATACTTATAAAGTGCCTATCACAGTGCCCCTAGTTCAAGTGCTTTTTATCCAAGTGCGAGGTCCCTACCATTTAAGAGCAGAAAGGTGGCAGCACCTCGTCTAACATTACAGCGGAAAGCATTAAAATAAAAGCCTTAGGTCACTGCTCAGCAATGACCTCGGGCAATGCGAAGCATTTCCCTTCTGAAAGCCACAGCTATACCGTTGGCGATAAACATATAGCCGCCAGCCACACCACAGTGTGAGGAATGAAGCAGCAGGTCCTGAACATTTTGCAGTGTAAAAAAAAAAAAAAAAAAAAAAAAAAGGAGCAAACAGCCACAGACTAATATTCTGTGTCACCCATTTTTATTTCCCTCATCTAATTGTATCTGTGGAAGAGGAGCATCGTGAGGGGATAAGAGGGGAGAGAAGCAATGATTTCCAAAGAGCGGCTTCTCCAAATAAAGGCACCTGTTCCGCGCCGGCATCTTTCCCAGGAGGGAAAACGAGACTTCCAAAGTATCTGCATTTGTGATTGATGGGCACGCATCTCCCCCCCAAAATAAAATTAAAAAAAAAAAGATAAGACGGTTGTCCAACTGCAAGCATGGTCCAGTTGCTGCTGCTCCTTCTCAGCTGACATCCACCTCTCTTCCTCCCCCCCTTTCCTCCTTCCCTTTCCCACCGCACAGAGGCATAACAATGTGGTATTCTTGCAGACTCTATAGACAGTGGTCAGCAAACTGCCGCTCGAGAGCCACATGCGGCTCTTGTGGCCCCTTGAGTTTTTAGCAAAGGCCAGCTTAGGAGGACCCTGATTAAGTTAATAACAGTGTACCTACCTATATAGTTTAAGTTTAAAAAATGTGGCTTTCCCAAGAAATTTCAGTCGTTGTTCTGTTGATATTTGGCTCTGTTGACGACTGAGTTTTGCCGACCCCTGGTCTACTGTAACTTTTCTAAGTGCAGGGAGAAGTCCTGATAACTTCTCATTTAGCTTTGGTCTGGTCCCACCCGTAGCCCATGTGACTGGCCCTGGACGAGGGGAAATTCCTAGGTGGTGGGATTTCAAGACTTTCAGGAGAGCAGCAGGAGGCCCTGGAACAGAGAAGCTGGGAATAAAAAAGTCTAGGTTCAGAGCTTGCCCTTACTCCATCCCCCCCAACCCCACCCAACAAACACACTGGTACAGAGTGACCTTGGGCAACTGAAGGAACCTTGCGGGCTGATTTACAAAGTGACCTCATTCCCAGCTGAGTATTAAGACAATAAATATGTGTGCCCCCACGAAAACCTCGACTGTGCCCTCTCCCTGTACACATCTGTCTGAACTGCAGGCCGCTGCCTCTCTGAAATCATCTCTTCAAACGGAAATGCTAACAGTGAGACCATACACCCACTTCCGCTTCCGGAGTCACAGGAACTTGGGGTGAAATGGCCTGGCCACAGCCATCCCTGGTGTTAAGACTAGTTCATTAGGCAGCAGAGCATGTGGGACTCCCACACAGTGTCCAAAAAGGCAAGGCTGGCCCTAACCGGTTTGGCTCAGTGGATAGAGCATCGGCCTGCGTCCTGAAAGGACCCAGGCTCGATTGCGGTCAAGGGCATGTGCCTTGGTTGCGGGCACATCCCCGGTAGGAGGTGTGCAGGAGGCAGCTGATGATGTTTCTCTCTCATCGATGTTTCTGACTCTCTATCCTTCTCCCTTCCTCTCTGTAAAAAAATCAATAAAACATATTAAAAAAAAAAAAAAAAGACAAGGCTAGGTGGGGGAGGAGTGGAGATAGGGGATAGAGGAGAGCCGGAGGGGCAGTGCTCAGCCTGGGACGGTGCGCACAAAACAGATCTGTCTGTCTAAGAGGGTAGGAAGGGAGTCCTGCCAACTACGGATGACCTGGCGGCCTCTGACCGAGGAAACTCTAGGAGCCCCAAACTGATTTTAGTCTCATTGGGTCCCTGATCAAAGGGACGGTTCCAAGTCATAGACGTGTCCACACACACGATATTTTGCTTACAATTTTCAGAGAGAGAGATCATACTTTACAAAACTCTCACCTGTACACTTCAAGGCAAAAAATAAATAAACACACAAAACTAGTTACGATGTGCATTGATGATGTTGCAAGTGAAATGACCGCCTCATAGCGTGCCTAGGGCTAATTCTGTCCATGGGGGCGGTGTGTGTGTGTGTTTGTTTGTGTTGCTGAAACATACACACCAAAATATGACAGCAATAAGTTGTAGATTCCATAAGAGAAAACACAGACAGGGGACCAAGGTGGAGAGAGATTGAAAAATGAAGCATGTTCTTGGAACCCAATTTTCATTTTCATCTTAGCCATGAAAGATTTCAGAAGAGCGCTAGGTAAATCACTTGAGTTCCAGGCAGGAACGATCAACAACTATTTTTGAAAACATCGAATAGTACCCCCATTGTCCTAGACTCCTGCAAACCAGAAGAGAAGTCATAAGGATGGTAGCAAACGTTGGATGCAGTAAGTCCTACTTCTGAGGAGGAGAAGTCATGAAGGCTTCAGAGAGTGGTTTCATTATAGACTTGGGAGAGGACGTAGTGGGGTCCCTTTGGGAAAGGGTCTTAATTAAGGCCAAGGTGAGAGAAGTCTAGCAGATCGGCAGTGTTGTCTACCTTGAACATCTCTATGTCCCCAGCTGTCAAACGGGGCCAGGCTCTGCATTCAGTATTTGCTGAAAGAAGAGAATGGAGAGTAGTCCCAAAGAGACCAGGTGGGACACTGAGCATGAGCAAGCAAGTCTGGACTCAAAGTGATGCTTCTCACAGATCTCATGGGATCCTCAGGACAACCTTAGGAAGTCCTGTCATTTCCACCCAGATGAGAATTATTTCCAGGTGAAGCAGGAGGGGGGGAGGAGAGACCACAGTCAGGCCGTAAAGCACTTGGGTGTTGGGTCTTTCCACCACTCTGCTCTACTGTCTCTGGCAGTTAACAGAGCAGCCTAGTTTTCCAACCCCTACCCCCACCACCACCACCACCACACACACCCCCCACAGGAGGGCAGAACCCGCCCATCGCAGGCTGATGCTGCAGTCTCCAGCCTCACAGTGAGTGAAACAGGAAAACCAGACTCACAAAAAGACCCCAGGGGACCAAGTGACAGACAACGAACTCTCCTTACAATTGCTCAGGTCTGGGCCCCTTTCTTCTGCCAAAGGAACTACTGTCAGCTTCTTGGACATTCCACCCCACGTTGTTCTGCCTATGATTCATTCTTATTAAGCACAACTGACAACAGAAAAACATAAGTCTCCAAAAAATTAAGTTCTGTTGCAAAGGGTAAAAACCCCTTCCTTTTTTATGGCAGAGTAGGATTCCATTGTTAAAATGAGCCAGTCAGAGAAAGACAAGAGCCCCAGGACCTCACTCATGTGTGGAACTTAATGAAAAAAATTGAACTACCAAGCAAAACAGAGACAGACTCGTAGGTAGAGAGCAGGCGGGCAGCTTGGGGTGAAGGATGTTGGGGGGGAATTGAGAAAAAGATCTTAAAAAGAGAGAGAACTCATGGGCATGGATAACAGTCTGGTGATTCTGGGGGTTGGGGGGAGATGATGGAGGTGGAAGAGGGCAGAGAAGGGATAAATGATGATGGGTTAATTAAATTAAAAATTCAATTCTGCCAGATTTTATAACAAAACCCCAAATGGGAATCTAAAGAGACTTTGCTTTGGGTGATGAGCACACAACGCAGTGTTCAGATGATGTTTTGTTGAATCGTACACTTGAACTTGAAATCTGTATGGGTTTAGGAACCAATGTTACCCCAATAAATTCAATTAAAAATATTTTTTAAAATATTGGATCACAAAAATAAGTAAATAAAACACGTTCAACAGGCTGCCCAGAACCCATTACAATAACTTTGCCTTTATAAATCTTACCTATCTCAAGACAAGCTTAAATCCCAACTCCCTCTCCAGCCTCTAACATTTCATTTACTGTATCATTTAACTGGCAAGTCATCAAAGCCTCTGATCATATGTAGATATTTAATTTGTCCTGCGCGGGTTTACCATTCAGTGGAACTAAGCCTGCTCCCTGCTCGGTGTCTCCATCTAACATACAGTTTTACACATAGTAGGAATTCATTAAACATTTATTCATTTGCTAAAGGTTTTCAGCCAAGACTACAAATTTCAATTTTCTTTCAGATACTCTAAAAAGGTGTCATTATTGGGGCTACCCAAAATGCGTATGCCTTTCTTCAAAAATAGTCAAAGTCAGCTTAGTGATTTGCTTATTTTATTGTCCTTCACTTACATTTTTCCTCTGATATTTTATATCTGCTCCCTCGCACCAACTCAAAGCTTGACTTGGACATGACAATGGAGATGGACCACACTTACTTTCCATTTAGACCTGAACCCACCTGTCTACCCGGACTTAAACAAAGACCTAAAAATGCATTGCCCACATTTGTTTCCCACCAAACGCCAAAAACATGAGTCTGGTTTCTAAATACATCTAGCTAGAGGTGAGAATGAAAACATATAACAGGGGCCAAAACCGGTTTGGCTCAGTGGATAGAGCTTCGGCCTGCGGACTGAAAGGTCCCAGGTTCGACTCCGGTCAAAGGCATGTACCTTCGTT
The DNA here is from genome assembly GCA_027563665.1 of Antrozous pallidus. Taxonomy (NCBI): domain Eukaryota; kingdom Metazoa; phylum Chordata; class Mammalia; order Chiroptera; family Vespertilionidae; genus Antrozous; species Antrozous pallidus. The sequence goes on from CM050510.1 coordinate 7,799,752, forward strand.
GATGGCACATCCCCAGTGCGGGGTGTGCAAGAGGTAGCTGATTGATGTTTCTCTCTCATCGATGTTTCTAACTTTCTGTCGCTCTTCCTTCCTCTCTGTAAAAAATCAATAAAATAGCCAAAACTGGTTTGGGCTCAGTGAATAGAGCATCAGCCTGCAGATTGAAAGGTCCCAGGTTTGATACCGGTCAAGAGCATGTACCTTGGTTGCAGGCACATCCCCAGTAGGGGGTGTGCAAGAGGCAGCTGATTGATGTTTCTCTCTCCTTGATGTTTCTGACTTTCTATCCCTCTCTCTTCCTCTCTGTAAACAATCAATAAAATATATTTTTTTAAAAAATCAATAAAATATATTTTAAAAAATAGAAAATATGTAACAGGTAGGCAAAGGGGCTGGGTAGTAAAGAAGACTTGTCTGACACATGATGAAGGTTAGCCAATCTGAACAGGCACTTGAAAAGAGCACTTTCACAGCAAAGGTTTACTATGTCACTCTGATAAACACCACAGTTCCAGTCCCAATATCATCTGCTGTTCCTCCCAGCTGTGTTTGCTCATCACTGTGTACATAACATATGCATAGATTCGGAAAATAAACTAGCAGTCTTCCCTAACCTGCCTCACAGCTCACATCTCCCTGTGTCCGGAGGTTAGGGAAGAGAGCACAGTCCATCTTGTCTTAACCAAACAGATCAACCACCTTCTGCAGATTTTTGTTTAAAGCACAACTTACATCCTGCTTACACCATCCACGGAGGGACGACTTCCCAGTCTTTGATATTCCGCTTGCCAAATCTAATGTGCATCTGAAGTGCTCTCTGCTAATGCTGCTAGCTCCCTGCACCACGACTGTATGTCAGCACCTGCAGGTACCATTCTCTCTCTACTTTTTCCAGATCTTTCTGATCTCCTACCTGGTCACTAGGTGCACTCCCACGAGATGTAATAGAAGGGGCCTCTGCAATAGTCTCTGTAACAGCACCTTACAGCTGGCTTTCTCTCCCTGTGCTCGAATCGACTGGCCACACCTAGCTGACCCCTGTTCTGACAAGGTTGCCTCTTACTATTAGTGGCCCGTAGCTGTTGAGCATCCGTAGACAAATTGCCATTACATGTCAGGGTACTATTTTCTCTAATGCAATATTCAATCCAGTCAACTCAGGTCCCAGCTAAAAGCTCACCACAGAATTACTTCAAGTCATCCTCCTTTCTGGCAAAAAAAAAAAAAAAAAAAAAAAAATGGTTCAATTTGGCCTCCCACCGAACTTTGAGGCCAATGAGAAAATATCCCATAACCCATGAAGCAACAGTGATCCTTACGGCTGCCATTTCTAAATGACAGATGAAAACAGCCTAACTTTAACTGTAGATATTCGTGAAGAACAGGAGAAATTTCTGGGTTGTTGTTAATAGTCAACTGAGGATAGTTTTCTGTTGATTTTTAGGGAGAGGGGAAGAGAAGAGAGACAGAGGAGAAACATCGATAAGAGAGAAACACAAACATATTGATTGGTTGCCTCCTGCAGGAGCCCTGACCAAGGCCAGCGCCAGGGAGGAGCCTGCAGCCAAGGTATGTGCCCTTGACCAGAATCGAACTCGGAACCTTTGGTTTGCGGGTTGACGCTCTACCTACTGAGCCAAATGAGCTAGGGCAAAATCAGTAGACGTTTCCATGCCATCCTGGATGACAACAAAGTGCTCAACTTGACCAAATCACAAATAGAAGAATGCAATAGCTCCTTAAATTGCAAAGACATTCAGCCCACGCTCCTTTTTTTAAAAAAATTCACAGATTAGGATTACATTTCTAGTAATGTCTACATTTTTCACAAACTAAAGAAAAGTACAAAATCAAAGTGTTATTGGTAATAACTGGGCTTTTCACTCTTTTGAAGAACATCAGAAGACTTTCTTCAGACAATGCAAGAGGGCAAGCTTCCCGTCTTTCTTATTTAAGAACTGATTCTTAGCCAAATGATAAAGCTCCTTATTCATTTAAATAAATTGTTACTTACCAGGTTCTCTCCAAAAAAAAAAAAAAAGTGATTTAAAGAGGTAATTCTCTAAATATCCAAGTGAAGTGACTTAAGTCCAAACTGTGAGACTGTGGGGTACCGTGAATACATGATAAGCACAACCAATCATCACCATTCTTTAGCCCAACCCATTACACCTGCCCCCACACACCAAATTCATCTTATCCAGCAACTATGAAGGAAAAGCCTAAAAGTTATTTTACTGAGAAAAACCTAAAATCTTTTGATCCTTCTCATTGCATGCACAGGTTCCTCCCTCTAACACTCACCTCTGAAAAAGGTACAGTAAAAGCTAAATTTCAGACAGACAATCATCTAAGGTCCAGGATGGCTATGGGAAAAATGGCTCCCTACTCCCAGTGCCATTCTTTACAAAGGAGAGTAGAAAGACAGCAATGTTCTACAGTGACTTCATTTCCCAGTTATACGGAGATTAGCAGTGTCCCCTCCCCACCTAAGAATTAAAAATATAAATAAGGCCCTAGCCACTCTGGGTCAGTGGACAGAGCGTTGGCCTGCAGACTGAAGGGTCCCAGGTTCGATTCTGGTCAAGGACATGTGCCCGGGTTGAAGCCCGATCCCCAGTAGGGGGCATGCAGGAGGCAGCCAATCAATGATTCTCTCTCATCATTGATGTTTCTATATCTCTCTCCCTCTCCCTTCCTCTCTAAAATCAAAATATATATATATTTTTAAATGGTTTATATATGGATTTGTTTTCATTCACCTAACCACGGGAAATTTCTGAAAGCCTACTCATAGAATCATATATAGGCTCATACCTATTAATGTTCAGAAGCCTATTAATCACTGAGTCTGCCCCTCATCGCACTTCTGCAGAGGGAAGCCGAGGGCTAGAACACACCTCCAGCTACACAGCGAAAGTCAGTGACTAAACTGAAAAGGGAACCCCAGTCCACCTAGTCGTCAGAGAAAGGCACCCGTACCAGGCCTCTTTTTTTGTAACACAAAGAGTGGTTGCTGCTATAGAACTACAGTCACAGACTCCACATGGCACAGAATCCCTCTCCTTCCACCTTAAAAGGGGGCCGGGAAGTTGGACCTAGCTCATTGGGTGATGCTGAAATCAAGACAAAGCTCGTGGACCAGGGAAGATGGGTCCATGGTGCTGAATGACAGATCAAGAAAGGAAACAGACTCATTCCTCATAGAGTCAGGGAAGTGTGGGAAGGTGATAAGTTGACGAGGGAACAGAATTTTGTAACGGAACAATCTGAGATTAGAAAATATGGAGGGACAAAAACTGGCATGTACTTGAGGGCATCCAACGATATCTATCAGCTAGTAGCCAATCTGTTTCCTAGGCTGGGGGCGCGGGGAGGGCATAGGTAGAGAAAACCATGAATGGATAGATATCATAGCTGTTAAGGAGAATATTAAACCAGGCATTCAAAGAATAAGAAATGTGGGGACAAAGTAGGTAGTCAACTTTGGGAACACATGGAAACTGCAGTTTTCCATGAGGGCAAAAGGTCAGGGCAGAAGAACAACTACAGCCAGTCTTGGTGTGAGGGCTGGAGCTCTCTGAACTAAAGAGAGTGAAATGCTGGTTAAGCATTTACTTAAAATCAGTGCTGATGGGTTGGGTGGGGGGGGGGGGGGGGTAGGGGGGAGAGGATAACTCCAGGTCTCTAATATTTGGCAGTTCTTTTCTCTCCCAAGACCAACAACTAGGTGGCAGCCCTTGAAAGTCTGGAGCACCCTCAGAAGTGGCAGGTGCCCCAGGCGATAAAAGATTAATGAAGCGAGTCAGTCACATCACCTAAGGCACTTAGAAATGCCTAGATTTTTAGACAAATAATGAGAAAGCCTTATATCTGTGCCCTTTCTCTACGTTCAATAGGATTTATATTCTAAAAGCCCCATCCACCCAAATACTAACTTTCCTTTGATATCTTGACCAAAATGAAACTACAAAAACAGTGCTTGATTTATTCCTTCTTGAGTTACATTATATAGGTCATCGCACCCTAGCCAGCTTGGCTCAGTAGATAGAGTGTCAGCCTGCAGACCCAAGGGTCCCAAGTTGGATTCCGTTCAAGGGCACGTACCTCTGTTGCACGTGCAGGGGGCAACCATATTGGTGTGCTTCTCTCACACCAATATTTCTCTCTGTCTTTCCCTCTCTCTCCAAAAAGCAATGGAAAAATATCCTTGGGTGAAGATAAAAAACAAACACACATTATACAGGTAATCTCCAAGAAGGTCTCTGAATCAGAACCTGGACATCTTGTCATGAAGTGTGAACATTTTGAAGAGTCCCAAGAAGTTCTCCCCTGTGGACACTATCTAAGGTCCTAAGGCTTCAACACTGAGCAAGGCTCCAGCACAAACCACTCATTAGAGGAGACACCCAATGACCAGTGCTGTTTCTGTGAAATACATTTTCTGACACTGACACATGACTCGGCACCATTTCTTCAGGGTGGCAAAGTCCTTGGGGCTTTACCAGGAAACATGTACACATGGGGACCCAGGTCAGTGAAAGATGTGCTAGCACAATATGCCACAATTTGGCTTCAAATCTGAAATTCCTTCAAAGCATTATTCTTCGGTTGGCTACCTAGATGTTATCGCAAGAACACACTCCATACAGAGTGGGGCAAAAGTTGGTTCACATGAAACAGTTTATTCTTATATTATGATTGATTAATTATTGTCTAATTTCCCATAGGAACAGCTGTACACCTACTTTTGCCCCACCTTGTAATGGTCTTTAAACGACTTCTTCTGACTGGGTGTGTCAAGAGAAGCACTGCATTTGTTAATCCAGAATGCTAATGTGTCTCATGGTCTACCATCCCCTTAGCCCATTCTGCAGATATTCTGGAGTGTCTGGAAATTCCGAAGCCGCAAGCTGCATAGCCTCTAGCTGATCCAACCCAGTGATCACATCTCACCCTGAACAAATTACCATCAACCCAGGTCAACCCAACTGCAATTGTGGATACAGTTAATATTGAACCTGACCCAAATTTCATCAGACTTCTGCCTTAACTCTCTATGCCCAGTTTCAGGTGACTTGCACTGCCACTCTTACTACGGGGATGAAGCATTATTTATAGTGATTATTTATGACGTGTTAGGGTTTTCTTCCGCATTAATGCCGAATGATTTAAAAAAAGAACATGTCTTTCCTAGAAATGCCACTGGTGAAAAGCATCTAATTTCCTCTCTAATGTAGTCTTTTCCCTGTCCATGAAACTTATTTGATTAGCAGTGCCACAGGAGCTAAAGCTTTTGTATGCAGCCACTCAAGCATAATTTAATCATTTTACTTAAGCATGAAAAATATTATTCTGAGAGCTGTTAGGTAAAAAAAAAAAAATTCTCTGATTAGTTGAAACTTACATTTACAGGTATATTAAAGGTGAAATAAATCACACGACACTCAGTATGTAACGGAACAGTGTTAACTTAGCTATAACAGTCAGCAGTCAGTTAAAAACTGTATTGTTAGACACTGTAAGGAATCACTATCTCATTTTAAATAACTGTATTTAAACAGGCTTTTTAAAAAATAAATTTTGATCTGCACGAACCCCTTTGAGAATACCCGCTTTTCACCTATGGAAACCACTTTCATGGCCAAACAAGATGAGGTTCTAATTACATAACACCATTTATCTGCCGAGGATAAAAGTGCCAACAAATGAAAATGCACATTAGGCGAGAGGTTGTCAAAAAAGAAAATTGTCTTTTTTTTCCCCCCCCTTCCTTGTTTTGTTGTGCGTGATGTTTTTTGTTTTTTCTTTAATAACCCACTCGCTAACAAAAGGCTGCAGTGGCTTCCAAATTATAGGTTGTTATTTTTAGTGGAAGTAGCTCAATATTCATATTGGAGCAGATGTAGCAGTTTAACAAAACAGCTCTTCAAATCCTGCACAAATTGAAAACAGGAAAACTGATTGCATTCGCTCTTATCACTTTCCCTTTCTGAATTGACACTTTTGGCCTTCGGAAAATTTACCCAGGGCTTTCATCCCGAAAGCACCTGCTGATCAAACAGAAACCTAACATTTTCATGAAAATGGTATAAAGCACTAGTTTTGTTCTAACCGCTGCAGAGGGCATCAGTTGCCTACTTGATGGCAAAAATTGCTGCGTCTACGGCCTGCGGATAATAGCTTTATCTTCCCACTGCGGTTTCAAAAAATACGTTATGTCTTTTTCTTAGGCCCTCGCATATTCGCTTTTTGTACAATTCACATCTCTTTGACTCAAGGTCTGCCTAACGCTCCGTTTTCTTATGCAGGGCCCCACTAAAGCGGAGTGTAGACAAGAGTGGATTGCACTAAGAAAATAAGGACTACTTCGAATTTATTTCCTCTGCTGCAAATAGGCATATATTTAAGCTTTCCATATTCCGGCCTATGCATGCAGGTCAGGGCAAAAGTCGGTGTGTAGTATGTGAAACACAGGGTTTACTCCTGTCATATTGTTAATTACTGTGTTAATTACTGTGTTAATTTTCCATCAGGACTGCCGACCCACGCTGGCCCCCTCTCTGCACGCCCCCCACTAAATGAGACAGGAAGCAAGCACCCAGTCAGCTCCATTTTGGAAGGGGACTTGCACAGTCTCTGATCAGACAGAGATTCGGCAGGTGCTTGGGCGTCTGCCTCTCCTGGGCTGGGATGTCCCCCCACGTGCCAACGGGTGCACATCGCCACGATGTCACCAAACCACTTCATACACCCGGCGGCGGGGGCAACAGTCCATCTTGGGAAATGGCTATGATTCGGAAAGTCTGCAAGATTGGTATCTCGGCCGCTTTATTTTTTAAATAAAAATGCTCCAGACATTTCTCTGGAACACCCAGCTCTGGGTGGCATGAATCTCCGAGGACATTCTCTCTCTCTCTCTCTCTCTCTCTCTCTCTCTCTCTCTCTCTCCCCCCCCCCCCTCGGTCTCTCTCTCTCTCTCGGTCTCTCAGCCCACAGAGCTCTCCCCCCCTCGGCGGGACTCCAGGCTGGCCATTGGGATTGTGCCTGGGGGGCACGGGCACTGAAGGCAGAAAGGGCACACACACACGGTCATACATGTGCCACTCTGGCCGGCGGGGCTGGGAACTGCAGGGCTGCACGGTGCTCACCGAGGCGACAGCAAACCCCAACTGTCACTATGCTCAGCCCAGGGGAGTGAAATGATGGCCTCTATTGTCTTACCCCCAAGGAGTGCGCTGTCACCAAGAAAACATGCCCCCCAGCTCTGAACAGATTGGAATTATGCTTTCTTAGGGACTGGATCGTATTTATCTATGAAAATGCCTATCTTGACCAGGGGTAAGAGGCAAAACAATCATTTTTTGTCTCCCACGTTCACCCATCTTGAGGACATTCCAAAGTTGACATGACAGCTTTTGGAAATCCACTCCCGGATCGATAAAACACTTGGTATTCTTCCTTCTCAAAGCCAACTCCTCAGGGGAAAAAGGTCCATGGGTCAAATCCAAAGTCCCAGTCTGCCCAGTAGACTCAGGAGTGACTTTTTTTTTTCCCTCTAGACCAACTGGAAACCACACCAGAAAAACAACTCCTATCACATGAAAAGTCGGCTTTGTTAGCTTTTCTCCCTCAACCGAGCACGTTAGCATCAACTCGTCACTCTTTCAAATCCATTAACATAAAGTCAGGCACAAGGGACCCATTCCCAAAGCCTCCATCCCAAAAGCCACCTTTTTTCTCAGTTTGCCAACCCCCCAAATAAGGGGTCAATGAAACTCGTGTTACAATGGAAGGTGCTGAGAAAACAGAGCAGGGGGTGGCGGGGAAGAGGCAATCCGACATACAAGTCACTCCAATTCTGCCCCAGCTTTCCGGCCCTCCCTTGCACTGGCGGGCTGTCTCCCCTGAAAACCAAAAGGAACTAATCAAGTTGTTAAGAAGCCTTTTCTCTTCCCTCTTCATCTAAAGGCTTCGGTGTCCAGTCCATAAGTAAGCCATTGTTCCCCCTTTATAGAGTCTCTCCAGAGCTATTCAGGCCGGCAAACCTAAACCCAATTCCAGATAAGGCCCTCTGGTAATCTCACCTCGGCGTGTCCAGTCCGGATAGCGGAGGTGATGGGAGATAGCGGCCAGGCCAGGGCTGATGTCTCCTCGTCACCCATACAACAAAAGACAGATCTCTCTTCCTCCCTCCGCTAATCTCTAAATGTAAATTCTCTCTGCCCGCTCAGAGGAGCCACAGATAACGGGTTACATCTTCACTTCTCCCGGGCTTATCGACTTCTGAATCATTTGGAAAGGGAGAGAGGGGAAAAGAGAAAAATCAGCCTCTCCATGCTCTCCCTCCCCCCTCTCCCTCTACTCTCCCCCCCCCCCACAACTCCTTCCCACCCCTCCCACCTCCCCACGCGCCTCCCCTCCCCGTTCACTCACTGAGATTACCTTCTGGCAAAGGAGCGCAGAGAGAGGCGCAGCAGCCCAGGCGGCACCCAGACCCCGGCTTTGTATTCATTAAACACACATCAGAGCTTATCAGAAGTAAAAGGCTTGTCGGGATGGCACATTGTGTGTGAGTGAGTGTGTGCGCGCAGGAGGCAGAGGAGAGGAGCCAGCGTGCATCGGGGTGATTACAATATCAGCAGGGCCCAGATGGAGGCAGGAAAATAAACAGAGGGAGCATGTGAGACGGAGCAGGGGAGAGAGGGAAAGGAGGAGAGAGCCGGGGAGAGGCAGGCTGGAGGAGGAGGGAAAATAAACCTGAAGGAATAAGGGGAGGGTTTCAGGCCCTAGGATGGAGAGTGGGGAGGGGAGGGGGGGGAGGCAGGGAGCAGGAAGTAGTAGGATGGAGGTACCCCAAGGCTGGGTGAGAATGGACAGGGGGTGGTCTCCTGCATTCTCAACTCTGTCCCTAATCTGAGAGAAAGGGAGGGATCCAGGCGAGCAAACTCGATCTGCTCCGGGGCCAGCCCGTGGGCATGTTGGAGGTGCTGGTGAGGTCAGAGGTGAGTACCCCCAGGATACGTTCGCCTGCTCACCGCCACCCAAATGGCCACAGTTTGGGAAACAGACCTAGCCCAGTGCTCAGAGCGATTACACAGCCTCGCAGACCCACCTCGAGTGGGAGTTCTCGCCTCTTTCTTTGCTGGCCCCAGCACCCCTAAATTACTTACACGCACATGCGCATACACACACACACACACTCCCCCCAAGGCAGGGACAGACACGGGCCGGACACTGACCATCTCTGGGCCGCAATGCACGCCGGCACGTGGCCGGCAGCCAGCATTCCTGTGCTGAGAAGGAGCGCTCAAGATCGGTGGCTGCAGGTGACTCCCGGAGACATCTGTCCACCTCCAGAGACTGTGTTGAGGGGCGGGGGGTTCCTTACGGGCACATCTCAGAGTCTATGCTCCAGGTGGGGATTTGAAATGGAGGCAACGAGTCCCTGCTTGAGCTGCCTCACAGCTCTCCACCCACCCGGGGCCCAGGGACCCCTCAGAGACCAAGCAGGGTGAAGGCTTGTCCATCAGCCCAGAGTTCATCCTCCTCAACATCGGGGTTAGGAAGGAGACACATCAGGTCAATCCAGGAGCAGCCCCTTTTCTCTTTTAAAGGTACCCATCAGACAATCTGAACAATGATCAGATCCTTAATGGAGTGCAGATGGTGCAGCAAAAAGGCTACTATTGCCCTAGCGGGTGTGGCTCAGTGGCTAGAGTGTCAATCTGCAGACTGAAGGGTCCTGGGTTCAATTCCGGTCAAGGGCACATGCCCAGGGTTACAGGCTCGATCCCCAATAGGGGGGCATGCAGGAGGCAGCCAATCATTGATTCTGTTTCATCATTGATCTTTCTATCTCTCTCTCTCCCTTCCTCTCTGAAGTCCATAGAAATATATTAATTTAGCCCTAGCTCAGTGGATAGAGCGCTGGCCTGCAGACTGAAGGGTCCTGGGTTTGATTCCCATCAAGGGCCCATGCCTGGTTGTTGACTCGATCCCCAGTAGGGGGCGTGTGTGCGGGAGGCAGGCAAGCCATGATTTTCTCTCATCATTGATGTTTCTCTCTCTCCCTTCCTCTCTGACGTCAATGGAAATATATCTTTTAAAAAAATAATTTTAAAAAGGCCACTTTATTAGTGGAGGGTGGGGAGTACTTGGTTGTGTTAAGAAGAGCCAACTGCTCTATGAAGTGTGAGTTCAGAATAAAACAGCCAGGAAGCCGCACAACTGCTCATGGCCCACAGCGACACGTGGGGTCAGAAAACACTGTGTGCGTGGTGTCGCAGTCTAGAGGGACAGAAATGGTGGGGCTGAGAGGAGGCCAGTGAGCAGAGACAGGAAGACAACACACATGTGACACAGTGGCCCCACATGTGACACAGTGGCCCCACAGAGGAAACTAAGTTGAAGCAGTCCTTTAGAAAATGAGGCGAAGCATGGTTTAGTCAAGCACTCCCCTCCCCCAAACAGCCCAAACACAGTGTTATGTGTAGTGGCCCCCCCCCTCTACCCGCCCTTCCCCGTGCTCCCCCCACCTCTGATAAATGAATCCAGGGAAATGCGATAGCTAAGGCCCAGTGAAGCAAGCTGGGCATCGCTGGGGGAGGGCATGTGTGAAGGCCAGGATCCAGGGGGTCTGCCACAACCCTCCAGCGACCCGGTCACCTGGACAGCCTCGTGGTGTCACCGAGATGAGGAAAAGATGACACTTCTCCAAAAAACCAGCCAAAAGCGGCCAGGCTCAGCAGTGAGAGAAGGGGAGAGGGTAGGAAGTCAATCACTTGGCAGGTATATCACCTAACGAGTGAGCTCTACCTAAGTCAGACTCTGCCATGCTCCCGTGTTTTAAATTTAATAGAAGATTTCTGGGTATCATTTCAGCTCTTATAAAAGGCGACTTCTCACATCTTCCCTAGTTGTTACACGAAACTGCCTTCAGAGCAACCAAGTCCAACCACACACGCCTTCCCCTGTATGACATTTCAGTGGATCAATTTGGACACAGGCTACATGCAAACGCCTGTAAATCGAATGCAACTCTAGGAAGGGGGAAAAAATACAATGTACAAATGCCCAGTGAATTTTCCATTACATGATCTTTGGAAAAATGCTATTAAAAAAAAAAAAAAAGTGGGGTAGTTTCAAACTCAGAAAAGGCTTACATAGTTTTTTCTTTTAAAAGCATCCAAACACTGAAGACATGAGAAGGGTGTGCAAGAGCTAATCTGCCCGTGTTCTCATTCGGGAAGAGGTGCAGTATTTCTACTGCTACCTTGTTTGTTCATTGCCTTTTGACTCCCAGTCATAGGAAAGGTCAACCAATTCTCAAATGGGAAGGATCCATGACTTTCCCAAAGCAAATACTTTGCTGCTAAGCTTTCCTTTAAAAAAAAAAAAAAAAAGCAATATAACAATCAAGGACTATAATCACAGAATAAGTGTCCAACCGAAAGTGGTTTCTATAATCACAGCTGTCTTCAAGTCCAGGCTAGTGCCTAGAAATCTTAATTGCAACTAGTCCTCGTCTTAATAATAGGCTGCCTTCCTAGAAAAGCAAGAAGTCCATCTGCCCCAGGAAGATAAGTTTTGAAGCATGAATGCAGATAAAAATCTCGCGTTTTCTTTCTTTCTTTGAGTGTGTGAATTCTAGGGTGCTATGATGTGAGAATTCCAGCATATGACCGTTACCGCATGATATCTCACCCCTCAGCTTGTCATTATTTCATTTGGAATTCTTATGTTAATTATGCTCATCATTACTATAAACAGATGTGGCAGACATCCATGTGACCTTTTATTGAGGAATGCATTCCTCACTTATTTTACGTTAATTTCTCATTTGTGTGGAACTGAACTACAGTTTTGTTTTTTTTTTTTAAAAAAAAAGGCTTTCTAATTTCCGGGTGTTTTGTGAACATAAGTTAATACAGAACCTCCCTTCAACATCACCAATCTTCATTTCAAAATATTAGACTATTCTTACCGTGTAAGCAGCCTCCCAGGACATTTCTACCTTGGACGCCGAACCTCCCTGCTTCTCACTACATTGCTGCTCTGCATGTCAAACAAAGGCTAGCATCCATCTTTAAGTGACTTGTCTTTTTTCTTTTTCCTTTTTCTTTTTCTAACAGCAAAGGTTAATGCAGCAGAATTGTGCTTCAAAACCAAGTGCCTAGCAGCTACGTAGCGATTTATTCACTCATAACTCAACCATCACCCCCCCTTTACATAAAAACACATTTACAATAAAATCAGTATGGATTTCATTAGCTGAAAACCTCCTCGAATTTCATTTCTTTGGCCCTAATCTATAATTAGTGTGGACAGACAGGTGCAAACCCTTCTCCTCCACAGATGGCTACTGGAAATGGTGCAAAGTAGCTCCTTCTGTTTAAACAACACAGAGATAACCTGCTCTGTCTTATCACTTACAATTACCTCCATTAAACTGAACTAATGTTTGCCTTAATAAAATGCTCACTGTTCTTTAAACATTATTTAGGAACTCTTATATTAATGGGTGTTAAAAAAAAAAAAGAAGTAGATTGGAAGGTATCGCTTTAGATAATAATTTATGCTGAAGAAAATGTTCCCAGGAATGGCTCACAAAGGTGTCAGTGGACTTAACAGTTAATTTTGCACAAATAGGGTTAACTATGATATTTTTAAAAGGCATTTTACTGATAAACACTTTTTAACAAGTAAAGGGGGAGGAAACTTAACATTTTCTTGAGGTTTGGAAGGATGAAACATTCCATTTTTTTTCTTATAGATTTTAACTTGTTATTAAAGTAACTGAAAATGCTAGATTCTTGTCAAGAGTTCCTTATGTTAACCTAATTTTATGTATTTATTTAACTTCTTCTAGATTATTCTGAAAGTTATATGAGTTCATCATTTTAAGGTGCATTTTATCAACTAACTATGCATGTGAGTGTACTGTGGAAGCACATGGTTAAAAATAAATCCACTCCATAATAAATAACTTCTGTAAAACCAGACATCACTTCTTCCTTCCTCTGCTAACAATCCAGTCTATGGAATACTAGATGATTAATAAGCTGCATCTCAAACAAGGAATTGTAAATGCCCAAACAGCAACAAATAAATATCTTTTTCTCACTGAGCTTATGTAACTCACGGTAACAGACTCCAGTAAAATGCTACTGACTTGTTTTGTTTTTTTTTCACATGCAAATCCTGCAGGTGCCAATTTTTCAGCCTGCTTTACTATGAGGGGCTAGGTTGCCTGCATAAAACCTCAATGAAGAGGCTTTGCATTCAGTGCCTGTCAGCTGATGTTCATATCAAAGAAGTGAGAAACAGGATTTGACAGCGAAGAATGTCCTAAACTGACAACCGCTGACCAGTATTCCTGTTAGAAGCATTGCTTTCTCGTGATCCCCTTTCAATGTGTAGGGTAAAAAAAAAAAGTGTTTTGTTTTCTGCTAAGATTCTATTTTACAATAAAATAAATAATAATGGCACTTTACATCTGTGTAGTTCTCTGCCAATTTTGAAGTGCCCTTTTGTCTGCAAATATTTAGACTAACATCCGCAACCATCAAATAAGCAGCATCGAGAGCAATATTTTACTTTCCTTTCGAAAGGGAAAACTGTAAAAATACTTAAAAAAAAAACTGCTGTCCCGTGGCTGCAGGACATCCTTGCCTACTACTTCCAGCAACTTGCAGTTAACAGTACAGTTTGCATCGTACGGCAAGTGGAACGCTTCTGGTCAGACAGAGTCCTTTAAGAATCATTTTAAAAAATCAAATTATTGGCAGCTGTGAGTGGGTCACAGCTTATTTTAAGTAAGAACCCAGTCACTGGAGAAACTACACAGTCAAATCCTCCCACTCAGTACTCAGCTTTTTCAGTGATCTGCAATAAAATTAATGCTTCAACAGACTTTTTAATATAAAGAGTCACTTTTCATGCACTCAAAAAAGCCAAACTCTTTGGGTTTTTTGGGGTTTTTTTTTTTTTTTGGTTGGAATTTTGTATTTTGAAAGAGCAAACCAAAGAAATACCAAATGCTAAACGCAGTCCGTGTAAAGACATGATAAGACTTCAACTTCCTCAACATCCATGCCAGCAGCACAAACACACAGCCTGGGCCAGCCTGCGATTCCCCGCTGAAGACTGGGTAAGAACCGTCAGGCCTCCCGTTAAACAACAGCCATCCGTAAAATAAAAGGAAAAAAAAAATCAGAAAGCCTCCACGATGGGAAAACCAGATCACATTTTACGGTCAAAGAAGCGGGGAGGGAGACCAGAGAATCGCGAATTTGCTCCCGCTCCTACGACACCACCGCTGGCATCCACACCCAGGTCGGGGCGCTTCTGGTTAGGGGAGACAATGGTGTTGGCCAACCTTTCCTGCGCGACAGCAGAGCCTGGGGCACCGCAAGACCCTCCCGGGGCCGAGGCAGAAACGCTGCCCTGCCCGACCAGGAGGCCCCCCGACACTAACAAACCGCGTCTCCCCGAGCAGCCAGGCCATTTGCATGCGGGTGAGCGCGCCCTCGCTGGGCACCGACCCAGCTCCGCTCTGCTCGGCGCAGAGGGAGGGGTGCGGGTGATCAAAGCCCCTGAGCGCACTTAAAATCCGTACAGACCTTCCGAAGGCGACCCGGAGGGAGGGGAAACCCCGTCAAACACATCGCAGGGCGCGGGGAAGGCGGACGGGGAAAGGCCTTGCTCAGCGCCCCGACCTTCATCAGGGGATGCGTCCGTGCGCGGCAGCTGCGGACAGCCGTTCGGACCCACACCCGGGCGGATTAACGGAGGGAAGGGAAGTTCGACATTCCGGGGGGGCTCGGGGTAACACGAAGCACACGAAGTTGGTCCCGGAGTGGCCTCACCAGCTCTCCGGGTCCCCGCGGCCTCTCCCCGGCCTCGGGGACCGCTCTGCTCGGGGTGGACCGGCTCTTCCCCAAACCGCGTCTTACAGACTCGCTCAGGGGGCAGCAGCCAGGCTGGGGGCGGAGGGGGGGGGGGCACGTGTGGGACCTGGGGTGCCCCGTCTTGCAGAAAAGCTATGCTCCAAGCATCTCTCCAGGACGCTTTGCAAAGGAATAAGGAGACCACGGACTGCGAGGTTCCCCTTGCCAGTGCCCCCCTCCGCACGGAAAGGCGCTCAGGGGTGTGTGGAGGCGGGTGGCGGGGGGGGGGGGGGGGGGGGAGGCAGGTGATGTTGGTGACCATCTCCATTCACATCCTACTCCCCATCATCTCGGGGTTCTAACTTTCCCAAGGGTTGACCTCCCTTTCCAAGGGGAAAAAAAAAAAAGGAGGAAGAAGAATTGAGCGCCTGAGCCGAGATAACGGTCTGGATTGAGGCGTCCGGACAGGTCCGCCCCGGAGGGGGGTCCGGGTGCGCCATCCGCCCCGGTCCCTCCCGGTTCGCACACAGCGCGCTTCTCCAGGGGGTTCAGGGCTTGGCCACACGGGTTTCTGGAAAATCAAAACAGTCCCCCCCGGACGAGGCTCCCCGCCTGGGCTCTTGGGGGACGGGAGCTGCGGAGCCCGAGGCTCCGGCTCGGGAGAGGTGGGCACCGCCTCGGGGCCGGCGCGGGGACACCCCCCGGGGCCGGGGCAGCGGGACCCCAAGGGCTCAGGCAGATGTCGGGCGGGAGCAGCGCTTCGCCCCCCACCCCGGGCCCCGCGGGGAAGCCCGCAGGTCGGGGGGGGGGGGGCGGGTGGCTCGGGGCCCGGCCGCCTTCCGCCCGCGGCGGGGCGAACGGCCGCAAACGCGGGGGCGCCTTTCGGGCGCAGCTCCCGTACAGCCGGCCTCAAAGTTCAGGGTCGCTCTCCGGCTCCCGGAGCCAAGTTTCCCACCGTCTAAACGAGCCTTCCCGATTGAAAAAAACAAAAACCACCGAAAGAAACTACGAGGCGGGTTTGGGGCCACCTGCTGAGGAGGGAAACCGCCCCGCGGGCACCCTGTCCAGCTGCGCTGTCGGCGCTGGGGGGCTGCGGACGGGGGGTCCAGGGGTCATCTTCCCGCTCACATGGCGGGATGGCCGCGGGGAGGGAAGAAAAATCGTTTCTTGGAGGCAAACGGGAAGGTCTGCGGGCGCAGACCGCACCCCCGGCTGCTCCGTGAAGTTCAGGGTCACGGCCGCCCGGAGTCCCCGGCGCCGCTCCTCCTTCCCCGCTGCGCAATCCGACCCTCAGAGGAGCGACCGCGACAGCCCCGCTGCGGGCTCCGGGTCCGACTCGCCCCCGAGGCCGGCCAGCGATCGGCACCCGCCTAGCGATGGCCCGGGGCCCGGGCCCGCCGCCCGCCCGCCCGCCCGCCCGCAGCCCGGCCCTCCCGCGGGCACTTACGCTGCGCAGGGCCGGAGAGTCCCACCATCCGCCACGGCTTCCGAGATGCAAATCAAACTTCCCGTCGTCCCGGCCGGCCGGCGGGGCCAGGGCGCGGGCGCGGCGCCGCCTCCCTCCCTCCCGGGGCCGGGCTCGGGGTGCACGCGGCCGCTCGCCCCTGCGCGCTCGCCGGGGAGGCCGCTCGGTCCCGCCGCCGAGCGCCCGCGGCCGCCGAGCTGCGGGGCCGAAGCCCGGGGTCTGGCCGTCCGCCAAGGCCGCCTCGGCGCGCGCGGCCCCGGGGCTTGCGGGAGCTCCGCGCCGCGCCCCCGCCTCCCCCCCGGCGCGCCCCTCTCTCCGCCGCTCTCGGTGGTCGCTCGCCGCCGCTGCTGCGGCGGACGAACGCGATGGCGGGGCGATGCGGGGCGCGGCGATCGGCCGCTGTCACCGGCGGCGCGTGCGTCCGCCTCGCCCGCCCTCGGCTCGCTCTCGGGGAAGAAGGCGACGCATTTATGTGCGGGGCGCTGGCGGGGAGCGGGCACCGCGCGCGATGCGCGGGGGAGCGCCCACACCGGCCCCGCCGCGGCGCGTGCCCGCGCCCATGGGCGCCGCGACCGCACGCACTCGGGGGAGGCGGGGGCGCGGCGGCGACCAGGTGCGGGGAGGGGGGGGCTCCCGGCGGGGCGCGGGGAGGGGGAGGCGGGAGACAGCTGTGTGGTGCGGGGGTCACGGGGGTCAAGTGTATGTTAACAATGGGCCGGCCCGGCGGGCGGGCGGGGGCGCGGGCGGCCTCCCTCCCTCCCGCCGGCCTCGCCCTCTGGCGTGCGGGCTGGACGGCGGACAGGCAACCCCGAAGGTGCCTCACCGGGCCGCCTGCGCCCCGGCCGGGGTGCCCTGCGGTAACCCTAGACGACCACTGTCCCCGGCCATCTGGATGGCCCTGTCCGCCCGGCCAGGGGCGCCCGGCTGGAGAGGCGGCGCTGCCAGGCGTCCGGGCGCTCGCGGATCTGCCCTCTAATCCCCTTCTGTTAGCTGGTTTACAGACTGTTTGCTCTCGCATTAGGTAACAGCCTTGGAGAAAACAGTTATTGTTTCCCCCTCTTTGTTTTTCCACTGCTCCCAGAGAATGCCGTGCGGGGGGACCGCTTTCTAGCTTACGTTTTGGTGGTGGGTGGTGGGTGGTGGGGGTTGACTGTGATCCCCTCCCCCACACGAGAATAGCAATACTTTGGAAAGGGGGGGCGGGGGTTTCCCCCAGAGAGGACAAGATAGGGTGAAAGAATTCCAGATATGTCCAGAGTAAATAATCTCAGAGGGAACAGGACTGATCATTTGTTTATACAGAGTAAAAAAAAAAAAAAAAAAGGCACTTAAATAATAATGAGAATATTAACATGTGAGTAAGATATGATCCTAGCTTGCAATGAGGCAAATGGCATCTCTTAAAATGATGGAATGGTGCAGCTATTACAAATGTTATTATATTTAGTACAACAATTTGAAAGCCTGCTCTAAACCATGTTGTTTTTTCCCCCCTCCCAACTGGCCTCAATCAACGCAAAATGCCCCGTGTACATGTTTCTAAATCTCGTCTTTACAAAGGGAAAAATACTTAAGACGGAGCCCCAGTCCGACTTCTACAGTGGGAGCTGATGCGGCAGACAGTCCTGGATTTTAATTTTAAAAATGGCTCTTCAAATGTTTAATATCCCTTCCCCCATCCGTTTAACCCCAGCTGGAGCCTCCAATTCTGAAGTCCTTTCATACTCCACTAATTTTTAGCAATTCATTTCCAGAAAAGACTCATTGTACATTCTTCCCTCTCCTTGGGACATTTCACTAATGAATTATAATGGATTGGATTAATGAATTGTAATGTTAAGTCTTGGTAGTTGATATTATGATGCAGCTCATTTGAATCTCAAATATTATCAAGTTGTACATTCTGTACTAGTTTCTGCGGGTACAGCTCATTTTTTCCCCTATCCCTGCAAATCTTAGCACTAATAATCTTCAAATATAAAATTGTATGTACACTACTATAACTCCATTGTGTAGGAAATTGTGTCAAACCACCTTATTTTGTTTGTTTTTTAGAGAAAAATATTTTTATATTTTATTATCCTGTTACTTATACCATTTCCTCTGTCCCCCAAATTGAAAACCAGTCATTTGGATTCTGGAACCACACATTTATCCTTACTTAAAATTAATGAAATGATATCTGAAGCAGGGGTGATTCTTTTGAAATAGTGTTACTTCTAAAATCTTTTTAACATGTAGAATTAAAGTAAATCAACAAATTTTAGGGTGTAATAAACAGGGGGAGAAACAAAATACACATATCCTGGCACATTGTTCTTCTCCTTATAAATTGCACCAATGAAATTATATTGGAAACATTCAACTTCAAAATCAAGGGTCATGTAACTTGCAGGAAATCAGAACAGTTTACCACTTTCAGGCCATATTCACAGCAAGAAGACATGTATTCTACAAGATACAAATCGTATGGAATCTTCCCTTTTGCCAGTCATACTTCTGGAAAAAGTAATATTCATTGTTCTAGTTATACTTTTTAAAAAATATATATGGTAATGTTTTCTACTCAATTTGGCTTTACATCAGGTAGTCTTATTTTTTTAATTGATTTTGAGAGAGAGAGAGAGAGAGAGATCAGTTTTTTGTTCCATTTATTTATGCATTCATGGGTTGACTCTTCTATACGCCCAGACTGGGAATCAAACCCACAACTCTGCCCTCTCAGGATGACACATCAACCCACTGAGCTACCTGGCAGGGCTCAGATTTTCATGTTTTTCTTTTAATAACAGCAGTTAAAGAGCGTGGCTGCTTATTTCTACTCCCTTTAAAGGCCTGTGTTCTACAAAAATAGAGTATAGTTTTCCGTAGGCTTTCTTCGTGTATCCTGTCCTAACTCCTTTATACAAATAATAACCATGCATCTGGACCAACTGAAGCATGAGGTGGATTGGATCTTGAACTGCAAAATCTAGGAAAATAAAACAATCAATGAAAAGGGAGGAGCTCATTGATTTGTGTTATGAGAGGGTGTGAATTACCTGAAAACAGCAAAAGTCCACGAAATATTTGGACTGGGGGGGGGGGCGGGAATACACACCACATAACATTCATAACACAATGAACTATTAATAGATACATTTTATAAAACTAATCTCAAGGAGACAGGGATCAGTATTAAGTTTTTTATCTGCCACTCACAAGAGACATCAGGTTTCTGTAGTTTCAAGACTAGTTTGCTGCCCTAACCAGTTTGGCTGAGTGGATACAGCTTCGGCCTGCAGACTGAAGGGTACCAGGTTTGATTCCAGTCAAGGGCATGTACCTTGGTTGTGGGCACATCCCCAGTAGGGATTGTGCAGGAGGCAGCTGATCAATGTTTCTAACTCTATCCCTCTCCCTTCCTCTCTGTAAAAAATCAATTATATATATATATATATATATATATATATATATATATATATATTTAAAAAGACTAGTTTGCTGAGCCAAAAAAGTAATAATAATCTGAAAAATATATTTTAAAAAGAGGAGATTGTTTATAAAAATAAAATAGGTACCCTAAAGAAACCATTCAATTGAAAAATAGAGTAATACAACGATAAACTGTAATAAGCCCTTACCAGCAATTTTCTTTTTCTCACAAGTTAGAAGACTTTTTTTTTTTTCACATCATTGAACTTTTCATTATTGCGAAGGTACCAGGGTCTTTCAATTACAGATTTACGTCTTCAGTCATGTTGCCTGAGGATGGTGGGTTTGTTTCTTCCCCTTAAACTAACCCTTTAAAAAAAAAAGCAGAAATCATTCACTACAAATTTTACATGAGTGTTTATTACCTCTTTGGAGAAGTATGATTGACCCCTCACAAAAAGAAATCCCTATCCAAAATATTAGTAGGTACTTAATTAGCACTTCTAAAATTCCTTCCTACCGATCTTAAAGTTTAAGTGACTCTCAAGCTGCCATTTTCTATACTTTGAAAAAGTTGTCCTGTTCACATAGGTTGCTGAAAGTCCTTAATAACCAAGGTTACTTGTTTTTAACCAAAAAAAAAAAAAAATTATTTGTTTTATTTGTGAAAAAACTAAGGAAGGAAAACAAAAAGAATGGCAAATAATAATTATGTTTTCATAAATTTAGAACTTGCCCACCATTTGCAATTTCTCTCCCTTTTGCTGGGTAATTTTATGTAGTTTATTTTTGGAGCTCTGCAAGAACAAGTTTTATTCCAAATCTTTGCAATTTTGTTCTTTAACTTGCTTAAGGATTCAGACAACAAGTAAAAGAATAAGTTACAGAGATCTTTTTATTTTATTCTATAGTAGTTAAGCCACATATATTTAGTAGACATTCAGGGTATGGTATAATACATTAGCACTTAGAGACTTTTAAAATAAGATAAACAGATTTTAAATGAAAATTTTATAAGTTAAACTAAAAATAGCTCTCGCTATCTCTTCAAATAATTTTATCAGATTGGTCTGATTTAGCTTCAAGCCTGCAGACAATGAGTTTAATTTTCATGTATGATCAATATGTGTTCAGATAATCATGTGTGGTTTTTCTGTACTTTAAAACCAGCCAGAGTCGCAAAATGTCAGTTACTTATTTAATCTGCAAAAGGAATTGTTAAAGTTTGGAATGTTTTACAAAATAATTCATAGTAATGTTTATTCAAATGAAGAGTTTTACTTCTTTAGTATTTAAATATTTGTATTTGTCAGATTTTAACACATTAAACTGCAGGAATGTATTTATTGAAAACACACATGATTGCATGTCATACATATAAAAGTGTTTTTATATGCACAACTCTCTGTTATCTATAAATTATCTCATATGATGGTTTATAGCTAATCCATGAAAAATAATGATGCCAAGTAAAAATATTATAGATGTTTCTAACTTAAATTGACTATTTCCCGCCTCTATTTTTGAAAGTTGATATTTTAAAGACTATAAATCAGAATAAAATCATATAACACCCTTCTCTCGCTGAAATCCTATATTTTTATTTTTCCTTTTACACTGTATTTTTTAAAATATTTTTTTATTGATTTTTCGGAGAGGAAGGGAGAGGAAGAGAAAGATGGTAACATCAATGATGAGAGGGAATCATTGACTGGCTGCCTCCTTCACACACCCCACTGGGAATGGAGCCTGCAACTGGGCATGTGCCCTGACCAGGAATCGAACCGTGACCTGCTGGTTCATAGGTCAATGCTCAACCACTGAGCCATGCCGGCTGGGCTACACTGTATTCTTTTATTGGTGGTTATTCTGTCTATATAGTTCTCAATTAGATGCATATTACTGTGGTGCAAGGAGTCTTTATATTGTTCACTGAACAGTGCTGGACACATATTACTGGTATGTGCTCAATAAGTGTTTGTTGAAAGACGAGTAAATAAGATTAGGATGCTACAAGATTTAGATATCTTCTCTTATCTACATAAGTCAAGTCACCACCAACTTGACTTCTTTTTTGCTGAATTATTGAGAAACCTATGATTTTAACACTACCAATATGTTAAATGAAGCAAAGAAAAGGTTCTTCTATGTTGCTTGATGTGTGCATTTCAATGCTTTTTGAAATACTGGTTAATTTAATGTGAAAAAAATATATACATACATTCTTATGTGTTTTTGTTTTTACAGTATATAAAATTACTTTAGATTCTACAATAGGCTGTAATGTTTCTGAAATTTCAGTTTATTTAATAAGCTAATTTTTTTTCTTAAAAAATACTATGGAATGAAACTTGAACCTAGTGGGGAATCTTAGAGATAAGTAACTCTTTCCTTCTAATCATCTATAGTAGTTGAACTGTGTATTTCTTCAGTACATTCATCGATATGCAGTAAAAATTCATAAGCTGTTTAATTTGGAGCACGTTCTCATTAGTTCCTTTCATTAATGTCTCATCGACTGTTTATATAATCCATATTGTTTTATGGTGATTATAATCTCCTAGTAATCACTTTTATTTGGAAATTCATGCCTTAGTTATGCAGGGTAAGTATATCCATGCTCACGCTGAATCCACCCTCTAAAAGATGCATATGTTTCAGTATTTTAATCATTTCATTGTCCCTAATCCTTTAAAAATATCAGTTTACTCTATGGAACCTCCAGTCTAATGAATCCCATATTAACTTATAAGACTTTTCATGTGGGAGTCACTACATCACTGTAGTGCATCTACCCCTCAGGGGGGGAAGCAAACACACACAGCAGCTACCTGGCGCATAGCATAGCAGCGGAAGAGAAAAAATGGGGGGCAACAAATCTGTGGCCAATCTAGACTGCTTATGATCATGCTTGGCACTGAGTTGTTTTGCACAATTCTGACTTTTCTCAGCAGGCCTGGCCACCAACTGAGAGAGAGACACCCTGGTGTCTCAGAGGAAGACACTAAAGGTGTCCCCGTTGCCTGAGACTAGGGGGATTCTCCTTCCTAAATTCACCCCCAGAGGTCATCTAAGGAGGGTGCTTCTTTGAGGAAATCATTTGATCGACGTACCCTTAACTTAGGCACCTGTAAAGCCACAGGACCACCCAGATTCCCTACATGGTTGCAATTTGGTACAATTTCCTGAGTTGGGAAAAAAGTTCTATAAGATAGGAAATTTTGATTTGTCATGTTTTCTAGGAAAAATAATCACGTGTAGACTGGCATTTGTCCTAAATGCTCAGATTTTCATTTTTATGTCAATATTCCCTAGTATTTTTTTTTTTTACAACAAAGATGTGTGCCTACATCTAGTTTCTTACAATTTTAATACAACTCATAGAAACAACTTGTTTTTTCTACGGAAGAGCAAATAGATTTCCCTTGAGAGCAGTGCATGTCAGGCATTAATGTACATGCCAAGCATCCGGAGGACGGGGTTAATTAAGTTGCAGAATCTGGGTCAGTGGGTCTGGGCTGGGGCCTGAGATGCTGCATTTCCAACCAGCAGCTAGATGAAGCCAGTGGGGCTGGCCCACACGCTCAGAAACAAGGTTTTAGATGATTGGAAGCCCAGAGAACACCATACATTACCATCATCCTTCACAGAGCATTATTTTCACCGTTTGCACAAGAGCCAACAGCATGTATGTGCTCAGAAAATACACAGAACATCATATGGGGCTGTGAGAACCCTAATCAGAGCACGCCAGACAATCAAGGCCAAGTTGCCATATGCGTGTGTGCAGGCGAGGACACAGCAGTATTACTAGGTGAAAGGCCCCTTTGCCCTGAGCCAGTGGTCAGCAAACTCATTAGTCAACAGAGCCAAATATCAACAGTACAACAATTGAAATTTCTTTTGAGAGCCACATTTTTTAAACTTAAACTATATAGGTAGGTACACTGTTATTAACTTAATTAGGCTCCTCCTAAGCTGGCCTTTGCTAAAAACTCAAGGGGCCAAAGAGCCGCATGTGGCTCGCGAGCCGCAGTTTGCCGACCACTGCCCTATGCAGATGTTCGGGCAATGACTCAGTAGTGGCAATATACTTATGGCACAAGGGCACCCTTTTGTAACCTGTTTATGTTAACGGAGCGTGAGTGTCACCAATTGGCACAGGCCTGTTCCGTGTGAGCGTGTCTCCGAGTTGCTACTGACCAGCCGCTGTGTGGCTGCTTCTGTGGGGCCACGTGGAAGAACTACCTTGTCTGACGACACCTGTAGTAGCCATGGCTACTTGGATCACAGAAAAGTGTCTCCTGTCTGCCTGCGACTTCTCCATCAGATGCCTGGTGTCAGCGGTGCTCCCACAGGGGCTCTGAATCTAGAACGGAAGAAGAGCACACTCATAATGAATAGGTTCCTAACATCCTACTCTCTCTCTGTTCAGACACCTGCAACCCAGGAGGAAGCCGTTATCCGAGAGAATTAACGTATCCAGTCCCAACACCGCTGGTCTGATCAGGAGTGGGAGATCTTTCAAAGGCGAGCCAGGCTTTGGTGATTCCTGCAGGAGAGCTAGGCCACAACTCGCCCCTAAGGGATCCGTGACAGCCATCCCGTGCCTGGGACTCTAGGTGTCACTAAGAAAAGCTACTGTCAACTAATTAATTCCAGGTGTGATGATGTTGTAGGCGGCAGGTAATGGCTCCAGGTGCATGACCAGTAGGGTCAGACCAAACTTGGCTTCTGGCTTGGAAAGAACTCAGAGCAAGACTCAGACTGTCAGAGAAGATTTATTGGGTAAATGTCAGAGATAGAAAAAGCGCTTCTGGTTTGGTTCAGTGGATAGAGTGTCAGCCTGTGGACTGAAAGGTCCCAGATTCAATTCCGGTCAAGGCCATGTACCTTGGCTGTGGGCACATCCCCAGCAGGGAGTGTGCAGGAGGTAGCTGATCTGATGTTCCTCTCTCATTGATGTTTCTAACTTTCTATCCCTCTCCCTTCCTCTCTGTAAAAATCACTAAAATATTTTTTTTTTTTTAAGAAAGAAAAAAGTACTTCCTAGAAGAGATGAGCTTAGGAAACAAGTTAGGGAGGTAAAGGAAGGGCCCTTGGAGTTTGAGAATGAGGTAGCTAACAGTAATCTCCCTGAGGGAGAAGAAGAGGGAGAAGAAAATGGAGAGTCCTCCTAGGGGGGAGAGCACTCGGGGTCCTCCATCCTAAGGGCTTTAAGGGCAGAGATTTCAGGGGAGGCACCAGGGGAAGATCTCCATTGAACAGTGGTCGGCAAACAGTGACTCTCGAGCCACATGTGGCTCTTTCGTCCCTTGAGTGTGGCTCTTCCACAAGATACCATGGCCTGGGTGAGTCTATTTTGAAGAAGTGGCGTTAGAAGAAGTTTAAGTTTAAAAAATGTGGCTCTCTAAAGAAATTTCAATCGTGGTACTGTTGCTATTTGGCTCTGTTGACTAATGAGTTTGCCGACCACTGCCATGGAATATTCAGCAGGTTTCCAGGTGTGTCCTCTCAGGGTTATGCTCTCCACTGGTTGATTGGCCAGCACCAGCACCCCCACTCCCCCGCAGCAGGGGGTCATTATTCAATGCAGCTGGTCCTGAGGTCGCAGTGGCTGGTTTTGTTGCTTATCTGGGACTAAAATACAACTTGAGGCCTAGCTGTTGTCTCTAGGGAGGAAAGGTCAGGAGGTCCAAACCTCAGGACCAGTGATATGCCCTGAGAGGAAAAGTCACTCGGGGCGGGGGGGGGGGGGGGGGGGGAGCCTCATCCTAGAATTGATTGTCCTTTGCTACCCTGTTTCCCCGAAAGTAAGACATCCCCCCAAAATAAGACCCACTCGCTGTAATATAAGGCATCCCTCCCAAAATAAGATCTGGCGCATCTTTGGGAGCAAAAAATTAGTATAAGACACTGTCTTATTTTCGGGGAAACAGGGTAATACCATCCCGGAGACCTGCTGTATCTGGCCCACTCTCCTTGCTCTGCTCCTGTCTGTTTAACTGCCTACAGCACTATGATGACTTCCTGTGAATAGTTAGGCATTTATCCCCAGACACACACACACTCACACACACACACACACACACACACACACACACTCTTGCAGTGGTGAATGGGGGATCTGAGACACTGCATCATAGACTCCGCGGCACATGGCAGGGCTCAGCCCCGGCCGCCTCAGCTCACCTGCTTTGGAAATTACTTGACTTCACCCTTTTGATATGTTATGACAATTATGCCCTATTGTGTCGGTTTCATTAAAAGGTATAGCACTTTTAAAAATGTAATGACAGCCAATGACTAAGAAGAGAGACATACATATATTTTTCCGAAAAGCAATCATGTAGGTATTTTTATTTCTCTGAGCATTCTGTCTGGGTCTCATAGAAGAGGTTTGAACTTTGAGGGAAGGCTAGGCCAGACTGATCTCTTATAATTTGGTTGCGTCTTTGGAGCGGGAGGAACATGCAGTGAAAGCCTAGCAATTGAAAACAACAAATAAGTTCATGTCATTTGCAGTGGTTCTAACACATCCTCTCTGCCTATCAGTAATTGGACATATTTGTGTGCTACAGGCCTCTTTTGTTTTCAACTCCCGGGGTACCGTAATGGCCAACAATTTATGTTCAGTTGACCAGAATGCCACTTCCTTCCATTTAGAAACGCAACAATAATCGCAATAATAACAAAACACACGGTTGCAATCGGCAACTCTTAATAATAATTGCTTGCTGCAACCTAAACGAATGCATCCTTTTTCCACCTCTCGCTACTGTTTCTAACATTGGAGGAGGTTTTATATATTTTTTCTAAACAATAGTTTTTAATTAAGAAGATTTATTAAAGACAGTTTTCATTCCCGTGATTACATTTCCAGTCCCAGAGACATCTGCATTTCAAAACGCACCACATATTTTCATAAATATTCCACAATTCCCTCAGAGCTTTTTGGTATTTCCATTTCCTCCCACCTCCTCTTAACATCCTCACATGCATTTGCCTGTTCTGCGTGTTTGTACCCGGTCAGGTTAAAACGTGGCTTCACACAGGTATTGTGTTTGAAAGCAGATTCAAAGCATTCCCCTTCTCCATGATGAACCAAGATTTAAAAAAAAAAAAAAAAAAAAAAAAAAAACTGAGCTCAGTCACGTGCGTCTAACAAAAGATTTAGATTCCTTACAGGAGTACTTAGGGTGGCAGGGTAAACAGGGAGGTTGGGTTTGCTTTGAGATTTAAATCATTGTTATTTTAATAGAGTGGGAAATTCATTTAGATAGCGAAATCTGATAGTTGCCCAATGAAAGCTCTCTTTGTCTATGTTAATATAGTTTTAAATGTTTAATTTTTGAAATGCAGCGTTGCCAGAAACTTATTTGATGATAGGAGCCATCTCAGCAGCTATCTTTAGATGGCTCCCCGTGAGGGGCAGTAAATTGTCGATGGGGCCTTGTGTTTTATATAAAACTGTAAGCTTGATCCGAAAGGTACAAAGAACAGAGATACTCTCAGGCTATGTCACTGACCTCATGAGGATTTACTGTAAGGAGAGGAGGGGACATGCAGAAGGCAGGGACCTGGCAGGGTACACACAAGCCTTACAGGGGAGACTACGCAGGTAGTGACCCACTTACTGTTTTTGTGCTTCTTCGGCAGCCTCCCCTAATGTCCCACTGGCTCCCTGCCTGCATGTGCTGGCCTGGTCATGACCCTGTGCTCCCCATCCCTAAGCTACCAGCTAATTGCTTGGTCCTCTCTACTTCTCACTGATCCTAATAAAAGAGTAATATGCAAATTGACTCTACTGCCGATCAAGTCACGCCCACAAGCCAATCAGGACCGATATGCAAATTAACACCCAACCAAGTTGGCTGCTGCCCAGGCCGGGGTCAGGGGGTGGGGGGGCCCAGGACAGGGCCAGCCAGCCAGCGAGGTTGGCCCCACTGCAGGACAATCTCGTTGGGTTCACTGGGATTGCTGGATTCCCAAGGCCAGGAAAAGCCCTTGGGCAGGCCAATACCAGGGCAGAGCCAGCCAGCGATGGTCCCCATGGCGATCGCTGCCCTGGGGTTCCCTGGCTGAGGTCCCCTGCCCAAGGACAAAAGCCTTGGCCAGAGGCTTTTGGCCTTGGGCCGGGGGTGAGCCGTCAGTAAGACATCCCCTGAGGGCTCCCAGTATGTGAGAGGGAGCATGTTGGGCTGAAGGACCACCCACCCCAGTGCAAGAATTTCGTGCACCAGGCCTCTAGTACTGTTATAATGAATTATGTACTAGCAATAGGCCAGGAGGAAAGGGAAGCCAGGTATCATAGGCATGTCACGTAGACAGCTTCATCAGGAAGCTACAACTCTCACTCCCTAAGGGTCCAACAGAGAGGACACAGATGCATGGCCAATAAAGTTGGGGGGCCTTGCGAAGGTGCTTCCTGTCAGTCACACCTGGGGACAGAGATGGTCGGCCAGAAAGGGCATGGCCACTGCAAGGGCTCAACATTCGGCTATTGAATCCCTGAACAAAGCCGTTCACTGTCTTATGCTCTTGTGCTCGTACTGCTCTTGGGATTCTTGGGACTTGTGTGATTCTGGGTTTGTGGGGTTCCCCTTGCATTTGGCATCATGGCCCATGGCCGTGCAGACCCCACACACAATGGATTAGTCCAGTGGCTGGCAAACTTATTAGTCAACAGAGCCAAGTATCAACAGTACAACAATTAATCTTTTGAGAGCCACATTTTTTCAACTTAAACTTCTTCTAACGCCACTTCTTCAAAATAGACTTAACCAGGCCGTGGTATTTTGTGGAAGAGCCACACTCAAGGGGCCAAAGAGCCGCATGTGGCTCTCAAGTCATAGTTTGCCAACCACTGGACTAGCCTGATCTTGAAATGGACCCGGCTCCAACATGAAAAGCAAACTGTGGACATTGGCTGTGCTTCTCGCTTTACTAAAACCCAGTTCCATGTCTTCTGTGACTGCACTAAGAGAAACGGGACTTTGGAAACTCAGGAATTGGATTCCAAGAAATAATGTTTTCTACCATCTCTCATCCTCCCCTGTGGGCTTATTCCAGCAGTATCCCAAGAACCTCACTTCCATCCATCACAATAGATTCTGTTCATTTATTCTGCAATTTCTAATACCTCATGGCTTCTGCTGAATCTCATGTCTTTCAACTCCTGGTCTCCTGTGAACTAACCTAGACTTCTTTAAAATGGAGAGAGCAGGGAGACTGATGGAATCAGTCAACCACCAACTAGATTTGGGAACCTGGGCGCCTTGCTGGCTGGAGGCAGGCTCAGCACCCCATCCCTGGTGTAGTCTTCTGCGGTTAGGGTGGTGAGGTCATGTGGACAACTTTCCTCAGAAGGAAGACCTTCTTCACAGTGTCCCAGACTCCTCTCTAAAACACCAAAATAACATTAGGTGCTTTGGAAAAAATGGGATTGTTTTGGTTTTTTTTAAATCACACATGAGTGTTTGTTCTAATACTGCTGGCAGTAGAGGAGGACAGCAGGTCGTCACAAAAAGCCAGCTGTTTATAGAGGGTAGGATAAAGATTGCACGGGGAAGTTGGGATTACAGGAATAGGGAAGTAGGCTGGGGTAGGACTCCATTGTTTGGGCAACAATGTTGTTAATCTTTCCATAATAATAGGCAGTGCTTGAATGAGAATGGACCACATTCCTAGGTTGACTCCCTGGTCCAAGGTCGACTCCCAGGTCTCCCAGGCATACAACCCCGGTTGGAATGTCCTTTCTTTAACCAGAGCAAGGTAATCACAGTTAACTGAGCATGTTTAGTATTTCCCATAACCAGTCCCCCATATTGTTTTTGCCCCCAATATCTCCCCAGAAAATAGGATTGTTTTAAGCTGACTAGATATTTGCCTGGTCTGAGAAAGGGGTAAGAAATAAATTCACATTGGCATTTAATGACGAAATGAATACTGTAGAAATTCTGAATATTCCTGAAAGGTTTTTCAGTTTTCATTCTGGGGTTCACGATGATCTCTGCAAAGAGAGCAAAGTATTAAGAGAGCTCTTGGGCTTTGCAGTCTCAAAGACCTGAAATTGAATTCCTTTTCTGCCACTTGTAAGCGAGGTGACTTTCAATTACTGTACTTCACTTTCTTTAAGTTTTCATATCCTCAACTGGAAGTGTTTACCTCTCAGGATATCTACAGAGCACTCATTCCATGTTTCCTCAAAGCACATGCGCCCAGTCAGCATGGTTCCACGGTTGAGCACTGACCTATGAACCAGGGGGTTACGGTTCTATTCCCAGTCAGGACACATGCCCAGGTTTCAGGGTCTATCCCTGATGTGGAGCATGCAGGAGGCAGCCAATTGATGATTCTCGCTTGTCATTGATGTTTCTACCTCTCTCTCCCTGTCCCTTGCTCTCTGAAATTAATAGAAGTGTATTAAAACAATTAAAAAAAAAACAGAATAAATGTGAGCTAGTATCCAGTCTTGGTGTGAAGGGAGGTGATTGGTTTTTTAGAATAATTTGCTGCTGCTTCTTTGGGAAGAGAAACCTAAATACTTTTTTACTTCCTTGCTTAGTGGATAACAAGAAATGCAGCGCTCTTCTTGTTTGTTATCCCTCCCCTTCTGACACCTTCATGACTTGACCTGTCTCTGTTTGCTTATATGAAGAGCTGCTTCTTGTCTATATATTAGCGACAGCTCTGGTATTATTATTGTTGTTGACTTTTAAATGGAAACCAGAAAAGGCATAAGTGTTGTAGAAGAACCACACATAGTTTATAAGGCGCATTTTAGTTACAATTCTCACGTTGTAAGCCATTTACTCCAAAAAGTAATGGCACATACAACATACATATCGTTGTGCTTAACAGCTGGAGAAATAGTACTACTAACCGGCCATTATAGGAAGTGAAATTGAGAGCTATATAATAAACTTATGGACACTTGGAATATAACAGTATATATATATATATACACACACACACACACACACACACACACTAGAGGCCCGATGCACGATATTTGTGCTGCTTGCCTCAGCTCTTGCAGCCCTGGCTTCGTCCAAAAGGTCATCTGGCCTAATTAGCATACTATGCTTTTAATATATATCCCCACATGCAAAACAAACAAAACTGTATGTAGTTACATGCAGTTTTACACATGTATATACCTAAAAATATCTAAATATATACATATGTCTAATCACACTATGTATGAATTCTTTTTTATCTTCCTTTTTAAAAAATCAAATTATATCTGATTTCTAGTCCCTATCCCTACATGTCAATGGGAAGTCCACTTGAAGGTGGTCTTTTTCTTTACACCCCAGGTTCTGTCGAAGCCTCTGATCCCTACTGAATTAGATTTAGAGACTCTAGTTCTTACTTTTGTCCACACTAGTATCCCTGAGATTTCTCTCGCCTAAGTCACAAAGACCTCTTGAAATCTATAATCTGACTTCAATACTTTTCTAGAGAACAGGAATATTTGCAAAGGTGGTGAATGCCCCCTCCCATCACAGTACATGCCAAGCTCAGTTCTATGTAGCATTTTCCAGGTATTACCTCCCGCACTCCTAAAACAACAGTGCAAGAGAGATGCTGATATGTCCCCAGGAAACAGCCCATAGTTCCCAAGTCTTCTCCTGTTGTAGGCATAGGAACCGGTGGAGTCAGACCC
This sequence comes from Antrozous pallidus, assembly GCA_027563665.1. Taxonomy (NCBI): domain Eukaryota; kingdom Metazoa; phylum Chordata; class Mammalia; order Chiroptera; family Vespertilionidae; genus Antrozous; species Antrozous pallidus. The sequence continues at coordinate 7,831,193 of CM050510.1, forward strand.
AAAGTGGGTTCAGCAACTTCGGTACTTGGGTTCTAGCTAGGAAAGCACTCAGAGCAGGGCACAAACTGTAAAAGCACATTTATTGGGTGAATGACAGAGGTAGAAAAAGTATTTCCTAGAAGAAATGGGCTTAGGAAACAAGTTATAGAAGTAAAGGAAGGGTCCTTGGAACTTGGGAGTGAAGAGGCAAATGGTAATGTGCCTGGGAAGGGGAGAGGGAAGGAGAGAGGAACAGTTAAGGGTGCTCCTGGGAGGGAGAGCACACTGGGTCCTGGTCTATAGGGTTGTTTTTTTTTTTAAGTATATTTTATTGATTTTTTACAGAGAGGAAGGGAGAGGGACAGAGAGTTAGAAACATCGATGAGACAGAAACATCCGATCAGCTGCCTCCTGCACACTCCCTACTGGGGATGTGCCCACAGCCAAGGTACTTGCCCTTGACCGGAACTGAACCTGGGACCCTTCAGTCCACAGGCTGGTGCTCTATCCACTGAGCCAAACTGGTTAGGGTGGTCCATGAGGTTTTAAGAGTGAAATTTTAGGGGAGGTTCCAGGGGAAGCTCTCAATAGAATTCAGTAGCTTTCCAGTGTGTCCTTTCAGGTTGTGCTCTCCACTGATTGGTTGGCACCAGGGCAGGGGGCCATTATTCAGTGCAGTTGGTCCTGAGGTCAGCCATGGCTGGTTTTGTTGCTTATCTGGGTCTGGAGCTGAAATACAACTGGAGGCCTAGGTGTGAGAGAGGAAAAGTCAGGGGGTCCAAACCTCATGATCAGCAACAGGAAAAGTTACCCTGGGGGCAAGCTCCCACCCTACAACTGATTGTCTACTGCCAGGCACCTGGGGCTTCCACCCTGGTGACCTTCTGTGCCCGGCTCATCCTCCTGGCTCTGCTCTAGTCTAACTACCCACCACACTCACATCACCTAGATCACAGAAGCAGGATTTGAACCCTGGTGGCCTGGGCTAACGTAGGTCTAGTGCGCTCTCCAAGGCTTCCCGGAACTATCCTCTAGAAGTTACAGTTGAAGACTCTGGGATAGGGGTTTGTGAAAAGCAGTGTTTTTCTTCTCCTAAGCTTCTCAGGAGGAAAACAGTAAAAAGAATCTCCAAGATCATTCCACTGATACCGAGTTCTATGAGCTAGTTTGCCTGGAATCAAACAGCAAAAGGCTTGGGCAGTCTGCTGAAATCCGAGCTCTCTCTGTGGGGTCTGGAATCTCAACACTTGGCTCCCTGAAACTGTCTCTACTTCCTTAAAGGGGAGTTGACAGGCTGCAGGTACAATTCTGGGCAGAAAACAAAAGAACACACAAACACACACATCTCAGGGTTACTCCCGAGAAGGAAGAAGGGCCTTCTTAAGGAAGAGGATGCCTACATTAAAAGTTCTTAAAACTCCTTAGGCTCTCCAAGAAAGAGAAGGAAGAGAGATTTCTAAAAGAGTGAAAAAGAGAGAGAAAGAAGAAGAAAAGAATGAATGAGAAAAGAAAGAAAATACAGGAACTAAGGTCCATATCCTCTCTGCCCAGGTGTTTAGGAAAAAGTAGCAAAGTAATGCAAATGCGAGTATTATCTCTACTTTCACAGTCGCCACACCTCCAGCACTGCCCACCCAAAATGAATCTGTTTCAATGCTTAAGCCTTAGCTTAAGTAGGGAATCTGCCCTTCAAAACAATGACTTTGCTAGTAGGGAAAGCCTTTCCGACTTCCTCAATCATCTCCTTTTGTTCTTTCTAACTGTCTGGGACAAGCACATAAAGGGTCTAGAGCACACTATTTGTCCCTGGGGGTGGGCTCATTCATTCACAAATGTAAGGATTTGGGGCCGCTGGATATTCTCTGATAACTGTATGAAGTAGATATAGATAAGAAACATAGAGGATGTGTATCCTATCTGTGTGTATCCTTTTAACACAGTTGCGTGTTTTTTTCTCTGTTTTTATCATTTTCAACCACTATAATGTTATTTATTTTCTTTTAAGTAACAAATATTTGTATTTGGTGCTATTTTACTCTTCTAGTTAAAGTGCCTTTTCTAGGGAAAAAAATTTAAGAGCCTCAAATATATTCTGAGATGTTACCTAGCATATAGACTCTGGAAATCTATATATACTAGCACTTAGAAAAAAAAATTTTTTTTTTTAAAAAAGGATTAGCTGTCTAACTGAAGATTTTGCACATAATGTCACTTGGCTAAATGTCATTAAACTCGTCAGGGAAAGGTGGGTCGAGAGATGGCCTTCTGTTCCTCCCAGAAGTATGAGTTGTCTTTTTAAAAATTATTAAATGTTTTGGGGTGACATTGGTTAATAAAAATATACAATATCACTCTAACTGGTTTGGCTCAGTGGATAGAGCGTCTGCCTGTGGACTCAGGGGTCCCGGGTTTGATTCTGTTCGGGGGCATTTACCTTGGCTGTGGGCACAGCTCCAGTGGGAGGTTTGCAGGACGCAGCTGATCGATGTTTCTAACTCTCTATCCCTCTCCCTTCCTGTCTGTAAAAATCAGTAAAATACATTAAAAAAAAAAGAATATACAGTATAGATTTCAAGTATCCAATTCTATAACGCATCGTTGTGTGTTACACTGTGCTGACCACCCAAAGTGTAGTCTTCTGTCAGCATGCACGTCGCCCCTTTTACCTTCTTCTCCGCCCCCCACCCTGCTCCCTCTGGTGACCACTGCCCTGTTGTCTGTGCCCTGAGTTTTTATTGGTTCGTACTGTGTGTTCCTTTGATGCTTTCTGTTGTGTATCCCACATGGGAGTGAAGTCAGATGGCTCTTGACTTTTTTCATCTGACTTGTTTCACTTAGCATGAAATTCTCAAGATCCATCCATGTTGTTGTCAATGACAATACTTGATCTTTTCTTATAGCTGAGTATTATTCCATTGTATATGATATAGATAGGTAGATAGATAGATAGATAGATAGATAGATAGAATCTTCTTATCCAATCCTCTATTAAAAGATACTTTGATTTTCCTGAAACTAGACAACCAAAGGGTTCAGGCTGCCTGTCACTACTTGAGCCAATTAAGCAGAGACAGGGTTGAATCATATGTGAGCGTTTATTCCAATACTGCTGGTAGTATGGGAGAGTAATAGGTCATCCACAAAAATCTGCTCTCCTGCCCCCCATAAGCCAGTTGCTTATATTGGGTAGGATAAAGATTACACAAGAGGGCAGGAATTACTGGCTTGGGGAAGTAGGCAAGGTGTGCTGAGGGCACTGGGATGGGACTCCATTGTTTGGGCAATAAGGTTGTTAATCTTCCCATGATAATAGGGGAAGGTCTTTTTTTCCCCTAAAAATACTTTATTAATTTTTTTTACAGAGAGGAAGGGAAAGGGATAGAGAGTTAGAATACTGATGAGAGAGAAACATCAATCAGCTGCCTTCTGCACACCCGCTACTGGGGATGTGCCCACAACCAAGGTACAGGCCCTTGACCGGAATCGACCCTGGGACCCTTCAGTCCACAAGCCAACGCTCTATTCACTGAAATAGGCAGGTCGTGAATGGAGATGGACCACATTCCAAAGTTGACTCCCAGGGGCCAAGGTTGACTCCCAGGTCCTGGGGGCATACAACTCTCAGCCAGGTTAAAATGTGCTTTCTCTAATTAGAACAAACTAATCATAGTTAACAGAGCATGATTAATATTTCTTATTATCTACACTAATAAAAAAGTAACATGCTAATTGACCATACCTTCATGATACCCACCAGCCAATCAGGAGTGACTATGCAAATTAACCCACCAAAGATGGCAGTTAATTTGTATACATAGGTGCCAAGCAGCTGGAGGCAGGGCAGAATCAAGCATCTCGCACCACCCCAGCTGCTCTGGGCCTCTGGGCAGCGTGGGAAGGCAGAAAGGTGGCTCTGGCCAGGGCGAAGATAGTGCCAGCAGCCATGGGAAGGAAGGCCCATTCTTGCACGAATCTTCGTGCATTGGGCCTCTAGTATTTCTTATATCTAACTAGTAGCCTTGTGCACAAATCTGTGTTCTAGTAACTCACCATTAGCTCGCTGCCACCATCCAGTAGCTCTGGGCCCGCTGCCCTGCCCTCCTGTAGTTCCTCTGTCCCCCCTGCCCCCACCACCCTTATAGTTTGCTGCCCTGCCCCTCCTGTAGCTCTCCGCTGCCCACCCTTCTGCTGATCCATGATTCGTTCCTTACTCAATCAATCGTTATGCTTCATGGCATAACGACCATTTGCATATTACATCTTTATTATATAGGATAGCTAGTTCCCAATACCCTATTTCTGCCCCTAACATTTATTTCTCTGTTGTGACCAACGCCACAATGAACTCAGGTTACATATATCTTTGCAATAACATGTTTTCAAATTTTTGGGGTAGATACCCAGAGTAGGGATTGCTGAGTCATATGGTAACTCTATTCTTAATTTTTTTTTGAGAAACCGCCACACTGCTTTCCATGGCGGCTATACCAATTTAGATTCCCACCAACAGTGTATGAAGGTAAGGAGTTGTCTTTTATTTAGAGGAGAAAATTTTAAAAGGAATAGCCATATTCTGACTTTTCAAAGCAGATAAAATAAGCCATAATTTACCCTTATTTTGAACCACTGTGATGGCAATTGATTTATTTAAAAAAAATGGGTTTATTGGCTTCCATTCAAATTTATTAAATCAAAATCTGAATGAATTGAATTTTGAAACTTGTTTTTTACACTCTTTTTCAGTGAGTCTTGTGCCACAAGCAAAACATTTCTCTCTTGGGAAACTCTGAAACGTGAACAATACTTTTCAAGATTTGGTTTTGCTAACAATATAATCTTAGGTCACTCTCTTCCTTTGTCTAGATCTTAATTTTTTTTTCCTGTAAAATGATACAGTTGCTCTAGATAATCTCTAAAGATCTTTTCCGGATCTACGTGCTATGCTCTATGTTTTATGTAATGAATCTACGTAGGACAATTCAAAAGTTTGTGTCTTTGAATCACACTGAGAATGTGCTAATAACATTGTACATCTGAATAGCATTTCCAAATCTTAAAATAATTTACTTTATATAGCTCATTGAGTCTAATGGTATTGGACAGTAGAAAGGGTACATATTACCCTGGTCTTTTTACAGATTAAAAAAGGTTCATAGGTAAATAAACAAACAAATAAAATAAATAATAGATAAATAAATAATGGCACTTCTTCAAGGTTACCTAGTAAGTTGGGTGTATCCATAATTTGGTGTTTTACACTTTCCCATATTTACATGCACATTTATCCAACCACAGGCAGAGACCATTTGAAATTGGGATGACCAAAATTTTACTTTTGGCTTACATCATTATAATTACTGTAAAAACAATTTTAGAAAGTGGTGATTACATTTTCAAAATTGATGCTAAGAGTATTTAAATTCACATTATGAGTTTGGCATAACCATTATCCTTTATGGCCTCACCTATTCTTTGGCAGCAAATACAATATCATGTGCTGAAAGAAATTGTTTTTGCCCTAACCTATTTGGCTCAGACATAGAGCATCAGCCTGTAGACCGAAGGGTCCCAGGTTTGGTTCCGGTCAAGGGCAGGTTACTTCGGTTGAGGTTCCTCCCCGTAAGAGGCAACCGATAGATGTGTTTTTCTCACAGTGCTATTCCTCTCTGTCTTTCTCCCTCTCTTCCACTCTCTCTAAAAATCAATGGAAAATATCCTCGGGCGAGAATTAAAAAAAGTTGTTTTACATTCTTCCCAGACACACAACTAAACATTTCCCAGGCCCCTGTAGACAGGGAGGGGCTCTGGGACTGAGTCCTGGCTAATGAAATATGAGTAGGAGTGATACATGTCACTCCCAGAGCTGAATTATACAAATCTTCCAGACTTCATCATCCATTATTTTTATTTGTTTGTTTTGTTTCTGTGGTGACTTTGGAGGGTGCCGGTTGAAGGTAGCATTATTGATGGGAGCAATCTGGCTCCTTTCATGAATATAAGGAGCAGCACCCACCATCCCCACTCCTAACCCCATTCATTTCATTGGATTGTATCATTAGAGTTACAATATTGGCTGTTAAATTACTGAGGGTTTTTTTGTGTGTGTGAAATTACCAAGATTTGGAGGTGACCTGTTACTGTGGTCACACTACTCTGTTTAATAATATTCTTAAACTTTGACTCTTGTTTTTGCTTTTTTTCCCACTACTAGTTGATAGTTGATATACTCATTTATCATCTTAAGAGATTTTTTTTCTGGAAATTACACATTATCCTTGATTGACTTACCTCTTCTCAAATAAAGCAAATATCTGAGAAATCTTATTTAACTGTATATATGCTATTGCTTTTGAGTTTTAATATATTGATAAAGATATAATATACATATGCATAACTACATATACATGAGCACATTTATAAATATAAACCCATAAGACATTATTATTGTTTTAAATAGTGAATATTCATTCAGAACTTCTCAGCTTCTGAATCTTTAAAAAAAAAAAAAAAGGCCATATGTGGGAGACAGGAGGAATGGTGGTGAAGGGATTGAGCTGAGAGAGAGAGAGAGAGAGAGAGAGAGAGAGAGAGAGAGAGAGGTCTTATAATTGTGACTATCTTTAATAAATCCTGAAATCTAAGGAGGAAGTTGTATGGCTTATGTACAAATTTTAGTTCAGTAAAGAAATGGAGGATTTATCCATCATCTCTCTACTTAAGTTAAAGGAAAAGTCAAAACTCTGAGAAAGACTTAGTATTTATACTTTCTTTTCCCACAATTGAGGCATTGCTAAAAAATTTTTTAAATCTATATTTTTTCTCTCTAGTGAATTACAGAATGATATATTGTTCTTTTTAGAATCAGCAAAATAGGAGGCTGTTGTTTTTCATCATTTTGTTCTATCAATGATGTTATTTGGTTTTGTACCAAATAATGTGTTGTTACCTTCCTCTTGACCTGTTAGACTAGGGGTACAAGAAGACCCACTCAGAGAGAATGAACTCACCTCTGGGAAGGAAGAGAATTAGAAATTAGGGTGTTGACAGAAATTGAGGAATTTCTGAGCAGTGTGGCTCAGTTGGTTAAATGTTGTCGTATGCACTGCAAAGGTGTCGGTTCAATTCCTGGTCAGGGCACATGCCCAGGTTGTGGGTTCAATCCGAGTCAGGGTGTATATGGGAGGCAACCAATCAATGTCTCTCTCTCACATCAATATTTCCTCTCTTAAAATGTCAAATAGTGCCAAGACCGGTTTGGCTCAATGGATAGAGCGTCGGACTTTGGACTTGAAGGGTCCTGGGTTTGATTCTGGCAAGGACATGTACCTTAGCTGCGGGCACATCCCCAGTAGGGGGAGTGCAAGAGGCAGCTGATCGATGTTTCTCTCTCATCGATGTTTCTGACTTTCTATCCCTCTCCCTTCCACTCTGTAAAAAATCAATAAAAATATATTAAAAAAAAAAGAAAAAGAAAAAAAAAAGAATTCAAATAAAAATATATATATATTTCCTCTCTCTGTCTCTGTCTCTGTCTCTCTCTCTCAAACCAATAAAAACATGTTCTTAAAAAATATTTCTGAAACAAATACTACAGGTATAAGGTAGATAATGATCAAATTTTCTAAGCATTTAAGCTACTTAAAAATATACTAACTAATTTTGGTGATCAATTTCTTTTCTTTTTAAACTGTTGTACAGTGTACTGCACTTTATTTTATTTTTTAAAAAATATATTTTATTTATTCTTTACAGAGAGAAAGGGAGAGGGATAAAAAGTCAGAAACATCAGCCAAAGCCGGTTTGGCTCAGTGGATAGAGCGTGGGCCTGCGGACTGAAAGGTCCCAGGTTCGATTCCAGTCAAGGGCATGTACCGTGGCTGCGGGCACATCCCCAGCAGTGGGTGTGCAAGAGGCAGCTGATCGATGTTTCTCTCTCATCTATGTTTCTGACTTTCTATCCCTCTCTCTTCCTCTCTGTGAAAAATCAATAAAAATATATTAAAAAAAGAAAAAAAAAGAAAGTCAGAAACATCAATGAGAGAGAAACATCAATCAGCTGCCTTCTGCACACCCCCTACTTGGGAACGTGCCTGCAGCCAAGGTACATGCCTTTGACTGGAATCGAACCCGGGACCCTTCAGTCCACAGGCCACACTCTATCCACTGAGCCAAACCGATTTCGGCTAGGTGATCAATTTGTACCTGACTATAGAAGGAGACCAATGTAGTATATTGGAATTAAATAGACTGGGCATGCCTTGCCTGGTGTGGTCCAGGGAGCTGAGCATCATCCGGTGCACCATAAGGTCACCTGTTTGATTCCCGGTCAGGGCATATACTTAGATTGTTGGCTCAATCCCTAGTAGAGGGTACGCAGTAGGAAATCAATCATTGTTTCTTTCTGACATCAATATTTCTCTCTTCCTCCCCATCTCCCTCCCCACCCCCTCTCTAAAAATTCAATAAAAAAGCATTTAAAAAATTACACTAAGTCTGGATCCTTCCTTCCTCTTGAGAAATTTACTTATTGGAATGTAATAATGCATCTCAAAGAATTGAAGGAAAAGTTGAAGAACCACTCAAAGAAAATGACAAGTATCAAGTCAATACTTGAGGGGCAAGAGCAGGACACAACTGAGAGTCTTGAAAGGCTGCCGCCGCAGTAATGAACATGCTCCAAATGTGTTTTTCCTCTCTCCCCCTATTGCTCTACTCAAACACCTGCCCTTGCGCATGAATAGGTGTGTTGGCTTAGGCTGCATGTCTATCTCTTGACCAGGTAGAGCACTTTGATAAGCGCGTCCTTCCAACCTGAGCCTATACCCAGTGAGAAACAGCTAGTCTCTGAGAAACAGCTAGTCTCCGAAAGAAGACAGGATGCTTTATTTTTTTATTTATATCAGAGAGGAAGGATGAGGGAAAGAGAGATAGAGACATCAATGATGATGTTTTTGCTTCTTTCAGGAATACATATGACATGTGAATATGATCTATGAAAATCATTACAGAATAAGGCAAAGTTGCTTTAAGGGTTAGTGAGGTGCTATATTGAATACTAGAGGCCTGGTGCATGAAGATTCATGCAAGAATGGGCCTTCCTTGCCCTGGCTGCCGGCACCACCTTTGCTTCACCTGGCGCTGTCTTCCCATCTCCTCACGCTACTCAGAGACCTGGAGCAGCTGGGGCAGTGTGGAATGCTTGTGTCCCGCCCTGCCCCCAGCCACTCGGTGCCAATATATGCAAATTAACCCGCCATCTTTGTTGGGTTATTTTGCATATTCACTTCTGATTGGCTGGTGGGTATCATGAAGTATGGTCGATTTGCATCTTACTCTTTTATTAGTGTAGATACTTTATATTTGAGTACAAAGAGGAAGCTAATTCAGAAGAAACAGAAGCATAGCAGACCCTTGAAAATGACTTATTAAAGGACCCTGAGGACATTTAAGAAAATAGTTTGATATAAAAAGAAAGCTTTGTATCTTTTTAAAAAATATATGTTTTTATTGATTTCAGAAAGGAAGGGAGAGGGAGATATAGATAAAAACATCAATGACGAGAGCGAATCATTGACTGGCTGCCTCCTACATGCCCCCTACTGAGGATCAAGCCCCACAACCTGAGCATGTGTCCTTGACTGGAATCGAACCGGGACCCTCCAGTTCGCAGGCCAATGCTCTACCCACTGAGCCAAACCAGCTAGGGCAAAGCTTTTTATCTTATATAAATTGGTATCCATGGCAACTGATGCAGGATCCACTTTATACAATTTTTACATTAATAACAGATTCAGCCCTAGCCTGTTTGGTTCAGTGGATAGAGTATCGGCCTGCGGACTAAAGGTCCTGGGTTGGATTTCAGTCAAGGGCACATGCCTGGTTTGCTGGTTTGATCCGCAGTAGGGGTGTGCAGGAGGCAGCCGATCAAGGACTACCTCTCATCATTGATATTCCTAGTTCTCTCTCTCCCCTCCCTTCCTCTCTGAAATCACTAAAAATATATTTAAAAAATATATATTAGATTCATTGGCTTTGTTACCTCTGGCTACCTCTGTTTATTCTTCCCACAGTTCCTGGGATAGGTGCTTCAGACCCCTATGTTTCTAGCCATTCTTACCCCAAAGTCTGTGTAGGATTTCATTGGTTGACTACCATCACCCCTCAAATGATTCCATATGCCAACCCTGATGTTACCACTGTTTCCCCTGATCCTTTATTGAGGGTTCCAAGTCTTTGCAGACTTTTAATCTGGGTTCCTGTGGCTTTTGCTCCTTGGCTGCTCATGGCCCAAATAGCTTTTCTTCCTCTTGCGGCTGTTGCATAGCCCCGCTCGAAAGCAGATGCTCTGGCTCCTTCCATGAGGAATCCTGCCAGTTCCACAGTGTTTTCTTGCTGCTTTTGGCTCAGCTCTCAAATTTCCAAGGTCCAAATGTAAGTCACCATGTGCGACAGACCGAAGAGGAGGGATGTGGTGGAGGAGGGAAGGGGATACTGCGAGCAACATGTGACATGAAACTAAAGCTATTCTCAAGGCGTAAGTCATGTTTTTTTTTTTTTTATCATTGATTTTCACATACTTCAGATGTCAGTTGATTAACAAGAACACTTTTCCTGTGGGATAGGAAGAATATTGATCAGTGGGGATTGTGCTTTTAAGGAATTAGATTCAAGGGGCCTGCTTTCGGCAAATGTTCTGTTTTTATTTTTTATTTTTAAATTATTTTTTAAAAATATATTTTTATTGATGTTAGGGAGAAAGAGAGGGAGAGGGAGGGAGAAGGAGGAGAGGGAGAGGAAGAGGGAGAGGGAGGGAGGGAGGAGAGAGAGAGAGAGAGAGAGAGAGAGAGAGAGAGAGAGAGAGAGGGAAACATAAATGATGAGAGAGAATCATCGATTGGCTGCCTCCTATTGGGGATTGAGCCCACAACACAGGCATGTGCCCTTGACCGGAACTGAACCCGGGACCCTTCAGCCCGCCAGCCCAGTGGATGGATCACTCTATCCTCTGAGCCAAACCAGCCAGGGCCAGTTGCCTATTTTCATAACTACGATAAGGACGGTGTAGAGCTGATAAGTTTCATTTATGTATTTTAGCTTGAATTAAAAAATATTTGATTGGCCCAGCTGGCATGGCTCAGTGGTTGAGCATCAACCTAAGAACCACAGGGTCGTAGTTGGAATCCTGGTTAGGGCACATGCCCAGGTTGTGGACTTGATCCCCAGTAGGGGGCATGCAGGAGACAACCAATCAATGATTCTCTCTGACCATTGATGTTTCTGTCTCTCTTTCCCTCTTCCTTCCTCTCTAAAATCAATAAAATATATTTTTAAAAAATTGATTGATTGATTTTAGAGGGAGGAGAGAGAGAGAGAGAGAGAGAGAGAGAGAGAGGTTGTTCCACTTATTCATGCATTCATTAGTTGGTAATTGTATGTGTTCTAACCAAGGAATCAACCCGCAATCTTGGTGTATTCAGAAGATGTTCTAGCCAACTGAGCGACCCAGCCAGAGCAATACTTTTTTTGTATCACTTTGGGGAGAAAGAAAGCAAGCAATTCTGACCTGATGATAAACTTTTTAGAGTCATATGCCCTAGGACACATAATATCATGCCTCCATTTCTCCCATGTGAACCTCCCTCACCCTCTTCCCAAACGGATGTTAGGTAACTAACAGTGTTAACACTTAACATTTATCAACTAAATGAAACCAGTCTCTACAGTGGCAGGGAAAAAATTCTGTTAATTTGCCTCTCTGCAGTTTATGATCATTATTTCACCTTGTCCTATTGCTCAAGGTAAATCTATCCTCTGTTGATCACTAGTAAGTGGAATGAGACTGTGCAGTATTATGGAAATGATACTGGGTGGGGAGACAAAAAATATATCCCTGTTTGGCTACTATCTAGTTCTGTGACCTTAAACGAGCCATTTTATGTTGTCCCTTCATTTCCTTGTCTGTAAAGGAAGGGAAATCACCTAAAAAAATGTCTATGGTGCTTTCTAGATCCAAAATGTAAAATTCTATGACTTTAAATTATAGATGAAATATGTGTAATGGCAGATGTTTATAATCATGGCCTTCTGAGTAAAAGGAAAATTTTGACAAGTCCTCAGGTATCCAATATATCTAATTCCTAGACAAAAAAAAAAAAATCCAAATATTGAGATAATTTGTTTCAGTTAAATGTGCATCCACTTCTATTTCCTCAGTCAGTTCTCAACCTACCTTATGTTTATGACGTAGTTTGAAGCTGTTTGCCATGTCTCCATCAATGAAAATGTACAGAAGAGTTCTAACTGGTTTGGCTCAGTGGCTAGAGCGTCGGCCTGTGGACTCAAGGGTCCCGGGATCGATCCCGATCAAGGGCATGGACCTTGGTTGCGGGCACAACCCCAGCGGGTGGTGTGCGGGAGGCAGCTGATCGAAGTTCTCTCTCATCGCTGTTTCTAACTCTCTCTCCCTCTTCCTTCCTCTCTGTAAAAAAAAAAAAAAAATCAATAAAAAATATTTTTAAAAAGAAAATGTACAGAAGAGAGGCTTTCTAGACGCTACCATGATAACGATAAAATGAAATTATTCTGCTGTATAAAAAGAGGGGAAATAATCTGAGCGGTAGATAAGAAACTTCCAAGTCTAGTTGGGGGGGTTGGGGGGGCAGACTTTGGTCCCATTTGTTTAAAACTATTTAACTTTTTAGATCCAAGGAGTCATCTGGGTCCAAAAAAAAAAAAAAAAAGAAAGAAAAAAGAGGCTCTCAGGAGGGAGAGAAACTTTTGGTGGTTGGCCTGATGAAATAAAACTGCACGTTAGTGAAACCGAGCTCCAAGATGATTCCAGCGCAGATGAGCCTCCTGCTGGCCCCCGGCCAAGGCCGACGGCTGTGCGCGCAGCAGGCACCGTGTGTCAGATGCGAACCAGACCGACTCCGCGCGGGGAGGACCAGCCAGCTCTCTTGGCCGAGCTGCTGCCATCCGACACACCCGCGAGAGGGTGCTCCGTGTTTCTGAGGCTACCAGGCTTGGAGGTGCAGCCTGCACTTGGTCTCCAGCGGGCCAGGGCGTTAGATGGCCAATGACGGAGTTCGCAGCATCAGGTTATATGTTGCCGCATTGCTTCCTGTCATTGCGCATCATCGCTGCACCGTGCCATCCGCCGCTGCTCCCTCCTCTTTCCTTTCTTTTCTTCTCAACTTTTGCATCCGAGGCAGAAGCAGACAACGTGCAGTGAAGCCCTCTCGTGAGGGCTGACCCGCCTTGGCCAACTGACGCGCATCTTGGTAGCATCTGTGAGAAGCAAAGCAGGGCGGGCTCTCCACAAACACTGGGAACCTCAATGTCAAAACCGCACGTGCGCGCTTGGCTAGGAAAACCCCGGCCTCGGACACAACGCCTCTGCCCCAAGCCCTGGTGCCTGCCTTGGGAGACTCACAAAGAGTTAACGCGGCTTGTCTGGCATCCCAGATCGGTATAATGGGCTTTTACTGATGTAATTAAAATTTGCTGATCATTAATACAGATGAATTAGTTCCTGCACAATAATAGTTAGGAGATTAACAAAAGGCCGCATTTTGGCAACAAGACGACATTCTTCTCCAAGTGCGCTGGGACCTTATCCAACGAATGTCTGTCCAACCCGGCTGGTTCTTCGGAGATGCCATATGGCACCGCTATGCATCCTGACGTGTGTGTGTGTGTGTGTGTGTGTGTGTGTGTGTGTGTGTGTGTGTGTTTCTCCCCTCTAAAAGGCAGCCATATGACACAACTGATCTTTAAAACGTTGTCAGAAGGTATTACCTGGGTAGGCTTTGAGCTGCTTTCCAAAAACTTAGCAAGCACAGGGGCTATTAATTATGAGCAAAAGAAATGTGCATGCGCACGCCGGAGACTTGGCATCCTCTCCTCCCTAGTCACAGCTGATCATCTCCCCGCTCGCTTCAGCCCGGGAGGTGAGAAGCCTCCCAGTTTTTAAACTTCCAAGAAAAAAAAAATGTGTGTGTGTGTGTGTGTATTCTGCTTCAAAACATATATTCAGCAATTTCATTATAAAATATCTGTGGACTTGCTTCTAAGATCCAATTATTTCACCACCTGGACTATCACCATAGTCACCGGTTTTATTTTATTTTAATTTTTAAAAATATATTTTATTGATGTTTTACAGAGAGGAGGGGAGAGGGAGAGTCAGAAACATCGATCAGCTGCTTCTTGCACACCCCCTACTGGGGATGCGCCCGCAACCAAGATACATGCCCTTGACCAAGAATCGAACCTGGGACCCTTCGGTCCACAGGCCGACGCTCTATCCACTGAGCCAAACTGGCCAGGGCCACTGATTTTATTTATTTTTAAATAGATTTTTATTGATTTCAGAGAGGAAGGGAGAGAGGTAGGGAGAGACAGAAACATCAACGATGAGAGAGAACCAGTGGTCGCCTGTCTCCTGTACCCCCTGCACGGGGGATCGAGCCTGCGGTCCAGGCATGTGGCCTGACCAGGAGCCAAACTGGGCGGTGCTGGTTCATAGGCTGATGCTCACCCCCTGAGCCATGCTGGTCAGGCCATATTCATTGACTGAAAAAAAATTTTTTTCACAGAATTAATTGTCTAGTTATAGCCATTTATGGTAAAAGCTTACAAAGACGCTACACTTTTCTTGCCGTCACAGCCACCAGTGTAACCACACAATTTTCGTCGTTGCCTTTAAGTACTTTAAAAATGAAACGTTAGTGCTCATTGATCTAGATCAGTGGTCGGCAAACGGTGGCTCACGAGCCACATGCGGCTCTTTAGCCTCTTGAGTGTGGCTCTTCCACAGAACACACACCACATGTGGGCGTGCACACACAGTGCGATTGAGACTTCGTGGCCCGTGCGCAGAAGTCGGTTTTCGGCCTGGGCGAGTCTATTTTGAAGAAGTGGCGTTAGAACACTCAAAAGGCCAAAGAGCCGCATGTGGCTCGCAAGTCTCGGTTTGCCGGCCACTGGTCTAGACATTTACTCCAGTATGTATATTCAGGGTGGATTGTATCAAGGTCTAAAATAGCAGTTCTATGTTTTTTTTCTTAAACAGCTGTTCTTGACACGTGGCCCCCGGACTAGTAATCTCAGCATCACCTGAGAATGTGTCAGAAATGCGAATTTTGGAGTCTCATCCAAGAGTCCTACTAAAATAAGAAACTTGGGGAAGGTTGGATGTCGGGGAGTGGGGGGCAGGAGGGGAGATAGCAATCTGAGTTAAAGTGAGCCCTGCAGGTAGTGCTGATACTTGATGAAGTTTGAGAACTATCACACTAGAGGATGTATTTGCTCAACACATTTTCAATGGTGACTCAGTAAGTACCTCGTTTCTGCCAAAGTGCTAGGATGTAACCTGGTCCTGCCCCTTAAGGAATATGTATTTGGTATCAGTTGGTTCTAATCAGAGACACTCTAACTGCTTTAAAGATTTAAATCAGAGGAAGTTTAATGTAAGAATTGACTAGACAGGAAATGGAAGAGCTTGTGAAGACAGCAAGGGGTGATACTGAGGCATCCCAGAGATTACTAGTAGCCAGAAGTCACTATTACCCTTGGACTAGTGCACAAAGAGGGGTAGGGGGATGTTATCAGAGTTTAGGGGTCAAGGTCACCTGGCAGGTGAATGGAGATACAAAAGAGTGGCAAGTGTTGCTATAGACCTGAAATTTCTGGGCAAAGAGTGTTAAGTGATATAGTCTGCTTCTTTTATTCCTACCATCCTCCCCCTAGTACCTTCCATTGTCCAAGTGCAGTAGAAAACCTGCTGGCGGGGTCAGCCTACAGGTGATATTCTAGCGATACAGAGCAGAGGAGGCTGGGGAACCAAAAGGGCAACACAGCTCTAGCTGGTTTGGCTCAGTGGATAGTGCATCGGCATGCAGACTGAAGTGTTCCAGGTTTGATTCCAGTCAAGGGCATGTGCCTTGGTTGCGGGCACATCCTCAGTAGTGGGTGTGCAGGAGGCAGCTGATCAATGTTTCTCTCTCATCGATGTTTCTAACTTTCTATCCCTCTCCCTTCCTGTCTGTAAAAATCAATAAAATGTATTGAAAAAAAGGCAACACATCCCAGCATTAGTGCATGTACCTTTAAGAGATGATGATTATTATCCAAATGCTCTACCTCTTGACTCTTCTTTGTAAATTACAAGTAAAAGTTGAGAAATACTTTAAACTGGCAATGATATATGAAAAGTCTGAGTAAATTAAAAACCAGGAGTATTACAGGGAAAATAAAATTCCAATTTATTTTTTATCCTGTCAATGTAATACATTCTCCCACATGAAGAAGGAATTTAGCACGAAGGCCATATTTATGTCCATGTGCAAATAAAATAGGAAAATTAATTATACATTTACTATAAATTTATTTTTTAATACTGACTATAATGATTTAAGCTCTCAAAAAGCAAAGCACTCACACAAATCATGTCTCCGGTGCTTTGTGCTGATCAATAATTGCTCCTGTTAATTATGGAGATATAGGACACCTTAGGCCGTTTATAATTCTGCGTGAGAACAACTCTTCAAAGCTGGAAATACCTTTCTGTTTAGGTTGGCTTAATGCATTGGAAGGTGATCAAACCACATTCTCAAGTCATCTTTTGGCAAGCTATGTTGTTTTTTTAATTTATTTTCCTACCAAGTATATGTTGATTTTGAAAAAAAAAATACAAAAAACTGAAAATCACAGTTACCAACCTACATATATATTTCTTTCCTGCTGGGTTTTTATCCAGCTTTAAAGCATTTCTGTGAAGGAATCTTTCATTCATTCAACAAATATTTATTGTGTGTTTAGGTAGCACAAAATACGGTGGAGGAGAAAAACGCTTTCAGGAAGAACGAAACTTGTGCAGAGAGCAGTCTCCAAGGCTGGTTCGCAATAGCCTGCTGGCCAGACAGTCCTCGGGCTGCGTCAGACTCAACAGACTTTGTTTTGTAGTTCAGCTGCCATCTCCCATCTACACTAATAATAGGGGGTAACACGTTAATGACTTTGAGCGTGTTTTCATAGGTCTCTTGGCCTTCTGTATGTCCTCTTTCGAAAAGTGTCTGTTTAGGTCCTTGGTCCAATTTTTATTGGACTGTGTATCTTCCTTTTGTTAAGTTGTATGAGTTCCTTGTAAATGTTGGAGATTAAACCCTTATTGGTGATAACATTGGCAAATACGTTCTCCCCGTCAGGGTTCTCTCCAGCTAGTCTTCAGGATTTTTTTTTTTTTTTGTATTTTAGTTGTAATTCCAGTTTGGTTTGAGGAGCATGTCTGTATTGCATCCATTTACTCTGCCGCCATTTTAAATCTCCCTATTAGTTTTTCTTGAAAATATTTTATGATTCCGTGAACTGACCAATTTGATAGTAACTGAAAATTAGAGAGATTTAATTGACCTATTTATGTAGTCATTGGAGTGTCCTAATTTTCTGTAACTTTTCTTTGAAGGAGATGTGACACCTGGCACCTATTATTTCTTCTAGTCAAGTCTACTTACTATAAACACATATCCTTTGTTAATATGGATTTATGGATTATTTGGTTCATGTCCAAATTTGTTGACATAATCTGCTTCCTAAGAGATAAAATAATCCTTAAGTTTAAATACATTGTTTACATTGATAAAGCTAAGTAAATAAAGCACTAATATTGCTCCCATAATATGTTGGCTTTCATAGTGAAAAAATTGAAAATTTTTGTTTAGATAAGGCTTCAGAGTGGTGATGTTAGTATTTGTGTCATTACTCAATTTTTATAGTTAATCCAGTTGGACCCAATGTTTCTTCCCATAGGGGTTGGGTTATATATATTTTTTATGGGCTGCTTTATGTGATTTCAACCAAAATAATCAAATTAATTTAATGTAATTTTACTCTTTCTTTTTCCCTTCTAAATTATGCGTTCTTAGTTGGCCTGAAAAGGTTGTTTGGTTGAATTTACACAAGCTTAGCAATGTGCATGAAAGCTGCATTTCCCCAGAATAAAGAGATGATTTTTTTCCGGCCCTAAAACACACCAGGAGTTAAATGCCACTTATCCAGTCAAATAAGCATCACAAAACAAAAGAATAGACAAATATTATGGTCCAGTGGTTCTGATAAATACAAATTATCCAAAACCTTCAATCCAGGAATTAATGACAAGCAATGCCCAGTTTCCCTGAACTCCCTGCATAAGAAGTCATAGAAATGCTAGCAACTGTAATGCTTAAAAGCATCACAAACAGTCTGGCTAGGTTCCCTGTACAATCTTTTGCGAAGACAAAAAGGACTTGCAGAGCCCCACCCATTGGTAAGGTGGACATTTGAAGTTCTGATTGCTTGTCTGAACTCTCCAGCCTATGGCGGTATGTGCATCTGGAGGGGAGACATTGTCATTTTTGGCATGAAACAGAGCGAGGTGATCTGAACCTAGGGGTCTATTTTTTTATTTATTTTTTTGTTAGATGCATATGTACAATTTCTTTTGTTAAAATATATTTTATTGATTTTTTTACAGAGAGGAAGGGAGAGGAGAGGGATAGAGAGTTAGAAATGTTGATGAGAGAGAAACATAGATCAGCTGCCTCCTGCACACCCCCTATTGGGGATGTGCCTGCAACCAAGGTACATGCCCTTGACCTGAATCGAACCTGGGACACTTCAGTCTGCAGGCCGATGCTCTAACCACTGAGCTAAACCAGACAGGGCGCATGTGTACAATTTCTATTAATTTTAATGCGAATGATGTTTGCACACTGAAGCAGGATACATTCAGGAGGACTCTTGCCCTTGAATGCATATTTGTGATTTCTGTTTTAGGGGCAAAACCCTAGGCGAGCCCTGCATGGGTGCCCAAGGGCAAGCTGGGAAGCTCTGCAGAGAAAACATGCACAGATCGCCAGGTCGCCTTACACTGGTAATGCCAGAACTATAAGGTGTGTACGCACTACGTAAGCCTGAATTTTGTATTTGGACATATAATTAAGAAATGACTACCAAATAATAAAATTCGATCTTATAATGAAAATATCATTAAGGAATGATATTTGGTGAATAAAGTCATGTATATTTTTTAAAGAAATAATATAACCCTAGCTGCAGGTTTGGATCAGTGGATAGAGCGTCGACCTGCAGACTGAAGGGTCCCGGGTTCAATTCTGATCAAGAGCACATGCCCAGGTTGCAGGCTCGATCCCCAGTAGGGGGTGTGCAGGAGGCAGGGATCAGTGATTTGCTCATCATTGATGTTTCTACCTCTCGCTTTCCCTCTCCCTTCCTCTTGGAAATAAATAAAAATATATTTAAAAAAAAAGAAATAATCCAACTAAAATAATAAAGGCAACGAAAATGGTCTACATGAGGAAATTAACTCTTGCAGACATAGAAGATTATGGACAATTTAAGTCTTTACATTGGTGTGCCCTGTGTGAAAAGTTTCTAAGTGGCCCTCATCTATAACGAATAATCTCATGGCAGAGATCTGTTCGAAAGAGATATGATTGATGGTCTATCATTCCTAATTCACTGTTTATACTGGTAGTGAGACTACTGGGAAAATACCTCATTCATCAGGGTATTAGTGAATTCATCCAACGTATGGCACCTTCATTTTAACAAACGCAAGGAGAACAGCTTAATGGGGGAAATTGACAACCATCTCTGATTCCATGGTAATGCAATTAGGCTGCTCCTCTCCAGAGCTTTTGCTAATTCACAAAACAGCTTCAGTCGGCAGGTCATAAGTATATGATCATTTTTCACACTTTGAAAACTAATGATTTCTTGACATGAATCAATAAATCTTGGGGAAGTCCTTTATACTTTTCATGTTCAGCATGCAAGTCAGTTTTAAAACTCATGTGTATTAAATCTGACTTGCTATCCAGCCTGTGTTTACATAATCTAATTTAACAAAATCTCAAATAAATGTGTAAATGAAGTGTTTATAGTAAGCACAAGGAAAGTTTCCCTTTCATTGAGAAAGTGTGATATGGTGCATCAAACTATTTTAATTTGCACCCTGAAATACCCATATTTGCAAATGTGCCACACACAGAGAACTGTTGCTCTTAAAATTTCTATATTAAATTTTGTGTGTTATTCTCAATAGATGAGTAAAGGAAATTTACTACATATGACATAGTATGTACTACGTTGTTTATCTGAAATGAACCGATTGCAAATTGATGAAGGGAGTGGATCCAAAGATATGGAGACATGGAACAGAATGCAGAATCTCGGAGGGAGGGGAAGAAAGGGAGGGAGGATGGGGGAGGGAGGTAATCAACCAAAGACATATGCATAACCTATGGGCATAGACAATAGGGTGGTGAGGTGAAGGTCTGGAGTGGGGAATGGAAATGGGCTAGAGAGGGTCAATGGGGGAAAAAAGAGAGATATGTCATATGATCAACAATAAAGATTAAAATTCTACTAATAAAAAATAAAACAAATTTAACAATAAATGAATCTATTACAAAGCACCCAGAAAATATTTTTAAAATATTTTTAATTGATTTTCTACAGAGAGAAGGGAGAGGGATAGAGAGAGAAACATTGATGAGAGAGAAACATGGATCAGCTGCCTCTTGCGCACTCCCTACTGGGGATGTGCCCACAACCAAGGTACATGCTCTTGACCGGAATTGAACTTGGAACCCCTCAGTCCACAGGCCGACGCTCTATCCACTGAACCAAACCGGTTAGAGCCAGAAAATATTAATAACTAGTTTCTAAGCAATAAAAAATATTTGTTCATCTCTCTCAAACAATTGCATAAAAACAGGAAGAAAATGTATATACATGGATTAAGTAGCAAATATCCATAGCAGTGCAGCCCTTTTCTAACAATTATAGTTCCGCATCCTCTACAGAAAATAAGAACATGGACAGGCTAATAACCACAGCAGGTAGTAAGCAGTGAGGTTTGCTTAAGAATGAATTATCAAACAGCTACAAAAGAGTTTATACTATGAAGTACGTGGCATTTTATTCCTTATTCCTGGAATAGTTGACACTTTTCCTGGGTGCAAACTGAAATGATAAGTATAAACGTACCTGCCATGATGGCCTTCACATTAAATTTGTTTTATTCACTGTCATACTTATAAAAATGATGCACTTTCTAGCAGGGGGAGACAAAGACATGGGCAAAATGTGTCTTCAAATTAAAAACCAAACAATTGGCAATTGGCTTATGAGGTTTTCACAGTTATTTGGAATTGCTGACGAAAAGAAATTTTGCATGGAACGTTGTTTTTCAAGTGTTCATGCATTCAACTGCACTTCCATTATTTAATATTTGCGATGCTGAGTGATTGATGTGACATACTATCTAGGAATAGACTGTGTCTTTACCATGCAACACTAAGGGGGTGAGGGGACATCAATTTTAGAGATTGGAATTTCCATTTAGTGTTGTGCTCTATAAATCTAGCCATAAGCACACATACTTCCTACAGGCACCATAATACTGAGCAACAGAGGGAAATGGCTAACATAAATTACAGATTCTTAAACACTGAACATTTTTAAACCAGATTATTAAATTGCCAAGTCATGAAGATAGTTTGGGAAAGCCATCTTAAGAACATCCTTCATATGTTCACAGTCAAAGAGATACTAATCAGTACTTCACAACTAACATTACAGAGGGACTTCTATTCTTCAGATCCACGCACCACACACCGGGCTTTTGCGTATATTACTGAAGTGGATTTTGGTTTGATTTGGGGTAAAGTATGAAGATCCCTCCCAAATAACTAACTTTACTATAAGAAATGTGATAGGAAACACCTTCTAAAATTATTGGACCTCATCTTGTGCCTTGCCCTACTAACGATCATGACTCTGTTGGAGGCCTGGCATCCATTTTATGCAGGTTTGTGCAAGGAAAATATTTGGATCAATGGTATCCTTTGGTGACAAGTTAGTGACAGTAAGTCTAAACTAAGCTAAGCGACAATAGAACTGGAAAAGCAAAGAAGTGGGATAGACTGGGCTGTGGCTGTTGGGGCAGTAGCAGGGAGGCTGCCAGAGTCACCCTGTTGGCATCGTCACTTTCCCCATTCATCAAGCGAGGTCAGACTTCCCGAATCATCTGCCAGATGGGCAGCTCATCAGTTTAAATACCTGATATGAAGCCATCCATCATCTAATAACGGGATCGTTGGGCTGAAGCTGGCTGGGTGCTCCGCAGCCCGGGTGCACACGGGATGGACCGCAGCCAGGGAGGCGGGCTTAGTCAGCGGCTTGGCCCTCCCTGGATGGGACTGGCAGTTCTCCACGGGGCCACGGGACAGGTGGAGGCTGAGGGAGAAGGAAACAATTACCATGTGTCGCAGGGATTCGCGCCTCACCAGCTCACCACGCCACTGGAAAACCAGTCAAAGCCAGACACCAAAACCTGAGTCAGACCAAGGTCAGGCCTGGCCATAGGATGGAGAAATAGAAGAGACGCAAAGGGAAAAAAGTAAAACAAACTGGAAATGGTTGGCTCCGTGGATAGAACATCAGCCTGGAGACAGAAGCGTCCCGGGTTTAATTTCAGTCAAGGGCACAGCTCTGGGTTGCAGGCTCCATCCCTGCTAGGGGGCTTGCAGGAGGCAATCAATCAATGGTTCTCTCTCATCATTGATGTTTCTATCTTTCTCTCCCTCTCTCTTCCTCTCTGAAATCAATAAAATATTTTTTAGAAGAAGAAGAAGAAGAAGAAGAAGAAGAAGAAGAAGAAGAAGAAGAAGGAGAAAAGAAAACCTGGTTTCCTGTCGTAAGACCAACTTTAAACATTTGTAACCCGCCTCCTTTTTTTCTAAACCAAATGGCTGGAGATGAGATTTTTCTCTGAAAAATCATTTTACTCTTAAAAAAACACACACACACACACACACACAAACAAAAAACAACGCATCTTAAGCATTTTTAAAGGAGAAAGGGAAAAGAGTAATCTCTAGGGAATCATAAAAAATGATGTTATTTTATGCTCACCATGGAGAAAAACGAATGCGGCAAAGAAAATTAGATAAAGACACAAGTTATGAGCTCTGAAGCCGAAAGTGTTTATTGCATGCACAATCTAACTGTGCTGATTTAAAGTGCTTGCTGCTCGGAAATTACTGGAGTTAGGCCTCACCTTTCACTGGAGACACAGGCTTTTGCCGAATTCCACGGTAGTCTAGAAAAATGAGGCTGTGTGGAAGGCGTGCCTCGCTTCTCACGCTGGTGGACCATTCCGTGGAGTGATTCTTTTCTTCGTAAAAGTGAAAACCCCTCAGGTGGAGAGCCCGCAACTGAGACAACGAGGCAACCAGTGATGACTTAGTCCTTTTATGTCCTAAGTGGAATAATATAAAGGTTTATTCTGTTTTGCATATGGTACTCCTTATTGTCATACTTCTTAGCGAGGGGCCAACAGTAAGCTGTCTCTCTCCTTCTCTGTCTCCGATGAGTGAGATGGTGTTTCCACCATCCGTTACTCGTGACTCCCGCAGACTTGCCCATGAATGTGATTTTGCAGCTGTGTGGGGCGGAGCCATTTCTGAAGCAGGTTCTACATCTAGTTTCCATTTATTCCTCTTCACATTTTCCTGTAGGGAACTTGGTCTGTCCATTCTCAAGCAAATGAGGAGCATACATTCTCACAGTTTGGTCTAAAAGCAGTGTTCTGATTGGTCAGGATAAAGCTTCTCTGGTTGGTGAAGATGTTAATTAGAATTTAGCTGCACAGATCTGAGTGGATGATAATAGTCTCAATTTTATTGGCTGAAACATAATTTCAAGATGGCCTATACAGGGGCTGGCTTAGATGGCAGGAACACAGTGGAGGTGGACAGTTCAGTACAGGCTTCCCCCAGAAGCACGGTTTGTGTGAGAGGAACGCATTTAGCAAAAGATGCTAGCCACCAGGAGATCTTGTTGGTAGCTCTCTTCTTTCCCAGGGTCAGCACTGGTTAATGTGAGTAAGCCACTAATATATCCTGACTGGCTCAGGTCTCACTTGGATTTATTTTATTATTAATACTTTCAGGGAGTAAGTAACTCAGAGTGATTGAAGGGGAGAGTTGGAGGCAGAAAGAAATTAGAATCACAATTGAGAGAGAGAGAGAGAGAGAGAGAGAGAGAGAGAGAGAGGGGGGGGGGTGGTTGCCCAGTTCTGGAGAGTCTCTAATATTAACCTGAATAGTTCTGATGATATATCTTAGTCAATGGACATTGTCAAGGTACTCTTATCATGAGTATTTCTTAGATCACATGCTCTAGTAAATTATTATTGAAGAAATGTGAAATTGCACAAAGCGTGAATAGAAACTCTTCAACAAATATTTTAAATCAGTTTACACACCTGTAGACTGTTGAGAGATCTACTTAGCCATAAAATAAGCTGGCAACAAAAGATATGAATGAAGCTATTTGTAGAGCCAACAGCAACTTTGCAATCAATGACAAACTATGTAAGGCCAAGCCAAGGGTTGGAAATAACTACTGGTTATAGACGGCTCGCTTCAGCTCATTGAAAGAAATTCTCTGGAGCCTCCATATACAACATACCTTGGGGCATGCACCAGGAAAACACTTTTGGGCAACTACCTTCAAGAGAGATCTTTTGCTATTTAATTACATAATCCTCTTGGAACTGGTCCAGGCTTTCAGAAAAACTTTTTCATTCATGTGAGCAGTATTATAGTGAAGTTTTAGAAATATTTGTATTTCAAATGGACAGCTCGTATTAAATACGTCCTTAGCATGTTCTAATGTCGGGGAGACCTTGACATAGAGCATGAAGCATTTGATTGCCTCAGCTCAATGAAGGCCAAATGAAGGTATAGATAATCACTAGGCTTTATTTTCCATCACTATTGTCATCATTATAAACCTTTGCTAGAGCATCAACTCTCAGCTCTTTTTTAAAAAAAATATATATTTTATTGATTTTTCACAGAGAGGAAGGGAGAGGGACAGAGAGTTAGAAACATCAATGCGAGAGAAACATCAACCAGCTGCCTCCTGCACACCTCCCACTGGGGATGTGCCCACAACCAAAGTACATGCCCTTGACCGGAACTGAACCTAGGACCTTTCAGTGCACAGGCCGACGCTCTATCCACTGAGCCAAACCAGTCAAGGCAATTCTCAGTTCTTTAACATCATTTCTGAACTTATGTTCTTTATGGATAATAATAATCAGAGAAATGGAGCAGAAAGGAGCCAAAACAAAGAACACAAGTAGTTTAGAAACAAGAGCATAACCAAGTGACCGGGGACACTTTCCATACTGACAACACATGACAACAGGCATTTTGGTCCGTGACTCCCTGTAGTCAGATGGTTTACTCCTCTGTAGACTTGGCTTTGTCTCTGTAACAACCGAGTGCAATCGCGAAAGTTCGCTAGTAATCAACAAGGTGACGGTTGCCAGAAACTCTTAGACTGATGTTGGAGTCACCCCTTTGACCAAGCTTTTGTATAAAAAGCTGTCGAGGTCTAAATACACGTTTAGACTAGTTATAGGCGAACGACCCAGTGAAGAGACTCTGTGACAGGAAATGTGAGAAGCACACGCTCTAAGAAACCATTATATTAAGAATTCAAGGGAGCGAAAATGGGCATTCATCCAATGTTGTTGAGTAAAGAAAATCGTTATGAGATATTTATAGTCGTAAAAATTAGAGAATTCATGTTTATGGAGGAAGAACACTGTTCATTCAATAAATAATTAAAACTCTGGTTCCTCTTTGCTTCTACTGACCTTTCAGTCAGGAAAATAAAAGTACTTTAATTAAGCTTAAGATCTTCATCCAGTGGCTTAATTTATTTGAAAGACCTACTTGGGACTAAGGTGTCTAGTACTCCCATTGTCATCAGTGGGAGGTCTGTCAGTTCCACAATAGAAAGAACAGAATACATGATTGTAAATGACTTACCCTGTTGGAAATTATCCCAAAAGGTAAAACATTTTCTAGAGGGTAGTTTTCTAACATCAGACTGCCCAGGGTCCTAATGTAATACTCTCACTTTATATATGTATATATGTATTTATTTATTTATTTATTTTTATTTTAAAAAATATATCTTATTGACTTTTTTACAGAGAGGAAGGGAGAGGGATAGAAAGTCAGAAACATCAATGAGAGGGAAACATCCATCAGCTGCCTCTTGCACACCCCCCACTGGAGATGTACCCGCAGCCAAGGTACATGCCCTTGACCGGAATCGAACCTGGGACCCTTCTGTCTGCAGGCCGACACTCTATCCACTGAGCCAAACCAGTTTCAGCTGCATTTATTTTTTAGTTCCCTAGTGCATCTATTCAACAAAGATGTTTGCCGCCTGTGACAGTTTTGATGTTTAAAGGAGCTAATACACAAGACATGCTTATAATCATGCCTGGCATGTGCTGAGTCTCAGTATATGTTAGTTATTATTGTTGAAATAGAGACCTGGTGCACAGATTCATGCACCAATGGGGCCCCTCAGCCTGGCCTGGCCCCTCTCACTATCTGGGAAAAGTATCCACAGAAAATGGCAAACAATATATTAAAGGCCTATGTGACTAAGACTTTGTCAGTAGATTTGGTCTCTAGTTCTTACTTTATAAGACCACACTAAATATTCTATTCATATTTATTTGTGCACTGGTCAGGTCCCTTGGGGGATGTTGGACTGCTGGTTTCAGCCTGATCCCCACAGGCCAGGCTGAGCAAACTGACCAGTGCATGAATCTGTGCACTGGGCCTCTAATATGCATATAAGATCTTTGGTTAATCTCTTCCCGCCCTCCTCCCCTCCCACCTTCCTCTGCAACTCATCAGTCTGTTCTATGTTTCCATGCCTGTGCATCAAGCGTCTGCCCCTTGGTGGTCAGTGCATATCATAGCTACTGGTCAAATGGTCGGATAGTCACTTAGGCTTTTATATATATAGATAGATTATAATATTAATTCTAAGTTAGGGTGGGCACGTGTCAAATAATAGGTGAAAAGTACATACTACAAGAAGTATCGGCCAGTACTATGATACAATCCTGACCATTTTTCTCTTAGATATGAGTAACCAGTATATGGCTCTTGATTTCACCAAACCCATTAGGCAGAGTCTTTCCAGTGTCATAGCAGTGAACATAAGTAAATGTGAGTCTGAAAGAAATGTAGGAGAAAGATGAAGATTAATGAGTAGGCAGGGTCAGATACCCCTGAAAAAATATTTCTGTGGTATTATTGAAAGAATACCTGACCAGAGTGAGAAAACTTCCACCTGCCTTCACTAGACTACAAGCGCTCTCATACTGGGCATCATGTTTTATTCTAAAGAGAACCCTCCATGCCTTCTACAGTGTTTGGTTCACAGTAGGGATTCAATAATTGCTGAATAAATAAATGAACCAAACATTTAATCTTATGAAAATCACAATTTATTTGAATCCCAATATAAATTTTATTTCTTTTATTCTGAAAATGATGAGTATTTGGCTACTAATCTTTACATTTTTACAAGATCTTTTTTAATTATAAAAAAAATAGGAGTTTCCTTAGAATCTGAGCTATTAAATAGAGCAGTGTGCCTTAAACTTTAGTGCCCATACAACTCACTTGGCGATCTTATTAAATGACGATTCTGATTTCGTAGACCTGGGATTTGAAATTCTGAATTTCTAAAATGTTTTCCTTTTTTTGTTTTTTTTAAATCTTAATTGTTCAGTTTATTAATTACATTGTTCCCCCTTTTTCCCCCCTATAGCTCCCCTCTACCCGGTACCCATCCCACCCTCTGCCCTCACCTCCCCCCCCCACTGCCCTCTCCCATAGGTGCATGATTTTTGTCCAGTCTCTTGCTGTACTTCCCACACCCCCTTTCTCCTCAAGAATTGTCAGTCCATTCCCTCTCTATGTCCATGATTCTGTTATATTCACCAGTTTATTCTGTTCATCAGATTTTTAATTCACTCGATTTTTAGATTCATTTGTTGATAGATGTGTATTTGTTGTTCATAATTTATATTTTTACCTCTTTCTTCTTCCTCTTCTTATAGAATATCTTTCAGCAATTCATATAATATTGGTTTGGTGGTGATGAACTCCTTTAGCTTTCTCTTATCTTTGAAGCACTTTATCTGACCTTCAATTCTGAATGATAGCTTTGCTGGATAGAGTAATCTTGGTTGTAGATTCTTGCTGTTCATCACTTTGAAAGTTCTTGCCACTCCCGTCTGGCCTGCATCGTTTCTGTTGAGAAATCCGCTGACAATCGTATGGGTGCTCCCTTATAGGTAACCATCTGTTTTTCTCTTGCTGCTTTTAATATTCTCTCTTTGTCTTTTGCTCTTGGCATTTTAATTATGATGTGTCTTGGTGTGATCCTTTTTAGATTTCTATATTTTGGGGTTCTGTGAACTTCTTGGGCTTTTAAGTCAATTTCTTTCACCAGGTGTGGGAAGTTTTCAGTCACTATTTCTTCAAATAGGTTTTCATTATCTTGCTCTCTCTCTTTTTCTGGCACCCCTATAATTTGGATGTTGGTATGCTTGAGGTTGTCCCAGAAGCCCCTTACGCTATCTTCAATTCTTTTGGATTCTTTTGGCTTCTTGCTTTTCAGGCTGAGTGGATTTTGCTTCTTTGTATTTCAAATCTTTGACTTGCTTCTTGTGGTCCTCTGGACTGCTTTTAGGACTTTGTGTAATATTTTTTAATTTAGTCAGTGTATGCTTAATTTCTAGTTGGTCCTTTTTCATATCCTTGTAGGTGTTGTTCATTTCCTCATAGGTCTTGTTCATTTCCTTGTTGGTCTCATTAAGTTCATCGGCCTTTTCTAGGAGCCTCTTGAAAAACCTTATTACTGTGGTTTTGAACTCTATGTTTAGTCATCTTTTTTCCTCCATTTCTTTCACACCTGATTTCTTTCCATTTCTCTGCATTGTGGCTGCTTTCCTGAGTTGGTGCATTAGCTTTGTGTGGTAGATGTCCTCTAAGGGACAGTGGCTCAGCCTCTCCAGTTACCTGAGGTGGATACTCTTACTGCAACCTTTTATGGGTTGTACAGTATTGTTGAAGTTAAGCCCAGATTATTGTTGTTAGCACTAGAAGGGTTTGACCTCTAGGCCAATTGACTGTGAGGGTGAGCTGTGTTCAGGTTGGATGGGTGGAGTCTCCAGGCTGAGCAGGCAGTGTCAGCTCCGCCCTATGCAACACCTGGGTCTCTGTGCTGGGTGGTAATGGCTGCATGCACCTCTGAGAGAAAGCCACCGCTGATCTCCACCCACTCCCAGACATCTCAGCCTCTCCCCAAATGAGTCTGCACCCCCAAAGTCTCGCCCAGGGTTGTAAAACAAAGCAGTCCGGTGGTCTCCCGAACGAGGGAGCAAGTCACGAGTCCTCTGTGTGCGGTCGCGCACTTCTGTTCCCAAGTTTACGCACAAAGTGCTGTTTCCATGTTTACGCGCACTCTCCATGAGCTCACCCTCTCCAAAGCTTGCAGACCTCTGCTGTGCCCAGGCTTCAGTGTGCCTTCCCACTGTCCAGTTTCATCCCGTATGAGTGTGGGTTTCCTAGTCCTCGCCTGGAACTGGGGAGTCAGTGCAGTGGGACGCCTCTGACTCCCCGATTCGAGAAAACCAGCCAGGTTTGCCGCCTCCAGCCCTCTCCGCTTGTGTGTGTGCACGGCTCCAAACCTCTGCCTCTGCGTGTATCTTCAAATCTTGCCCTCCGCCGCTCCTCTGAGTCACAGTGTCCTATCTTTACTTTTATTTGTGGAATTGTCACTCAGCCAGCTTTGCAGTGATTCTGGAAGATGTTTGTTCTGTCATTAAGTTGTAGTTTCGGAACTATTGTGTGGGGCAGCAAGATAGGTGTTTACCTATACTGCCATCTTGGTTCCTCCCTTTTGTTTTTTTCTAAAATGTTCTCTCATGAAGTGTTCTCTACAGACTGTAGATTCAAATAGGAAATGTCCAGAGAGTTGTTCTGAATATCCTCTCTTAGATCATTGGGAATAGGGAAGAGTGACTTTAGACAGATACAAATATATTACTCTTTGAGTTCATAGAAGGGACGGAGGACTCTTATTATTTAAAGACTTCATGAAAGATACGACATTTGACCTTTAGTTGAAAGGTGGGTAGGACTTGTGACAGTACTTTACAATTTGCAAGCTATTTTTAAATTTCATATTTCAGTGATTATCTACAGAGATCTTATGGACTCTTTCAGTTTTACAATTACCTGAAGAAGTGGACATAGATTTTTAGCTCCATTTTCCAGAGCTAGAAGAAGTACTAAAAGAGGTTAGTTTCTTGGATAGTGCATAGCAATTCTGAATCATAGGTAGTGTTTTTATTCAAGCACATAACATTTCCT
This sequence comes from Antrozous pallidus, assembly GCA_027563665.1. NCBI lineage: Eukaryota > Metazoa > Chordata > Mammalia > Chiroptera > Vespertilionidae > Antrozous > Antrozous pallidus. The sequence goes on from CM050510.1 coordinate 7,861,513, forward strand.
CTAGATAGGACTAAGCCTATGTGCTATGAATTTGTCACTTATGAAAATTGACATTGTTTACCAGGACCTGAAGAGTGAGGAAGCCCTAATGAGCATCATTTCCATCTGATAGAGTGAAGCCAACACAGAGACTATACCTACTTCTCTTCTTTACTTGCCAGCTATCTTCAGATTCAGCTTGGAAATTAAAAGGGACAGAATCAATAAGCTCTGATATATTCATTTTTTTCCCTTGTGGAGAAAAGTATCCATAGAAAATGTCAAACAATATATTAAAGGCCTATGAAACTAAGAGTTTGTCAATAGATTTGGTCTCTAGTTCTTACTTTATAAGACCGCATTAACACTAGGGCAATTGTTTTTAAAATTTTGAAGAGGTTTTTGAATTTCATTATCATATGTTTTTCCCTCTCAGCATTCATGAAGGTCAAAAGTACAGAGATCAATATGTCTGAGAAAACATCAAACATTAACAATGTATTAGTTAACCACGATACAGCACAGGTATTTAGGCAAAACTCCGTTCAGTCCTGATTGATCTGAAACAGCTTTGACTCCATAGAGATTTACCAGTGAAGTGAGCAAAATGTAAATTCATTTTTAAATATTTTCCTGTGGTTCCAGGTAAATGTTTTCCTACACAATGAGAACAAACGTGTTCATTCCTACAAATGTAAAACAGTTCCCCAGTCCTTTGCCTCGTCCTAATTTTGGTTCATAAGGTCGCCCATAGCAGCGCTATCAGTGGGGTGTCCTCCATGTCCCCACTTGTTGCTGGTGGAAGTGGGCTTCTTGGGGTGCTGTGAGAACAAGAATTCCCTGAGGCTCCCACAGGAGGATAAGCTGTCATGGAGAGTTTTATTGGTGAGGTCACATTAAGGGAGTTCCTCTCCAAGGTCCTACCATGGAAAAGTCCCATTTTGTCCTCATCAGGGCTAGGGTCAAAGCCATTACCCAGAGTCTCACTCCACAGTAAAGTTCATTCCAGTCCAGTATCTCGCTAGCTTGGCTGTGCTCCCAGCTGAAGTCCATAGGGCAGTGATCGGCAAACTGCGGCTCGCGAGCCACAAGTGGCTCTTTGGCCCCTTGAGTTTTTAGCAAAGGCTAGTTAGGAGTACCCTAATTAAGTTAATAACAATATACCTACCTATATAGTTTAAGTTTAAAAAAATGTGGCTCTCAAAAGAAATTTCAATCGTTGTACTGTTGATATTTGGCTCTGTTGACTATGAGTTTGCCGACCACTGCCCTAGGGCATGTGGTCTACATGATCGCGGTCCATGCAGCCTCTAGGGCCACATGATAGACTAGCAAGGGTCACGAAAAAGCAAGTACAAGGAAGCAGGAGCAAGGCAAGAGGAAAGGGAGAGAGAATTCTTTGGGGATTGAACTAGGAGCTGAACCAATGAATCCTGCAGGATTTTGCATGCCTGCTGTGGTTCCACCCTCTCAGCCAACCCATAGCTCCACAGCCTAGACTGACAGGCAAGCACCTTTCCTATGTCACCCCCACTTAACTGTGCGTGCGCCTGATAACTGTGGCAATTAGCTGGTTACTAATAATAGGAAAGGGGCAAAGGGGGAAGGCCAGGCAGTGTAAACATGCCATTTATGCAACTTCATCAGGAAGCTTTATCTTCACACTCCCCAGGGAACTCCCAGCCTATTCCCTGCAAAACATTGGGAGAAGGAATCCAGCAAAGGAAAGATAGATGCATGCCCAATAAAGTTGGGGTAACACAGGGAAGGTACTCGTCCGTCAATCAGACCTGGGAACCGAGGACAGAGATGGTTGGCCAGAATGGGCGTGGCCACTGCAAGCACATGGACATTTGGGAATACACAATCCCTTACACAAAGGGGTTGCTCTTGTTTGTTGCTCCTGTGGCTCTTGGTGCTCTCGGCTAACTCTTGACTTTCGGCTTCCTTGCATTTGATCCTGTGGCGCATGGTCATGCAGACCCCACACACAATGGACTAATGGGCTCCAGTGGGGAACACAAACCCTGATGCTGGATTCAATATGGAAGGGAATCTCTGTCACTGGTCTGATTTTAGCTCCACTGAAGCCTCAGCTACACTTCTTTTATGACTGGACTAAGAGAAACAGGACTTTGGAAACTCAGGGGTGTAATTTCCCCCAAATAAAGCTTTCTGCAATATTCAGTCCCACCCTGGGATTCTTATTCCAGCAGTACCCCAAGAATCTACTTCCACAAACAAAAAAGGGAAGGTAGCCTTGTTATAGGATAGGAGATGAGGCCTTCTCCTATCCTATACAAGCCCACCTTCCCTTTTTAAAATTAATTAAAAAAATATATACATATTTTTTGATTTTAGAGAGGAAGGAAGTGGGAGAGAGAGATAGAAACATCAATGATGAGAGAGAATCATTGATCGGATCTCCCCACATTGGGGATTGAGCCTGCAACCCTGCCATGTGCTGTGACCAGGAATCGAACGCAACCTGCTGGTTCATAGGTTGATGCTCCATCACTGAGCCATACCAGTTGGGCATCTTTCCCTTTTTTAGAACCTTCCCCCAGTGATCTGCAGGGGACAGACCAGTGGTTCCCTGGGGAGTCTAAAGTTGCAGCTTCACCAGGATGACCATGCTTATATGTCTGGCCTCTTCTTTGTTCCCTTCCTATTATTAATATTAGCTAGCGAAGCATGATGGTTAACAGAAGGTATCTGAAAAATAGCATAGTCAGCTATAACTATATGTTAAGAGGCCCACTGCACATATATATGTTAACTATACAGAGGCCCATTGCACAAAGACTTGTGCAAAAATAGGCCTTCCTTCCCCTGGCTCCCAGCACCAGTTTTCCTCTGGCACCCGGGACCCAGGCTTTTGCTCTGGCTGGAGCCTTCAGTCTTTGCTCCAGTCGGAGTGCTGCTCCTTTAGCTCCCTCCGCTCCCTGCCCTCCCCCTCATAGCAGGCGTCCTGTCCCACCCGGCTGTTTTGTGCCCATCTTTGTTGGGTTAATTTGCATACTCACTCCTGATTGGCTAGTGGGCATCACAGAGGTATAATCAATTTGCATATTTCTATTTTATCAGTGTAGATAGCCAGGATGGAAGCTGCAGGGTTCTCTGTTATTAGTGTAGTGGCCTATATTCAGTCCTAACTTCTAATTGTCTTGTATTTTTAATTTGCACCAATTCTACTTTTGTGGGTCTGCGTGTAAAAATAACGGGAGCAGATTCTTCAGAAGTTGAGAAAAACCGTCTAGCCTCACAATTGCTCTCTCAAGCAACAGAGATGGTACCACAGGATTTGAGACAGATGGCAGCCAATCCAAATTCAGTATGGTAAGCAGGCACCACTCAATAAAACTTTAATTGATGCATATGTTATCTGCTAACTTGTTTAGAAAATGGATCTGCAGCATTAGCTCAAAGCACTTAAATGGCCTGATAGCCCAGGACAGCCTGTTGGGCTGCCACCTGGAAGACCTAAATTTCATAGCAGATGCAACAGTCGTTGAATGAAGCCGGTGGTTCAGAGTTCTAGAATGGAGACGGCATAGTCAGCATCCAGCTGTTCCCGCCACCTTTGCTGACTCCTATTGTTGTGTCACTTCCACCGGTACCTGAAATCACTCACACATTGCGTTCTCCTCCCAAGGAGAGAGAAACAGAGCTATCCACCATAAGGCTGCCATGGGAAGGGGTGCATGCCCTACTGCACCCTGGGAAATGTGGAAGATGCTTTAGAATGCAGTTCAGTGAGGAGAAAGAAAAAAAAAAAAGATAAAGATCTGGATGGAGAATGCCTGACATATGTGCAAATTTGTGCCAAAGGACCGGAGCCAAGACCGAAGAGAAGGTTCCTTCTGAGAATGCCAAAGAGATCTTTGCAATTCATCACCCGCATTTGTCTTGCTCTGGCTAATAGTAAATAACACTCCGCAGATGCCTCGGAGGTCAGCGTATGGGAGCCCTGACTTCAGAGAAAGATAAGGAGGGAAACTTACCGTTTCTCAAAACAGGGACTCTTGACACGCCTCCAAGCTAAGTAGGGGAACGAGTAGAAGAGAGAAATAAAATCTCAAGATCTTGGTCTATTTAAAGACAGGAAATATTAGAGGAAGGAACAAAGCGAATTGCTTTTTTGGAATGAGCGCAGAGGAAATTTTTGCGTTTGAACTTTAGTGCGCTGCTCTGCAGAGCCCCAATCTCGATGAAGAAAACGCACAGATGGCCCTATAGTCGGTTTGGCTCAGTGGATAGAGCGTCGGCCTCTGGACCGAAGGGTTAAGAGGCCCATTGGCTGCAGGCTCCTCCCTGGCCCCAGGCCCTGATCAGGGGCGTGCAGGAGGCAACCAATGGATGTTTCTCTCACATCAATGTTTCTCTCTGTCTTTCCCTCTCTCTTCCACTCTCTAAGATCAATGGGAAAATATCTGGGGTGAGGATTAAAAAAAAACAAACCCACAAATGCACTCCCCAGATACAATATTGGTTTCTGACCTAGTCACGACTCTACAACTCTCCATGCTAAGGTTTTGGGGCAGATGAGGGCTTTGTAGTATAGCTTGGGCGCTTCTCAGCTGCAATCTGCATAATGTTTAGTATTCAGTGAGTTAAAGCAGGCAATGAAAGGGAACTGTCAACGCAATCTAGAAGATATAAAAAAAAGGAGGGGGGGGGCAGCAGTATGCTAATAATCCACTCAGTAATTAAGTGAAGATCTCTGCCAAGCTCCACTGCCACTTTCAAAGGGTAATTTGTACAGGAAATCATAGAGTCATTGTCAAATCATTTCAGGATAAAAGGAAAGTCATCAGCTGAGATAAGATAAATGCTGGGTGTCTGGCAGCATGTGCCCTAGGAAATGCCTTTGCTTTTTAATTTTTTTTTTCCCTAAAAAAAAAAAAAATAATAATGCAAAAGTGAGGCTAGAGAAACTTGACAGGTTGGAATCTGCATTTACTATTAATAACAGGGGCAGACTATGCTGGGGCGCGTTTTAAAATGGGTTACTTGAACAACAACAAAAAATGGTGCAATAAACCTGTTAAGAGCACTTTACTTGTAACTAGTACACTATGTGTGATTTCTCTGTCCGCCACCCCCACTTTTGCACCAGAAAGAAGCTTTTCATCATTTTCCCTTTGCATCTCCATTTTAGCTAAATTAGGGTATTTTCATTGTTCTCTTAGGAAGACAATGCTTCCATTTCTGGAAAAATTAATTTTTTAAAAAAGAAAATCCAAGGGGCGGGGAAAAACCAGGTCCTCCCATTATTTTCCCTTTTATCCTTTGAACTCAATATTTTAATTTTGATCTTATTTGATCTTACACATCATATTATAAGATTAATGCTTAAGTTTGTGAGATACTATTGTCATTCTGTAAAAGTAGAGAGCACAGGTTTTTTTTGTTTTTTGTTTTGTTTTTTTCCCTTTAATGTTATTCTTATGGGAAAATCTCAACCAAATGAGATGTCTATTTTCTTTGTCATTCAAATGCGCATGCTACCTCCTTGCCTTTTTCCGGCTAACCTGTGTTAGACAAATGTCGCCAGAAAGAATAAATTGATGCATGCATTTGCGGGTAGCTATTTCTACACAGCTAAATTGATTGCTTAGATGAAATGTTTCACCCAAATATTTCCTTAAAACGGATGTCTCCTGTCATACTGAAAGAGAAGTCTGTTTGCTCTAGGGAGCAAAATGTCGCAAAGTTTGAGACTCCCCCTGAAAAGACTCTCTCCCTATGGCATTGCTCCATCCATAAAAGCATGGACAGGAAAGTCAAGATAGCAGAGTTTTATGAGCTGGCTCCACATGGGAGACATGGAAAGACTGTTCATGCGAAGGGTTTACCTCTGATCTGATTGCTAGACAAACCGTTTTCAGATGAAACCACCTATTTGATCATTTAGGAAGTCATTCATTTAACCAGCCTATAAAGAGTAACTACTTCTGTGCCAGGCGCTGTGTTCAGTCACTGAGCAATGAGCTTATTTCTAATGAGAGAAGTAAACAAATAATTAATTTATTTATTCTATTGACATTGTCTTTTTTTGTATCAGTTTGCATCTCCGGATTTGGTATTTGGTTCTTAAAAAGGATATTTGGTTAATTTTGTGTAGACTTCTAATGATTCCTTAAGAACAGTTAGGAGCCTGTAAATGTTTCCTTCTCTTTCCTTCCTTTTTTTCCCTTCCTTCCTTCTTTCCTTCTTTCTTTCCCTCCTCCCTTCCTCCTCCTCCCTTCCTCCCTCCTCCCTTTCTCCTCCTTCCTTCCTTCCTTCCTTCCTTCCTTCCTTCCTTCCTTCCTTCCTTCCTCCTCTTTCCCTCCCTCCCTTCCTGCCTCCCTCCCTTCTCCCTCCCTCCCTCCCTTCCTTCCTCCTTCCTTCCTTCCTTCCTTCCTTCCTTCCTTCCTTCCTTCCTTCCTTCCTTCCTTCCCTCCCTGTATTCCTCTCTTCCTTCTTCCTTTGCATTTATCTACTCTCCATTCTACTAATCTATTGATTCAACTCTATAAAGCAAATGCTATGGAGCAGATAGTATGATACCTGTCAGAATATAAAGCATTTGTGCCTTTGAAATTAAAACCGAATAAAAAAGTGATGGGAAAGAGGACATAAAGTAAGGGAAAAAGAAGATGATTGTCATAAAACCTTAGCACTTTATTTTGAGAGTTAAGCAACTATGTTTTAGGTAGAGTTTACAGAATTCATTTTGAATATAAAATTGAAGTTATTGACTTAACATGATTAATTACTTCTATTTATTTTTATTGAATTTCTTAGGGTAATTTGGTTAATAAGATATTGGCTTCAAGTGAACATTTTTAAGATTGATCATTTGATTCTCCTGAAAATCTTTCCTTAAAATGTAATAAAACCAATAAGCAGTTGAGGAGGAAGACCATAAAGCAGACATATAAAGAAGACTGAGCTGACCATAATATTACATACTATTAATGTCCACTACTCTGTTTCCCCGAAAATAAGACAGTGTCTTATGTTAATTTTTGTTCCCAAAGATGTACCAGATCTTATTTTGGGGGGAAGGATGCCTTATATTACAACGAATAGGTCTTATTTTCGGGGGATGTCTTACTTTTGGGGAAACAGGGTAGGAGAAAACAAAAACTGATTTTCTGAAAAGACCTGAATTGTCATGAACCCCTTAAAATATGCTATTCATTGTAAGATTAATTTTATTGGGTGCTCTCAAGTTGAAATGTTGGGGAGCAGGGGAGATGAGCAATAACAACACAATAGGCCTCAAAGTGCACAGGGTTTAGAGTAGGCTGCTTATTTTCAGTCTCATATTTTGGTTTATTGTGCATTTAGATTTTACTAATGTTTGGAGGATGACAAGCATATTGGAGATGTTACTCTTATTTTTTTAAATATTTTTATTGATTTCAGAGAGGAAGGGAGAGGGACAGAGAGAGAAACATCAGTGATGAGACACCATCATTGATTGGCTGCCTCCTCCATGGATGGAGCCCTGACAGTGAATTGACCCCCGACTTCCTGATTCAAAGGTTGGCAATCAACCCCGGAGCCACACCTGCTGGGAGAAAAACGACGTTCAGGATCCCAAATCCTAAGTAGCTATGCTATTTAGAACCAAGAGCTATTAACTGTTGGTTAAAAACAATAATTGCCAGTTTTCCCTCAGAAAGTTTTATTTAGTAAGGTTGGTTGGCAATAACTGGAAACCAACTTTGTCAACTTGCAATGTGAGTTGCATTTCATAACTCAAATCATCATAAAAAAAAAAAGCCCCTCTATTTTTCTAAGCGTCCCTAGACTCACAGACTTCTTAGTGCGTGAAAATAGTTTCTAAAGCCTTTCTGTAAAAGTGGCCAATTTATAGACCTTCTCATTTGCTTTTTTGTAAATGAAGGTGATATTCATAACCTTACTGGAAAGTCTAAAACACGAGGCAGTACCAAAGATACTAGAAAATATTAGTTAGTCCAGCAATTTCAAGTAACAATTAGTGAAAATTATTTTGATTGACACTAATTAATATTAAATAGGAATAGGTTTAAAATAGCACCTTTTTTATAAGAGTATCACAGGAGACATTTACAAAGTAGTAAGTTAAAATACTGGGAACAGCGTGACTGTGCTAGCAAACGAATCAGCCATTATGTGCCCAACAATAGCTCACACACGTATAAGTAATTAATGTCCTTGGAATGTACTTCATCCTACTTACTTTTCACAGTGTTAAATTATTACCCTAATTTTTATTCCAAAGACTTTCCTATTTATCTGGTATTCAATTATTTTATTGAGTATAGTACCATTTAATTTAAAAAATTACTATCATTTTAATTATTTTTTGAAGGAGCTTTCTAGTTCATTGCTCTGCACATAATCTCATGTGCCACTTCTTGAATATTACAAAAAACTTAAAAAATAAGAATGTTATAAAAATTAATAATCCAACTTAGTTGCTTTGTTTCTACATTTGTAGTTATAATGATAAATGGGTCTCTCTTTTTAAATTTTTTAAAAAAACATGTATTTGTGTGTGTGTAAAATGTGATTACTTTTGTCCTCTTATTAAACAAAAACAGATGTCTCCATTTTATTACATTAAAGATTAGACAGAGTATTTTATATAACATGTACATTTGTTTTTTATAGTTTTTTTTTATAAGAGAAATTTCAGACTAGCAGTAGAGGTAAGCTACCAATATCAATGATTCATCTTTCAAAACAAATGTAATAGTTCTATCCAATCAGTGAGTGGCTAAGATTTCACAAAGAGTGTTTGCTAGATGCACAAAGTTTAAAACAGGACAATATATGCAGGGGCCATACACAATTTTTGGTCTTCCAAATCCTAATCATTTTACGGTTTATCTGAACAGCAGTTAAATATGTTCTTCGAACTCCTTTATCTGTAACAATAGTTAGATTTTCTTTTCATGCTTCTGTTGGTGACATTTCCCAAATCAAGCAAAGGACAAGAAAACTTAATCATTGCAAAGCATAAAGCAATTTGTCAAATGATACAGCTTTTTCCTCCCTCCGCCCCACTCTCCTTCCCACGACAAGTGTAGACCATATGCTGAGGCTACTCCGTAACCATAACTGACTGTTGTTACTGTAATAATCAGTCTGTGTCAGAGCGATTACTGACATTCATCCATCCTGGTTGTTTCCCCCATCCACACACAGCGCACTGAGCCGAACAATGCCGCCGACAGCCCGCACGGCCCAGATGGGGTGACCGCACCCCACGCCCTGCCTGCCTGACAGGTACCGGCGGGAAGGAGGAAGGCCCCTCTCTCTGCAGGAGCAGCTTCCTTGTTGCCAAAGAGAGAGGGCGAGAGCCCTGTGGCACATCTGTCACCTAGGGAATGACTGAGCCGCAGCTTCCTTGTGGCGTGTGCAAAACAACGAGATGACTCCTCTGGGTGGAAAGCACAGCGGGCGTTTCCATGTGGAGACACTGGCTTCACGATAGGAAACGGCAGGGGTGGCTCAGTGGTTGGGCTTCATCTCTTACACTGAAAGGGTGCCAGTTCCATTCCTGGTCAGGGCACATGCCTGAGCTGCAGGCTTGATCCCTGTCATGGGGCATGCAGGAGGCAGCTGATCAGTGTATTGGTCCCATCCATATTTCTCTCTCTCTCTCTCTCTCTCTCTCTCTCTCTCTCTCTCTCTCTCTCTCTCTCTCTCTCTCTCTCCCCCACCCTAAAAAGGAAATATCAGCTGAAACCAGTTTGGCTCAGTGGATAGAGCATCAGCCTGTGGACTGAGCGGTCCCAGGTTCGATTCCGATCAAGGGCATGTACCTTGGTTGCGGGCACATCCCCAGTAGGTGGTGTGCGGGAAGCAGCTGATCGATGTTTCTCTCTCATCGTTCTTTCTGACTTTCTATCCCTCTCCCTTCCTCTCTGTAAGACATCAATAAAATATATTAAAAAAAGAAATATCAATAAAAAAATCTTAAAAAGATATTAAACCCGTCAATCAACAGGTGTTGCAGTCTTTGTAAGACCCTCAGTAGCAGACCATATGGATTCAAATCCAGTTGTCTCTTCTGCCTGTTAACAGATCAATATTTCCTGTTTAGAACAGTGTTTGTCCCTTATATGTCCTAACCAATAGTTGTTTCGGTGTTTGTGATGTGATGAGGTATGAGTGTGTGTGTGTGTGTGAGTGTGTGTGAGTGTGTGAGTGTGTGTGTGTGTGTGTGAGTGTGTGTGTGAGTGTGTGTGTGTGTGTGAGTGTGTGAGTGTGGTGTGTGTGTGTATGTGTGTGTGAGTGTGTGTGTGTGTGACTGTGTGTATGAGAGAGAGAGAGAAAGAGAGTTTTCTTAGAACATAACGGATCCGTGCACACTGAAAGGAAATTAATTAGAAGGTGGCTGGCGGGGTGGGATTGGGCGAGAAGAAAGGGCTGGACAGGTCCTGGAGCCAACCTCCTGCTGACCCTCCCTGGCCATCGCCCCTGGAGCAGCAACATGGTTCGAAGGGCATCTGCGGTCACTGCAGCCTGGCAGTAAGCCAGATTCGGGGCTTAGAGTGCTCTGGCAACAACATAACCACAGCCAAAGGTGGGATCGTGTGTCCCAGTCAGGAACCAGGCTCCCCCCTCACTGGTTCCACAGGGCATCAACCCAGAACCATCGCTGCCAAGTGACGGCAGTTCGGCAGCTCTGGCATTGAGCGTCTGCCCCCTGTGGTCAGTGGGCATCATACCTACCAGACGGTAAGATGGTCACTTAGCCTTTTATATACACAGTTTGAGGCTGCTTTTGACCAGAAAGCCAGAGTTGAGTAGTAAGACAGAGATTGTAGGGGAAGTAAAGCTAAGCATATTCCTGTCTTGCCCCTTCTAGGAAAAGACGAGGCCCATCTAGACTCATCTTCACAAATCATCCTGCCTATTCATGAACACCTTTTCCTCAGGACTTGCATTTTGGGGCTTCTTTATTTTCAGATGTTATACCTCTTGGAGGCACTATTCCCATTTCTCCACACACATAAACGTCTAACGTTTTGATCGCTGCTTGTAGCTCTGTCTGTAGTGATGTTGTGGTCAGAAAGCCCGGCTTCCTTTCTGGGCACTGCCACTTACTAGTGGTGCGTCCTTGAGAAATCTGTTCTGGCTCTCTCTGAGGTCACCTTTGCCTATCTGTTACACAGAGCTCATCATTCTTACTTCTCAAAAATTGTGCTGACTAGCCCTAGCCGGTTTGGCTCAGTGGATAGAGTATGGGCCTGGGGACTGAAGAGTCTTGGGTTCAATTCTGATCAAGGGCATATGCCCTGGTTGTGGGCTTGATTCCCAGTGTAGGGCGTGCAGGAGGCAGCCAACCAATGATTCTCTCTCATCGTTGATGTTTCTCTCTCTCTCCCTCCCTCCCTCTTCTTCTATGAAATCAATAAAAGTATATTCTAAAAAAAAAAATCGCGATGACCATGAAAAGACCTAAAGTCGTACCTCGGACGTAACAGGTTTCTTCTCTTTACCTAAACTCGGTCCCAGACCAAGATTGTCTGATTCTCTTTTTGTACTGATGGGTGAACACATGTCCAAACTGCATTTTATCCATTCCCCTCATCAGTTATAGTGCTACTTCTTTTTTTAAAAAAATAAGTATTTTCATTGTTTTTTTACAGAGAGGAACAGAGAGGGACAGAGAGTTAGAAACATCGATGAGAAAGAAACATCAATTAGCTGCCTCCTGCACACACCCCCACCCCCCACTGGGGATGAGCCCACAACCAAGGTACATGCCTTTGACTGGAATTGAACCTGGGACGTTTCAGTCTGCAGGCCGACGCTCTATCCACTGAGCCAAACCAGTCAGGGCAATAGTCTTACTTCTAATGATGCTTCTGTAGCCCTTGAGACTGTCATAAGGAGAGTATTTCTCTCATTAGCATCTTTTCAAAAAATTTACAAATAGGTAGGTCAGGGGCCACTACTAATACCAGTGATCTACTGAGAAGGGTCACTGACATGACTCTGATGGCAAAGAAGAGGTTATGGAATCCAGTTTGTAGTTGGCCGTGTGCTTAGAAATAAAAGCGATGCCGTGTTGTCTTGTTGCTGACAGCAAGTAAATAACCTTGCAAAGAAGTTCAGAATTAATTGAAGTTGCAGTAACTATATATGGTGATAAGCCAGCCACCAGAGAAATGCAATAAAAAGTCAAGCAGGGTGGTAACAAATACACTGATTAACATACGTTAACACAGCACAGAATGTAGCTGAGAAACATAGAATTATGAAGGTGGAAAAAAACACCTCAGAACAGCTTCCGTAACAGTTTTCAGCTATAGCTCAGTTCTCTATTGCTAAGATCAGAGAGACTCCATTAACACACACACACACACACACACACACACACACACACACACCTGTCACAGTGAGCGAGCATATCAGTCCCAAAAGGCCAGCCTGCTGTATGGCCAGCAAAATCGCTGATTTAAATGAACAAATGGATTTCATACGTATCGAGCCTTTGATTTGCTCATCAACCGATTAGGGGACCAGCCCCAGCTGTTGCAGTTTGAACAAGGCTTGCCAGGGTCAAGCGAAGACCTCTGGACCCCTCAAACCATCTAGATCTATTCAAGCTGAAATGCCTTCCGCCGGCGATCCTCAGACAAACCACTTCACCCAGCAATGAGCCCGGTGCGCACAAAGGGACTGGCACGTGACCCATCTGTAGCCCAGAACGAAAAAGGAATCCTGAAATAGCGCACGTGGCTTTCCAAGGTTCAAAGTGCCTTTAACGCATGTGCAAAGACCAGGTCCATTAACTTATGGAGAGAAAACAAGGTTGCTCTCTGCAGATAGAAACCTCCTCTCACCCTCCCAGTTTTTCTCTTCCCCCCCATAGAATGTAGGACATGACTCAGTTTCTTAACACATTGGGAAACATTTCTTCAAAGAATGGAGTGATGTGTGAAGGGGAGAAACAGAAGGAGCATAAGGAAGACAATATGGTAACACACAGTTAAGTTTCCAAGACTTGATAATGTATCTTCTTGCAAAATATCCCTGGATGCGAAAGTGCAGTCTGTTGCTTAGAGCTCAGCGGCTCAGCTGGCCATGTAGCCTGTTAGCAAATGGCAGACGGAACATGGGGAGCGAGGTGGGACTATCGGGGCTGTCGTAAGAGGGAACTCTGGCCGAAACCGGTTTGGCTCAGTGGATAGAGCGTCGGCCTGCAGACTGGAAGGTCCCGGGTTCCATTCCAGTCAAGGGCATGTACCTTGGTTGCAGGCACATCCTCAGTGGGGAGTGTGCAGGAGGCAGCTGATCGATGTTTCTCTCTCATCTATGTTTCTAATTGTATCCCTCTTCCTTCCTCTCTGTAAAAAAATCAATAATATATATATTATATATTAAAAAATTATATATATATATACATACACACACACACACACACACACACACACACACACACACACGGAACTCTGGGGCTTGATGCTAGATTACATAGTCTGGGGGGCATCAGGGAATGACTAAATTTGTGTGATGGGAAAAGGGGAGTTGAAAAATGAAGAGACTGAGTCTCCCAGACTTAATCAATAGTAGCATCCCTAGCCCATCGCAGAACCTTCTATGTTAGTATAGCATACATGTGTCCTCAGAGAATGGCAGTTTAATTGTGATTCCTCTTATCGGGGTCAATGTGGGCTCTCCCTAGAAGAGAAGTGTCACCGTAGGGTAGGTGGACGTTCGTTTGATGGCAGCGTCTGCTGGGTGAAGGGAGGATGCTGTTGGCTCCAGCAATGTGTTCGGGCAGAGAGTGCCACGTGGCCTGAGCCATGTACAAAGAATTGAGCAAGCCGGCCGCATACTTGTATAGCGAGTGAGTTCCTGCTAGGGAAGGAATGACCAACATTGACATTCTGCAAAAAGGCTCACAAGCATTTAGTGCAATGTACCCTCATCACACTCCTGCCGTTTTCACCGTCCTTTACAGAGTGGGAAACTGAGGCTCAGGGGCTTACAGAGACTTTCCAGAAATTCAGCAGCACGACTTCACAATGTCACACTCTCACAATAACACAGGAATGAAAAAATTGCCATTCGGTTCATTTCCAGAATGAATGACACCTACGAGGCTCCGCCCCACTTGAAAAATGACATGTCTTTCTACCTCCTCGATGTGATCTCATTTTATTATTGTTGTTGTTGTTTTTGTTGTTAATCCTCACCCAAGGATATTTCCCCATTGATTTGTAGGGGAAGTGGGAGAGGGAGGGGAAGACAGAGAGAAACAACGATGTGAGGGAAACACACTGATTATTTGCCTCCAGCACCAGCCTCGACCAGAGCCTGGGCCAATGAGCCTGCAACCAAGGTACATGCCCTTGACCGGAATCGAACCCAGGACCTTTTGGTCCACAGGCCAACGCTCTATCCACTGAGCCCAACCGGCTAAGATTGACCTCATTTTTTAAGATAATAGATTTTCAGGAAAAAAGAGATTCCCATTACTTACGAAAATAAAAGTCCTTGAGAATAACCCATAGAAGGAAGCAGAGCATATTGTATATAATCAATATTCTTATTTTTAGAACTATTCTGGTTTATTTATCTTTTACTCAGGTACATTGGCCAGTGTTTATTTTCAGAGTTGTTTTGAAGGTTATATCCAACTACCAAATTCACTGAATCAGGGAAAGACCGTTAATTGCTAATTGTCTCAAATATTTGCGAAGATGAATGCCCTATAGTCTCTTCAAGAACCACTCTCAATCGGTTATGTTTTAATATCGAGCCATTTTTCAAAATTGCTAAGGGGATCTGAAAACTCATAATCAACCTCTAAGATCTTAGCACTGTGGGCCATCTGCTAACCAATTATTCCACTGTATCTTCACTCCCCAAACCCTTAATTTTTACAAGCCTAGGAGTACCCCCTACCCTACAATTCCAGACCTACTAAATCGGTGCTGTTAAATTTGAACTACAAACAAGATAGTACTAAATATCTGAATTACCAAGTTCATTCCCTTCAGAGAAAATAAAATCCAACTTCATTGACTAAGCAGGCTGATTATTTCTGAGTTCCAGTTCATGAAAAAATAAGAATTACCAAGAGAAAGAATACGAATGAACAGATCTTCACCAGTGTGAAATATCCCAGAATTGTGTGTGTGTGTGTGTGTTTTTAAAGGTTTCAATAGTCCCATGAATAGGTTTATTCAATTGTTTTGCCTCTAATATTTCGCAATATAACTCATCTTGCAAATTAGTAATAGATTACTATCCTTCACATTTTATTCTCATTTGTTCTTCTGCTTAGAATCCTCACTGGTTCCCAGGTGCCGGAGGCAATAAATTCTCAAGTGGCTTACTCTCTAAGGCCAGTTTCTTTCTAGATAAACAATTTCTGTGATAGCTCAGCTGGCCCATTCATTGTTCCCAGAATATATCAACAGCTTTGCAAAATATCTTCCATCTCCAATGTTCTTCCACTTTTCTGCCAAACCTTCTCTCTTCTTCAGAGTCCGGCGCGGGTTCCCACATTTTCTGTGAGATGACTCGGAGAACGCCACCCTTTAGTTAACTGCTTTCCCCCTAGGAACCTTACAATTTCTTTTATTGTAACAGTCTTTGTGTCAGATCTAATACACGCCACATCTATGGGTACGTATCTTAATCTTTGTCTTGTTAGATTCCCTGTAAATCACCTGTTGTGTTGCTGGGATCCTGCTCCACTCGACACTGTCTGGGGGCACTGGTGATTGCTGACACTGAATACTGTGTGTGAATAAGGACATGTATGTAATACCTTAATAAAGAAATTAAAAAATAAATAAAAAATACTGTGTGTGAGATAAACAAAGTGGGCCCAGCACCTTACAGATAGGGACTCATTGAATCTTCACCGCAATCCTAAGAGGCAGCCACCACGATCACCTCTGTCGGGAAGATGACAAAACTGAAGTGCACAGCAAGGAAGTGCCTGGGGCGGTGCCAAGCATCTGGAAAAGGTGCGCTCGAGATTCTGGACCCAGGTGGTCCCACTTGATTCCCAGCCACTTCATTTGTAATTCTGGAGATTACTGATGGGGAAAAAGAAGTGAAATTTTAAAATGATAAGCTGGAAGACTTTTTTTTTTTTTGTAGCATGGGAAGAGCAAATCTAAAACATGCCACATGTAAGTCAAAAAAGCTTTGGAGAATCACATCTCAGGGATGAGCGTCCTTCATTTTCTTCAATGAATGAAAATGCATCTATTTGTGCAAAGTGGTGTTGGTGAGTCGATAGGTTCCCAAGCACCACTTCTGGGCTTAGCTGCCCACTTCTCCACAGAGATGCACTCGTGTTCTGTCCTTCATGAGTTCAGTTGACCGCTGCTCGAGAGAAACGCAGGGAAACAGGACGTTTTTTAAAAAAACAAACAGCCTGGCCGAACCGGTTTGGCTCAGTGGATAGAGCGTCGGCCTGCGGCCTGAAAGGTCCCGGGTTCGATTCTGGTCAAGGGCATGTACCTTGGCTGCGGGCACATCCGCAGTTGGAGGTGTGCAAGAGGCAGCTGATCGATGTCTCTCTCCCATCGATGTTTCTGACTTTCTATCCCTCTCCCTTCCTCTCTGTGAAAAATCAATAAAATATATTTTTAAAAAATTAAAAAACAAACAGCCCGAGCTGGTTTGGCTCAGTGGATGGAGTGTTGGCTTACGGACCGAAGGGTCCCAAGTTCTCAGTCCCGGGTTCAATTCCAGTCAAGGGCACATACCTGGGTTGTGGGGGCTCGATCCTCAGGAGGGTGCATGCAGGAGGCAGCTGATCAATTATTCTCATCCTTGATATTTCTATCTCTTTGTAATCAATAAAAATCTATTAAAAATCACAAGACAAAAAACCTAACAAACAAAACATTGAAATGCTTAACATTGAATATGTCAGATATATCTTTCTATAAAATAATAAGCAAGCCTGGCTTCATAAAAATATAGTAGTTTAATGATGACAGATGTCAAAATTTCATCCATTTTTTTTTTTGTAGTTTTTCAAGGGACTCTAAGCAACTGCCTTGCACATTGTCAACGTGGGCTGGACATGGCTATGGAATGGTCTTAATAAAATGAGACCTGTCATTCATGAGGAATTTATTAGGGTGAGAACTCAATAAATATTTTAAATTTTTTTATAAATTGGACAGCTAGAGATATCTAAATGTGTAAACTAATAAATGGCAACTCTTCATGTTTAATAATTTTTATTTTTACTATATATTTTATAATCAACATAGTCATTAAAATTAAATCATGTCAATTAGTAGGTACATTTGTTTGAGAAAGCCTTAACACTTGGTGACCATTAATTTTATTTACAGGAATCTCTCATCAGGAAACAATAAGAAATGCCAAGGAAAAAACTGGAAGCCACAACGTTTATCGCAGCATTACTTATACAATGAAAAATAAAATCTCTGTAGATATGCCAAACTAGAAGAAAAGATTATGGTACAGTTGTACAGTAAAATATTTGTGTAGTAATTAAAGGACACGAAAATGATTTCAATAATCAGTAATGTTAACTAAAATACAGCACCCAAAATTATATGTAGTGTGATTACAAGTACTAAGAGAAAAATGGATTTAAAAAATAAGACTAAGAGGAGAACCAAGATGATGGCTTAGGCAAACACCTCTACTGGTACTTGCTGCCTCCTACAACCACATCAAAATTACAACAGAAATGCAGACACCCATCCTCAGAGCTGCCTGGAAGCTGGTCGGATGGAAGTCCCACAATGAGAAGGAAAGAAGAAAGCACACGGGGACTGGCAGGAGGCGCAGCGCGGGCTGGTCCGGCCCCTCTGCGGGCCGTTGTTCTAATTGGGAGGGATTTGCCCCCTGTGGAGGCCGCCAGGAGGAGCAAGGGGTCCCAGCCCCACACAGACCCCCAGCCCAGGGTCCCAGAGTTGGGAAAAGAAGTCCCCATGGGCAGTAAGAATTATGGGCTGTGAAAACCAGTGTGGGTTGTGCTAGAGAGACACAGAGGCTGCTGGAGACCCATGTGTCCCTCTTACAGGGCCGGCATGAACTTACTCAGACTTGCCTCCTCTGAGCTCCAGTGCCAGGAGGTGTTGGTGGACCCAGACATATATGGGGAGGAACTGGATTGTCTGGCATCGGGGCAGGAACTCGGGGGCAGTCTTCTCCCCAATGGAGGTGGTTGCAGGGGTCCTTGGTCCTGTGCTGAGATCTCCCAGGTAACAGGGCTGACTGGCAGCCATATCAGCGTGGCCCACACTATTTGTTCTGCCCTGGTGATTCCCTGAGACCCCACCCCAACCAATTTGCAGCCCCATTCAATCTCTTTGCAACAGCTTTTTCTTATGAAGGGCCTGCCCTGGCTCAGGCTTCAGACTTTGCTAAAATATCTCAAACAAACTGCAGCTGGGTCAGCGTGCCCCAAACCTATCAATTAAAGGCCGAAGACCCGGCACTAGCATGAGCTGGTCTTGCTTCACAGCTGGGCCTGGGTTGGGCACCTCCCAATCTAATACAAATAGCTCCTGCTGGGTGTCCAGGCAGTGGCTGACTTTGTACCCTTCTGGGGGCTCTAGAGCCAGTGTACCCAGTGGACAGCTTCAGACCAGAGCAGATGACAACTTTACACATCCTCAAGGTACAGACTCAAGAGGGAGACTCAGTGAGTGCCAAAGCCCCACTGAAGCAAGTCCTGCTCCATAGGGGTGTCTCCTGCACAGCAGCTTTCCCACTGTAGCCACAGCTGGTTCCCTCAACCAACTGGTCTGGAGGTCAACTCCTCCCAGAGAAGCCAACAGCAATCAAGGTTCAACTATAACTGTGCACACAACCCACACAGGGGTGCACCTAGAGTGCCCAACTCAGGCGACTGGGGATGCTGAGCTACTGGGTCCTACAGGACACCTACTATACAAAGCCACTCTACCAATTCCAGGAGACATGGTAGCTCTACCTAATACATAGAAACAAACACAAGGAAGCAGGCAAAATAGGGAGACATGCCACAAATGGAAGCAAACAAACTTCTGGATACAGAGTTCAAAACCAAGTTATAAGGTTACTCAAGGATCTTCATGAGACTTCAAGGATCTTAGTGAGGAAGTCAAAGATATGAAAAAGAACCAGTCAGAAATTAAGTGTACACTAACTGAAATAAGTAATAATTTACAAGGGTTCAACAATGGAGTAGAAGATCCCAAGAATCAAACCACACTTACACACTTACACACACACAAAACACCCGACAGAAAAGAAAAAAGAATCCAAAAATATGAAGATAGGAGCCTCTGGGACACCTTCAAGCGTACAACATTCACATAAGGGAGTGACAGAAAGAGATGAGAGAGAGAAAGATATCGAAAGCCTATTTGAAGAAATAATTTCAGAAACTTCCCCTACCTGGTGAAAGAAATAGATTTACATATCCAAGAAGCACAGAGAGTTCCAAATAAGAGGAACCCAAAGAGGCCCACATGAAGACACATCATAATTAAAATGTCCAGAGTAAAAGAAAAAGAGAGAATCTTAAAAGGAGCAAGAGTAAAAACAATTACCTACAATGGAGCACTCATATGACTATTAGCTGATTTCTCAACAGAAACTTTGCAGGCCAGAAGAGAGTGGCAAGAAATATTCAAAGTGATGAATAGCAGGAACATACAACCAAGATTACTCTACCCAGCAAAGTTATCATTCAGAATTGAAGGTCAGATCAAGAGCTTCACAGATAAGAAAAAGCTAAAGGGGTTCATCACCACCAAACCAAGTGTTACATGAAATGTTGAAGGGTATTCTTTAAGAAGAGGAAGAAGAAGAAGGAAAAAAAATATGAACAATAAAACCACAACAAATACATACCTATCAACAATTGAGTCTAAAAATCAAAATAAACAAGGAATTTAATGAACAAAGTAAACTGGTGAATAAAATAGAATTGGAGGCATGGGAGCATGGAACAGACCGAGGCATCTCAGAGAGAGGATGGGCAGAAAGAGCTTAACCAAAAATTTTACCTATGGACACAGACACTGTGGCGGGGCGGGGGTGGGGGTGAAGGCCTAGGGCAGGTGGGAACCAGGTGTAGGGGGAGCAATGGGGGGATTGGGATGACATCTGTAATTTTCTCAACATAAAGATTTTAAAAATAAGAAGAATATATGCTACATACAAATAGAAAAAAAAGAATCCTATAGAAAAAAGATAAGAAGCAATTATGAAACAATGTGTATATGAGTATCACTGCACAGTGTTATTATGGGTGACCAATTATTTTCTTGATGCATGCTGGTAATTAAAAAAAATTAAATGTGGCTTTTCTTCTTTTATTATTAGAAGAATATCTTTGATTTAAAAATGTTAACTACAATAGAAATGGGTAGTGTTCAGAATGAGATGACAAAATATGAGTTCACATTTTATTTCTTTCTTTACTTTTTTATCTTTATTGTTCAGTTTATTAATTACATTGTTCCCTTTCTTTTTCACCCTATAGTTTCCCTCCACCTGGTACCCATCCTACCCTCCGCCCTCACCCCCCTCCACTGTCCTCTCCCATAGTTGCATGATTTTTGTCCAGTCTCTTGCTGCACTTCCCACACCCCCTTTCTCCCCAAGAGTTGTCAGTCCATTCTCTCTCTATGTCCGTGATTCTGTTACATTCACCAGTTTATCCTGTTCATCAGCTTATTAATTCACTTGATTTTTAGATTCATTTGTTAATAGATGTGTATTTGTTGTTCCTAATTTACACTTTTATCTTTTTCTTCTTCCTCTTCTTAAAGAATATCTTTCAGCATTTCATATAATATTGGTTTGGTGGTGATGAACTCCTTTAGCTTTTTCTTTTCTGCGAAGCACTTCATCTGACCTTCAATTCTGAATGATAGCTTTGCTGGATAGAGTAATCTTGGTTGTAGATTCTTGCTGTTCATCACTTTGAATATTTCTTGCCACTCCCATCTGGCCTGCATCGTTTCTGTTGAGAAATCCGCTGACAATCATATGGGTGCTCCCTTATAGGTAACCAACTGTTTCTCTCTTGCTGCTTTTAATATTCTCGCTTTGTCTTTTGCTCTTGGCATTTTAATTATGATGTGCCTTGGTGTGGTCCTCTTAGGGTTCCTATATATTGGGGTTTGGTGCACTTCTTGGACTCCTAAGTCAATTTATTTCACCAGGTGGGAAGTTTTCAGTCACTATTTCTTCAAATAGGTTTTCATTGTCTTGTTCTCTCTCTTTTTCTGGCACCCCTATAATTCGGATGTTGGTATGCATGAGGTTGTCCCAGAGGCCCCTTATACTATCTTCAATTTTTAGGATTCTTTTGGTTTCTTGCTTTTTCAGCTGAGTGGATTTTACCTCTTTGTATTTCAAATCTTTAACTTGGTTCTTGGGGTGCTCCAGAGCACTTTTAGGTCTTTCTATAATATTTTTTATTTCAGTCAGTGTATGCTTAATTTCTGGTTGGTCCTTTTTCATATCCTTGAGAGTCTCTTTTATATCCTTGAGGGTCTCCTTCATTTCCTTGTAGGACTCATTCATTTCCATGTTGGTCTTGATCATTTCCTTGCAGGTCTCATTCATTTCCTTTGCGGTCTTGCTTATTTCCTTATAGGCCTCGACCTTTTGTTGGAGCCTCTTGAAAAGCCCTATAACTGTGGTTTTGAATTCCATGTCCAGTCGTTTTTTTCCCTCCATTTCTTTCACATCTGATTTCTTTTCATGTCTCTTCATGGTGACTGCTTCCCTGAGTTGGTCAATTAGCTTTGTGTGGTAGAATTCCTACTAGGGACAGTGGCTCAGCCTTCCCAGTTACCTAAGGTGGATATGGGTTGCACAGTCTTGCTGAAGTCAAACTCAGGTTAATCATTGTTAGCACTTGGAGGAGTTGACCTCCAGGCCAATTGTCTGTGAAGCTCAGCTGTGTTCAGGCTGATGGGCGGAGTCTCTGGGCCAAGCAGACAGCATTAGCTCCGCCCTATGTGGCCCCAAGGACTCTGTGCAGGGGGCAATGGCCGCCAGCACCTCTGAGAGAGAGCCGCTGCCGCGCTCCACCGGCTGGCTGCCGGGGAATTCAGACTCTCCCAAAATGAGTCTGCATGTGCAATGTCTCACCTAGGGTCGTAAAACAAAGCAGACTGACGGTTTTCCGAATGAGAGAGCGAGTCACAGAGCACTCTCTGCGCGGTCACGCAGCTGAGCTGTTCACGCAGGCTCCCTTCTCCACAAGCTTTGGCGTGCCCTCCCACTGTCCAGTTTTCATCTCGTATGATAGTGGGTTCCCTGGACTTTGCCCAGAGCTGGAGAATCAGTCCAGTGGGACGCCTTTGTCTCCCCCGTTCGAGAAAACTGGCTGGTTTTCAGCTGCCCGCCCTCTCCACCGGCGCGCGCTCCAAACCTCTCTCTGCGCGACTCTTCAATGCTGTCCGCCGCCGCTCCTCCGAGTCACAGTGTCTTATCTTCACTTTTATTTGTGGAATTTCCACTCAGCCAGCTTTCTGGTGATTCTGGAAGGTGTTTGTTCTTTCATTAAGTTGTAGTATTAAAATTGCTGAGTATGACGGTAAGATAGGTGTTTTACCTATGCCGCCATCTTGGTTCTTCCTGGTTTAAAATCACATTTTATTTTTGAAATGATTATTGGAGTTATTAATGTCATACAATGATCTTCAGAGCTATGACCAAGCAAAAACCACAAAGCCGTATCCATCGAATGGAAAACATTAGCTATGTTGTAGGTAACCTCTGGATCTTTTGTTTGTCTTGCTTATCATGCCATTATTCAAATAGATTTCCATTATACATTTATTAACAATTAGACATTGCATAAAAATTCTTGCTCAAACTATAGCTATTAATCTGTGCAATTGTTTTGTGAATAAACATCATGAAATTATTTCTAGAAAGCAGGAACATACATACTTAGTTACTTATTTAAAAAAATACCCTAGAGGTTATCTTATTTACCTCTAGCCTAGTTCAATTTACTCATACAATTTATTCATTCAAAAAATACTATTTTTTGAACCAACTTATCTGTCATCTCCAGAACTTCAAGGGAGAATATTTCTGACAAGGAGATGGGCAGGATTCTACTCTCTGGGCATCTGAGTGAAGCGTAAGACTAAGTGATACCATGTTTTACATGTGATGGGTCTGCGGCTGGGAGACTTTTACACCAGAGAAATATATTTATAATTCCCACTATCACTTTTATACTTCTCAGTATGTTTCTTGATGTACATATGCATGTGTGCATTAAAATATTTTTCATTGACTTCAGCGAGGAAGAGAGAAGTAGAGAGGGATAGAAATGTCAATCATGAGAGAGCATGGTTGATCGGCTGGCTGCCTTCTGCACACCCCACCCGGGGGATGAGCTCCAAACTGAGCATGCGCCCTGACTGGAACCGGAACTGTGATCTCCTGGTTCATAGGTCGACACTGCATCACCGAGCCATGCCAGGCAGGCTATTTGTTTATTTTTTAAAATCTTTATTGTTGGAAGTGTACATATGTCCCCTTTTTTCTCCCAGCGACCTCTTCCAGCCTGCCCCTGCTCCCCCACCCCAGGTCTTCACCACCTATTCTGTGTCCATAGGTTACATATATATGTATGCCAGGCCTTTGGGTGATCTCTCCCCACCCACCCACCCTCCCCCACCTTCCCTTTGAGATTCCACAGTCTGTTCCATGTCTCTGGATCTATTTTGTTCATCAGTTTATTTTGTTCATTAGATTCCACACATGAGTGAGATCATGTGATACTCAATGTTTTTCATTTCTCAGAGAAGCAGTGAGAAAAACATTTTTACACAAGACTTCAAAATTGCCTCTCGAGTGTGTCTTCGCATAGAGACATGCATACAGAGGCATTCCATATGCAACATAAAAATTTGGGGGAAAGACGTCCTTTGCAGTATTATTACATGTAAAAAGGAGAATTCTTCTAAATATTCAGAATTGGGAAGAGTGGAGTCCACGAAGACTTTAAATTACCATTAAAGATATAAAGTACTATTTAAGTGGAAAAATTAATTTTTAATAAGCAGAAATGTAAAGCCCCAAACCAGGATATAAAATTACTAATGGTGGTTAATGAACAAGTAAATTCTCAGGTCTCTCTGTCTCTAATTGTTTCTTCAGAGGAAAACAGAGTTAACTTTGTTTGAAGGAAATAGTCGTAAGTCTTTGGGAGTGCTCCAAAGTCTTTTACTGACCTAAATGTCTCAAACTACATTTCTCAATAATGAAATAACACAACGTAATGCTCTGTTAGACAAATTGTTGCAGGTCAAAATTATAATTCCAGCTGAGGCTAATTTAATAAAACTTTCTATACAGACTAAGCATTTAGAAAATATAGAGGATCTTGTGGTTGTCTAAATAGGTTTTACAGATGAGGAAACAATTCCAGCTACTTCTAAAAGGAGCCAAAAAGAGAAACAGATTTCCTTTTATCTCCCTGCTCAAGGCTCATTCTCTTTTCTCTGGAGGAATCTATGTACTTTTCCTCAAACTGAGCGTATTCCTTTGAAATCACTGTTCCTCTAAGCCTGGTTTCAAAACAAAACAAAACTTGGTCCCAAACACCATGGAAAGTGAAATTACAAATGTAACATTCCATTATCTTGATTTACTTTAAATTATCTTTTCTACTTGTCTTAATGGGACAAAGGCAGTACAAACTTGTTAGGTGCAATTAAGTGTAGTTATGTTAAAAAAAATGGAGTGCTACATTAAATCTTATTTGGACTGACTCTCAGTTCAGTGCGTTATATGAAAATCAAAACAAATATAATATTTTTTAAAAAGCTAGTGAGTTTTAGTAAAAACATCCTCACAGAATAAAGTGCTGGCAAATTTTATTGAATTGGAAGTCTATTAATGTTTTCCTCCCTCCACACAAAACAGAGTTTGGGAAAAAGATTAGAGTATTTTGAATTCAATACACTTTGAACCGTCATCTCAAAGATTTACTTAAAAAAAAAATCTATGGCAGAATTCTATAGAGCTTTTCTTAGAAAGAAATAAAAGCACATTCGGAAAAAAAAAAAAAGAAGTACTATGACAATAGCACTTTTCTAGGAGCTAAAAGAAATTAGGTCATGCTTAATGAAATCAGGCAGCAACCCTAACATCAACCGGAATGTTCTGGCTCCTTCTTCTGTCAGAGTTTTTGTGGGAAACAGAGTTTCTGAGATTCCTCTGAGTGATTTTCTTATAAGCTTTTTAATTTATATTCCAAAAGATATGATGAGCAGCAGAAGTACCTAGGATAGAAAGGAAAGGAAATGAACATGTATTATGCAACCACTTTATGGGCCAACATCACTCTGGGTACATGTATTTTCTCATTTAATATAAATGGAGGGGTTACTATAGCAACTCAAGCCATACGCAATGTAAACATAACAGAATAAATTCCACGCTGGCTGCAAGAGCAATAATTTATGTATTCTTCATTCTGTATCTCCCAGCGTTATAAGGATCTCCATTTAAATTGCAAATTTGCCATGTGACTTTGGGATTCAGGGAAAGAGAACTAGTATTTAATGGGAAACCCATTTTAATATAGTCAACAGATATTTATTGAGCATTTACTATCTTTAAGACACTGTTAATAGGTATTAGGGATAGCGATATAAACGATGCAGCTATTATTCTCTAGGACCGTGGTTGGTAAACTGTGGCTCGCGAGCCACATGCGGCTCTTTGGCCCCTTGAGTGTGGCTCTTCCACAAAATACCATGGCCTGGGCGAGTCTATTTGGAAGAAGTGGGGTTAGAAGAAGTTTAAATTTAAAACATTTGGCTCCCAAAAGAAATTTCACTTGTTGTCCTATTGATATTTGGCTCTGTGGACTAATGAGTTTGCCGACCACTGCTCTGGGAGATTGGACATGCTCGGGTGAGGCCGATATGAAATGGGTAGATCAGCCTATGTGCCAGATAGTGACACATGCTCAGCAAAGATCTGAACCCGAGTGATTTATACAGACTGGCTCACTGTCTACTTCCGAGGGGGCGGGCAAGGATGGTGTTCCTGTGGACACGGCAATGTACGACATTCTGTGTTACCTTTGCCATAACCCCGGAGGCGATGATAACTCCATCTTACAACACTGGGTAAGTGTGCGTGCATGTCACACAGACCACACAGCTACTACTCTTCCCTTCCCGGATTCATCTTGGACCCTCAAGATGTTTTATACAGTTTGATACTGAGGGTTTCTCTCTTTGTATTTTTCATAATTTTTGTCCCAACATTCTGAGTTTTTATTTTTTTTAAATATATTTCATTGATTTTTTTACAGAGAGGAAGGGAGAGGGAGAGAGAGAGAGAAACATCTATCGGCTGCCTCCTTGCCACCTCCGACTAGGGATGTGCCGCAACCAAGGTACATGCCCTTGACTGGAATTGAACCCTGGACCCTTCAGTCTGCAGGCCAACACTCTCTCCACTGGGCCAAAACTATTCTCAGTTTTTAAAAGAGCTGCTGGTTTAGGGAGAGCAAGGTGGGTCTCCCTCTGCCCTTATAGGGAAATGCCAGAGTATGGTGGTTTTTCTCTTTTAGTTAATCCTTACCCAAGGATATTTTTCTATTGACTTTTTTTTTTTTCCAGAGAGAGTGGAAGGAAGAAGACAGAGAGAGAGAAAGCTGGATATGAGAGAGACACATCCACCGGTTGCCTCCTGCACGCTCCCTGACCAGAAGCAGGGGTTGAGCCTGCAACCAAGGTATGTGTCCTTGACCGGAATCAAACCCAGACCCCTTCAGTCCACAGGCCAACGCTCTATCCTCTGACCGCCTACGAGGCCGGTTCTTCTCTTTGAATCTAAGAAAAGAACCAACGGAGGAAATGACGCCGATGGCTATCCTCACACTTTCCGGCAGTTATCTTTCCTGTGGCGAACGCTGAAAGACAGAGATCTGTTTTCTGGCTGGCTGGCTGGTTTGTTTTAAGAAACCTTCTCTTCTCTGGAAAGCGTGTTTGTGCTGGAGGGAGCAGGGCTGCCAAAGTCGCCCACCGAGGGCTGCCCCGCAGGATGGCCTCCACAGAATGTGTGAATGTCTGTCATGGGCTGAGATGCAGTTGAACAATAGCCCCTTGGCGCCCCTCCAGCCCCGAACAAAGCTGTGGAGGAGCAGGCAAGGCTCTCCCTGAGCCCCTGGGGGAGGCAGGGCAAAGGCGGGCAGTGCTTCTGACATTTAGACTCTCTCCTTAAAGAAAACACTCATCCTCCCCCCCACCCCCTTCACCTGGGCCAGGGAACTGGGGGCCTCCTCTGCTCCCAAAGTCACTTCTGCTTACATCCTGCTTGTGGGACCCACATGAGGTCATCAGGGCTGTGTTTGCCCTGTCAGCCCAGTGGTGGCCTGGGTCCCTCTAAGCCTCATATTTCCACTGGGAATTCCTACCCACTTATTTCCTTTCTGAAACCAGCTTAGCACAGTTTTGTTTTCTTCCCCTTTTTCCTTCCAGCGAGTGCTAGCTCATGACCAAGTTCGGGACTTCGCCTACTGCTTGGACCAGTTTGTGGAGTGATCACCTTTCATTCACGGTACAGTCCTTTATGGGAGCATTTCAGTTATCATGTTTGGGGAGGGGGTTAGTTACTCAAAGTGAATCAGACCAGACTTTGACCCTATCTTGTGATCCCTAATTACCTTCCCACCCCCACCCCCCCGAAATTTCTACACTGCATGTTCAGTTGCTACAAGACCTCTCCATCTTTTTTTTAAATTAATATTTTCTATTTTTTTGCAGTATAACTTAGATTTAATAGTAGTACATATGTTTTCCTTTTTTTCCTCCCATCATCCTCCCTCCAGCCTCCCCTACCCCCCAGCACATGTTCCCACCTGCCCCCCACCCCCACCCCAGTGTCTTTCATTCATTGGTTATAAGACCTCTCCATCTTGACATCCTACTTTTCCTCAGATTACAGTCACACCTCTCCCCACCCACTCCCTATGCCGATTCTTCTTCTACCGTTTTCTGTCAAGAGTCATCAAGTCCTAGCTGGTTTGGCTGAGTGGACAGAACGTTGGCCTGCGGACTGAAGGGTCCTGGGTTTGATTCTGCTCAGGAGTATGTCCCCGGGTTGCAGGTTTGACCCCCAGTCGGGGGCATGTAGGGGACAGCTGACCAATGATTTCTGTTATCACTGATGTTTCTGTGTCTCCCCCTCTCCCTTCCTCTCTGTAATCAATACAATATATTTAAAAAAAAGTTTGTTAAAAAAAAGAAAAAGAGTATCATCAGCTTTTTAGTTATCCCTTCCCAGTGGCAAGCCTCTCAGACTGGTCATTGTCCTTTCACACTGTCTGTTGTTGTCTTTCTGCTCCAGTGTCAAGGGTACTAGCTGTCAACATTCTCAGCTCCTCTGGGTTACTGTAATAATTTAATTTGTCTCCCTGCCTCTGGCTGTTTTCTTTCCCATGCACCCTAGGCACATGCCCCTGCTATCTCGCACATTCCAAAGCTTCTTGTTATCTAAAACAAAACTATGCGAAAATCTCCATGGCCGTCCATTAGGTTGGCTTTCAAGACCTTCCTCATTCAGCCTTTCTCACTCCTAAAGTTAGGAAGGCACCCTTTCTTCGATACTCCTGGCCAGCCAGGTTAGCTTCCTGTGTCTTTCCACTTTTGCCTTTTACTTCATGATAACCCATCCTCGCCAAAGGTTGATCATGGCATAGAGCTTAATCCTGTCTTATACAACTTGGGTAAGTCTGAGTCATTTTCTGAAATCTCCTTCACTGTGTTGGTTAGCAATAATTCCTCTCTGACCTACACTCCTAGAGCACTCACGCCACCCTACTTTGCATTGCTACATGTCATGGACTAAGTAAATGATTGTGTTCCAGAATTCATAGGTGAAAGCCCTAACCACGCTGTGATGGTATTTGCAGGTGGGACTTTGGAAGATAACTGGGTTTACATGGGGTCATCAGGTTGGAGCCCACAGGATGGGATTAGTGCCCTTATGAATAGTGAAAGAGAAAGAGAGACAGAGGAGAAAGAGGGAGACAGAGAGGAAGCAAGCAAGAAAACAAGCCTCATGAGCTTGTGCCGGGGAAAGACTACGGGAGGACGTGGAGAGAGGCTGTCTGACTGCAAGCCGGGAAATGGGCCCTCATCAGGCAGGAACTCCCTGCACAGTGACCTGGGCCACCGGAATTGTGAGGAATAAACATCTGTTGTTAAAGCACCCAGTTGATATAGCGGCCCAAGCTGACTAAAATGCTATAGTCACTCGACCGTCTCTCTTGCCACCTTCCTCTTTGCTCAACTTTTCTAGCTACTTGAGTGTCACAGAGGTTTCTAAAACACATTTAGCAAGTTCCTGCAGGAGGGAGCGCTTTTTCACTTGAAATTGCCTCTGGAACACGACTCCTCAAGATGTGCATAAAATTTGCTTGCACACTTCCTTTTGATTTTTGACCAATTTTTTTTTTAATCTTCACCTGAGGATATTTTCCTATTGACTTTTAGAGAGAGTGGAAGAGATAGGGAGGGACAGAGAAATATCCATGTGAGAGAAACACATCAATTGTTTGCCTCCTGCACCAGCCTTGACCAGGGCCCGGCAGGGGAGAAGCCTGCAACCAAGGTACATGCCCGTGACCAGAATCGAACCCAGGACCCTTTATTTGCAGGCTGACGCTCTATCCACTGGGCCAAACTGGCTAGGGGTTTGGCACATCTTTGATTCCTTATGCTCAGAGCTAAAATAGTAACTTCCATCAATATCTCTCTCCTTATATAGTTCAGTTTTTCTCCAATGCAAGTTCAATATCTGACACGATATGGTCCTCTTTTTAGGGCCCATCTTCTGCAACGCAGTGGGGCTCCATGTGGGCATGGGTTGGTTTGCCTTCGAAGAACATTTTTCTGGCTTCAGAGCGTAATGTCTCACACATGGATAGCAATGCTCTCGATAAAACTTGTCGAATAAATGAATGACTATGGTCTTCTACTTTCTCCAGGGTCAGAAAACCCCTTAAGAGCATAGATTCTGTCTTATCCATCTTTCAGTAACCAGAACTGAGTAGGAATCCAGTTACCTTGGCTGCCACTGTCTAACCAACTAAAATCACCCCCACTAAGGTCACCACAGTAGAACAGACACATCCAAACCCTATCTTCTGGCCTCCTTGTACAATTTGTAGTCCTGTAATTATTGAACACACCCTACTTCTCAAGTCCCTTTCCTTCCCTTGGCCTCTAAGACCCTGGTCTCTTCGCCTGTCCTTCTGCTCCTCCACATTCCACAGCTCCTCTGGGTGTCCTGCAATTTGACGGAAATCAGACACTACCCACAGATAAGAGGGAGCTTACACAGGGTAAGGGCCTCCCTGGTGAATTAAAACAAGGAGGCCATAGACCAAGGCGGCTTTACTGTGGTGGCCTCTGTAAGCAAACTGAAATCTAAGCCTGTAAATGCCTCAAGGCTATGACATTGACACCTGAGGATAACCAGTCACAAACAGCCAACTAGGCTTGAAGCTGCAACCAATCAAATAATTTCCTTTGCACGCTTCTCTGAATGTCTTTCCTTTAGCTCCTATGGGCAAGCACTCTTGACCACTGCCAGTTTGGTACTGCCCAGTTGGAACCAACTTTTCTCAAATAAACTCTTAAAAATATGCTCCAGTTTATCTTTTGACACCCCAACCCCTAAGGCACAAGCTGCAATTTGCTGCTTAAACTTCTGACTATCCGCAGTCAAACCGTGGGGCAAAGTTATAATGGCCACCATAATGAGATGGTAGCTTAAGACTGAAGAACAATCCAGGCAACTCCATAGACGATAACAGAATTCATTATAGAGTAATTTCATTAAGTGGATGTAGGGTCAGAGCAGACACTGGACCAGCAATGTGCAGATCCCTTCTGCTAACAGACTCCTGTTACACTACCTTTTTATAGCATAACAGGTACTAATGATTGACAAGACAACGGGAAGAAGAATGTAGTGTGTGCCAGGGGCCATATCTCCTAGTGGTTTTGTGACGGATGACTGTTTATAACTGATAAACTATCAGCAGTTTAATATTTCTTCCGGTTGTCCATGTGATTCTAGTAACACAAACGACTGAAAGAATGTCATGTGGTTTTAATTTTTTAAAAAATATGTTTTTATTGATTTTCACAGAGAGGAAGGAAGAGGGAGATAGATAGATAGATAGATAGATAGATAGATAGATAGATAGATAGATAGATAGAGACATCAATGATGAAACATTGATTGGCTACCTCCTCCACACTCCCTACTGAGAAATCTAGCCCGAAACCTGGGCATGTGCCCTGACCTGGAATAGAATCATCACCTCCTGGTTCATGGGTTGATGCTCAGCGACTGAGCACATGAGCTGGGCTGTGGTTTAGATTTTTAATTTAAGAACAGTGAATAGTGCATTTGAATTTAGAATACCTTAATTATGGAGTCACTCACTTAACCCCCCTGAACCTCAGTTTCTTCAAAACTAAAATGGGCGAATAATGCCCAAACCCGAGGGGTAGTATGAGATATTAATGATTTGGTGCTTAAAGTTCTCTTTGTGAACAACAGAAGAACACTGTTAAATGAAAATAACTATGTCAGTAGTTAGGGTTAAAGGGGGATTTCCGCTGTAGGTGAGAGCAAGATACTTGTCTCCTCCATCCTGACATCTTTGAAGTTGTCTCATAACTTGGATCAGAAAAACAATTTCACCGAAAAGGCATAGCCTGTATTTTGTTTTGCAGAAACCTCTCTGAGCAGAACACTGAATACATGTTTTACACTTCGACAAATAGTTGTTATTCACAGGCAGATGCTGGCCACATGTCTTTCAAGATCAATGAAAAATACCAGCAAATGGGGAACTGGGGGGAGGGGGGCAGGGGCGGGGGGGAGGCAGAACAGTTATTTCCCGAAGCAACACACCTCCCCGCCAGAGAGCTTGGCGTCGCTGTGAGTGTCTGCAGCCGTGTGGGGAGCATGCCAGGCTCTGGGTGTGGCTCCGTGCAGCTGACTGCAGTGTAACTCAATTAGGGACCTCTCTCAGTGACTGGGCATCTGGGATCTCAAATGGTTGTTTATGTTCTCCAGATGGCCAGGGACAGCGGAAAGGATACATTGAAAATGAAAGAAGACAGGGGTGGGGAGGGAGTTGGAGAAGTGGTTAAGCTGCTTTTTGTCTTTTCCTCGTTGTAGTCTGGTTTTGTAGGTAGGGTAATGAAACCACTGCGCCAGAGAAAAATGCTTTGCACTCATTAAAGGTGCTTCAATATCTTGAGCGGTTTCCTCATCATAAAAGGAAGCTCTCCTTGCATAGACAACTACAACCTAAAGAGGAGGTACAGGGAACAATGCCTTTCAGAATTACAAAAATGCTTGGATTGCATACTCCTTGTCTGTGTAAGGCAGTGCATACCTTCATGGTGGTGATGAGAAAAATCTTTCTAATGAAAAGGGATAATGACTGAAGATCGCATGGGCATCTTTAAAGACAAAAATAAACAAGACAAAACAAACCGCCAGGCTATATCGGGACGTGTGTGAGATGGGAGTTTTGTGACCTTTTCATTACAGCCTCAGCACCGATCACGCTGAAAGTTGGTGGAATACGAGACGAGGCATTCTGTGATTGGACAAGGTGTTTCCCCAATGCAAGTTCCACAGTTGACAATATACCGAGAGAAGGCTGTGGGAGGACACAGAGAGATGTTGGCTGTCTGCAAGCCAGGAATAGGCCTCATTAGGCAGGAACTACCTGCACCTCATAATTCGTGATTTTCCATGTATGAAGCCTAGAATGGGGCCCGCATCGGCGAGGCTGAGTACCCGGCGGCTCGGCATTGCCTGGTCCTTCCCATCGCCTAACAGCCCAACCCAGAGCGGTGCCGGACTCACTTGAAGAGGCACAGGGAGCCCTGCTGGGGGGCTGCATGGTGTCACCGGAGGGCTCTGATCGCCTCACCCATATGTTGATGGAACTTGCCAGTGGCTGCATGATCCTAATCCGAGAGGGTGATTATAACCTGACTTCCTTCTGGGAGCAGATGGCTGCCTGCACTTGGACCCTCTTTGGAAACCCGCTCACCTGCTGACCCTGCCTCACGCAGCCCCCACCATCCAGGGCCCTGGACTCGATCACTTAGACCAGTGGTCAGCAAACTGTGGCTTGGGAGCCACATGCGGCTCTTTGGCAAAATACCACGGCCTGGGCGAGTCTATTTTGAAGAAGGGGCGTTAGAAGAAGTTTAAGTTTAAAAAATGTGGCTCTCCAAAGAAATTTCAATCCTTGTGCTATTGAGATTTGGCTCTGTTGACTATTGAGTTTGCCGACCACTGAAGACCATCCAAGTCCATCACAGATACTGGTGTCACTTGTGGGTCATAAAGGTGGAAGACAAAGAGACACCCTCCAGTTACAAGTTAATCACTGAGGAGGTGCTCCAACCAGCCAATTCCGGGTCAACCAGGGGGCTGATCACACTAGAAGGGAACACTGTGGATGCAGGCATGGGAAGGCTACGTTAGCATCATCTGAGTATGAGTTTACTCCAGCCCAGACCAAGTCAGAGACAGCTGTGGTGGAGCTCACGCAGAGCCAGTCTGGATCAGACCACCTCAGGGGAGTCTCAGGTGTTGGGGTTTTCCTCTCTTCTCCACAACCAGCATGGAGAGAGAAGTAGGGTCCAGTTACTGAGTAGAGGAGCTGGGAATCGAGAAATAATAGAAAAGAATAGATGACACAGAAGTAGGAATAAAGCTGGGGCTGGGTAGGATCTCTGCTCTCTGATGAAGAGACGGAATTCCAACCCAAATGCAGCATGCTTATTTACACTAAAATAGAAAGGGGTTTCACATGAAAAGATTTAAAATCAAAGAAGCTTAAGTGAGCCCAGGCCCCACTCATTCCCTCATTCCCGGGGCTCGGCTGAATCTACATCTCAAGGACTCTACCCTGGACACATGAAGCAAGTTAAAAGTCAGTACTGAGTAATGCATCCAGCCCTTTGGATGGATGCGTTTCCAAGACATAGCTTTGCCTGGCGCCTCAGATTCAGCTGACACTTATTTAAAGAATGCTCAGGTGCCTTCGCTTGGGGTTGGCCCTCTACACTCAGGCACTGACAACCAGACTCCTCCAGTCCCACCCATACAAGGAGCCCCACTCCAGATATCCCCAAGTTAGCTGAATCCCAAGAGCATGGAACTAGAGAGTGAGGCTCAGGAGGCCCTAGGGTCTCAGGTCCCAGCAGAAGGGAAGTTACTGGGAGAGGCAGCTGAAGATCGGGACATAGATGATTTAGTGCTGATGAATGCCTTTGGGGACACTGACCAGGCCAAGTTTTATACTATGACACCACTGCCCTGGTGTCCCCATGTGGTGGCAGTAAGCCCCATTCCTGAAGCAGGCCTGTACATGCATGCCTCAACCTTGTCAGGACCGAGAGCATTCCAGAAGAATGGGTGTGTCTCTCTTGCTATGTGGTCCGTGGTGGTTACATCTGTTCCCACAAGCTCCAGGATCTAAAAGGCTCAAGACTCCCGTTGGCCCTCAGCTACATTGACCGCTTACCCGTTGTTGCCAATGCCAGCCCTATGTCCACCACCCGGCTCTCCTAGATGTAAAGAACATTGTCCACCAGAACAAGTGTGGGCAGGACATGCCCCAAGCACACTAACTCCCAGAATATGTTCCTCTGCTCCACCTCCTGAGGCCCCAGATAGACCAGCCTTGGTTCATTCCAACCCGCACCTCCTTCCCCATCCTCAAGACCCTTTCCAACTCCGCAATGCGCTGATTTCAGTGTAAGTTCCTGGAAGAGAACTGTGATGATGAATTGTAGATCTCCCCTTGCACACCGCTCCCGGCTCTCTATCTACTCTGCCTCAGAAGAAAACAGGGGTGACTCTGTGGCCCCAAGAGGGGGCTGATATCAAGAAGATAATACTTTGTAGGGAAGGGAGGGGGGATCAACTGGCAGGTATGGTGGGGTTGCATATATAACAAAGTACAAGCTGTTATAAAAATGAATGTAAAATAAAATAGATAGCCCTGGCCAGTTTTGCTCAGCAGTTAGACCATTGGCCCTCAAACTGAAGGGTCTTGGGTTTGATTCTGGTCAAGGGCATGTAGCTCAGTTGTGGGCTCCATCCTGGGCCTGTTTGGGACACATGTGGGAGGCAGCCAGTTGATGTGTCTCTCTCACATTGATGTTTCTCTCTCTCTCTCTCTCTCTCTCTCTCTCTCTCTCTCTCTCTGCCTCTCCCCCTCCCTTCCACTCTGTCTAAAACTCAATGGGAAAAATATCCCCGGGTGAGAATTAACAAAAAAACAAAAACATAAACAATAAGTAAAATAAAATAAAATAAAATAAAATAAAATAAAATAAAATAAAATAAACGTACTCGTGCTCCCGTATAAAACAACTACAGGATTCTAGAACGGAACAAAAAAAAATGTACAACGCATTCCTATGCTGTGTAGGCCTTTCTGGTAAAAACAGAAAGAATGTTTGATTCAGGGCAAATGTGTTTCCACCCTCCGGTAGCTTCCC
Source organism: Antrozous pallidus (assembly GCA_027563665.1). Taxonomy (NCBI): domain Eukaryota; kingdom Metazoa; phylum Chordata; class Mammalia; order Chiroptera; family Vespertilionidae; genus Antrozous; species Antrozous pallidus. The sequence goes on from CM050510.1 coordinate 7,897,053, forward strand.
TCCCCCTAATGCAGCTGCCTGAGCATGCGTTTTTTTAGGTTCCCAGGTGAGTAGCATGGCGGTAATTACATTTTTGTGTAATCTTAGCAAAACTGAAAGAGCAACGACCTCTTTGAAATGCAATGAGAAAAGGCTACGCTTTGTGAGGGCGAGGGCCTTTGTTCCTCTGCGGACGCACTTCCAGCCCCAGCTAGGGAAGAGGAAGGGGAGGGTGTGGCAGAGGACATCTGCCGCTCCTGAAGGTGTTGGAGAAGGGGTCGTGCTCTTGCTGTGTGAGTCCCGCTACAAACCACCAGCCACCACACCTGCAAGCGTCCTCCTCCAACCACCGCTCCGGTTGTACAGATGGAGGTTGTTGTGCAGCTCCCCGTCAGATCAAAAGGAAGCTCCCCTCAACCCAAGCAGGTTGCCTCTGCCCTTTAATATGTCAAAAGCAAAAACCCAACCGAACAGGTGCCTGTGTTAATTGCTACTCCCAAGGGCACGAACTGGGAGCAAGAAAATGAGCTGCTGCTTCAAAACTGTAGACGGAGCAAACAAAGGCCTTGAGAGAGAGGGTTAGCCAAGAAAGATTAAAAAAAAAAATCAGCTAGTTAAAAATCTCACCAGTTGCATGGGATGACAGATGAATGATGGATGCAGGTGGGAAAATGGGATTCTCTTCAAAGCAAGGGGTGTGATGTGCAAGGCAATGAGGAGACTCCCTTTCCTGGAGGATGTGTGCGTGGGGAGCAAATAATGCCCGTCTAGTGTGCTCCCGGTATTGTCAGAAGCTGCTGGAACAGGTCCTCTGGGGCGCTGCTATAAAAGGAGGAAAAACCAAGAGCAATTTCCCATTTTGGTAGACATTTAATGGAATTGTAATTGTCATTGTGCTGCTCGTTAAGGTCACATTTTTATGAAAAGGAAGAACAAAATAAGCAAAGCTCTGAAGACACGAGCTTTTAAGCCAGACACACGAAAACCCTGCTCCTCTGTTAACCAGTCATGGCGTGCTACGATTTTTAACCTCACCGAGCCTCCACTTTTTCCTTTTTTTTAATTCTGTAGAAGGAGAGTAACAATAATCCCCTTTCTATTCTTTTAAAGAAAGTATCGGTACTGAGTTTAAAGTAGCTATGACAGAGGCTGAATAGGCCTCCCTGAATAATAGATATCATTTGGGTTCTGGAAAAAGTAAAAAGAATAGAAAACCTTGATGTCAGTGGTACAGCGGGTTTGCCACTTGACTATGTAGCTCAGCAGAACACGCTCTCTGAAACGCTAATGGGATGAATGGAGTTGGGGATGAACGTGGCAGCTAAGAAAGCACCTTCATTTTGTGGACTTGCATATTTAGCTGCTTGGAAACACAGTGGTTTCCTCACTGAGTTTCAAGTGTAAGACTGCTACAGTCCCATTGTGATAGTCATGGTAAAACCTGGTTTGTTGCCGCCATTCCCCTTTCTTTCCACTTAGAATTGGGAGAAAGCGACATTTCAAATATCTAATAGCAAACAAACAAACAAACAAATAAACAAAACAAACCTTGGGTGACATCTTCAAAATATGTCTTATCTTGGATTTTATATATAGCCAATATGCTCTATTGCTCTTTGTGTACTGATAGGTGAGCAGCGTTGATCATACCTGAAAAACAAACACACACATGAAAACAGAAAAACAGCAACAAGTGTGAAAAGAACCCCAATAAGTTAAAACTAAAACCAGTACCCACAACAGGCGAACAAACAGAAATACTTTGGGATTTAAATAAACAAATCTCTATGGCTTAGGAAGGTAGAAGAGCCATTGTTTATTCTGGTTGAATTGTGTATTCTTTCCAACAGAACTACTTCAACGGTCTCCCAACCTCATATTTCATTTGAATGGAGTGCTTGGCACTCTGTATTTGTGAATGAATGAATATGTAAATGAGTGAATGGATGTGCATCCTTATGCTACCAGATTAACTTTCCTGATAATTATTATGATCCTGGCACAGGAATCAAGTCCTGCCTTTCTCCAGGGATGAAGGAATGTCCTACAGCGACAGCCAGCCCAGATCTGATGCTTGAAGCAGAGGGAAAGGACACTCCGCAGTCCAGCGAGTTTCAGCTCCTTATTTTCACCAGGAGGAAAGCACTCTCAAAATACCTCCTAAGAAAGAGGTCAAATTGCATCCTTAGCATCCTTTCTCCCCCCTGCTTTTTTCTCCAGAAATCAGATTATTTCCAAATTTGCAGCTATGCAGTGCACAACTACTCAGCTGCTGGCTCGTTCCCCCCCCCCCCCCCCAACAACTTGGTACTTTGCCCTCCTTTTTCCTTAATGTACAAGCTCAACTGTCAGTTCATCCAGCTGCATAAGAAGCTGTCAGGAATTTCCACAAATAATTAAAGCATAAAAATCAATAATTAATGACCGGTGTGGGAGAATGCGCCTTTTCTTTCTGTAACACTCTTTGTGAAGGATGAACGCCAGAGAGCCAAGATAATCAAAAGCCCAGGGCTGGCTTTCTCTTACACGTTGATATTGATTCCTTATTTCCCATGAAGTATTTATTGTCTTAAGACAGTAACATTTTTATTTCACCAGCATAGAGAAACTGTAATTTGAATTGATTTCCTTTAAAGAAAGAGTAAGGTGTATATATATATATATATATATATATATATATATATATATTCAAGTAATTAAAATATAGTTTTATAAATATTCTGGCTCAACTCTGGACACACCATCTCTCTCTGTGTCTTTCTCTCTTCTCTCCCCATCTCAGAAACATCTTTCTTCCATCTTTTCCTCCTATTTTCCATATATTTGTCATTTGTAATAATAGAGAAAATGTAAATGAGGTAGAAAAGGAGATTGGCAGGTCGAATGGGTCAGCATTAACTTAGCTTCACAGCAGAACTTTGCAACTATCTATTGCTTGTCATTTCATTTCCAGCTCAGAATTATAGACTGGAAAACATAATGTCTTTTTGTGTTTGGGGGGGGAGGGGGAGTAGGGGATTCACCACTGGTTGCCAGTTTAGTTACTGCCTTGTAAGGTATAGAAGGAAGAGAGTCATATAATTTCTAGAGAAATGGAACAGATACCCAATTAAAATAAAAACAAAAATAGTAATTTATTCAGGACTGTATTATACACACACACACACACACACACACACACACACACACATTATTTACTTGCTGTTTCTTTTTTAAACAATATATTTTATTGATTTTTCACAGAGAGGAAGGGAGAGGGATAGAAAGTCAGAAACTTCGATGAGAGAGAAACATCGATCGGCTTGCCTTTTGCACATCCCCTGCTGGGGATGTGCCCGCAGCCAAGGTACATGCCCTTGACCAGAATCGAATCTGGGACCCTTCAGACCGCAGGCTGACGCTCTATCCACTGAGCCAAACCGGTTTCGGCTGTTTTGTTTTTTTTTGTTGTTGTTGTTCATTTATGTATTCCTAATGGCTATCAAACAGCCGGTTCTTAATATTTATTTGCTGGGTGAGTGACAATGGCTCACATATATTGAGCACCCTTGTGTTGTGCTGTTGTATCACAGCTCCTAACACTTTCCGTTAGAGATGAGGTTGCAGGTGTAGATGATTATGAAATATCAGACTTCCTTTACCAAGGACACTTGCTAGTGAACACAGAGCTGCGATTCAGACTCAGCAGGCTGACTCCAGAGCCTGCTAATAAACATCTCTTGGCTGCTTAGAATATTAAGATAATGTTTAAGTGGAGAGTTATTTCCTATCTCGTGGGCAGTTCAGCAGAGAGGGGAAGGCCGTATGATTTTATGTTCCCTTACCACAGTCAACAACCTAGACCGACAGTTAGATCATATCACGGAGGTAATATCTGATCTCCACGCGACTTCGTCTATTTTATACTACTTACATAGGTATTGGTGTAATCAAACATTGAGAATTCTTGTCCACCTATTAGAGCTGTGTTCTGAAATATGAGCTGGTGGAGCCTTTAGATTGTAAAAACCTTGAGGCTATAAAAACCAATTAATTCATTCATTTAACTTTTGTTGGGTACCTATTACATTCCAGACACATGGCTAGGACAAGGTAAACATGGATTATGCATCTCTGTGTCTTCGGAGTCTAGCAAAGTACTGTGAGAATATACTTCAAGTATAGTGTTCAATGGAAGTTTACTGCCCTAACTCCGTGGTCAGCAAACTGCGGCTCACGAGCCACATGTGGCTCTTTGGCCCCTTGAGTGTGGCTCTTCCACAAAATACCACGGCCTGGGTGAGTCTCTTTTGACTAAGTGGCATTAGAAGAAAATTAAGTTTAAAAATTTGGCTCTGAAAAGAAATTTCAATCGTTGTACTGTTGATATTTGGCTCTGTTGGCTAATGAGTTTGCCGACCACTGTCCTAACTGGTTTTGCACAGTGGATAGATTGTCGGCCTGCAGACTAAAGGGTCCCAGGTTCGATTCCAGTCAAGGGCACATGCCCAGGTTGTGGGCTTGGTCCCCAGTAGGGGCATGCAGGAGGCAGCTGATCAATGGTCCTCTCTCATCATCAATATTTCTATCTCTTTCTCCCTCTCCCTTTCTCTCTGAAATCAATAAAAACATGTTTTAAAAAGTTTATCCATGAACAAATTTAATGATGTGGAGATATAGGAAGTGGGGGAGATTGGAGGGGAGAGATAAGAATACAGATTGAACTCTGTTGTTTTGGAGGTATCTCTTGGACACTGAAGTATAGCTAGAACTGTGTGAGATTTCCTCTAACAGCTTATCGAGTTAGAATAGAAGAAACACAGGGAAAACTCTAAAGCTCAACAAAATTTAATAAGAGGTGGAGGAGACTGAGAAAATGACTGGAATAGTAGGAAGAACATCAAGGAAGTCTGATATTTCATAAGCACAGTTTTAAACTTGAATTTCCCTGATCACCCATGATCACTAGCCCACTTACATGTGCTTATTAATTACAAGATATTCTTTAGTGTTTAGAGAGTTTAATAAATAATGGAGTTGTTCATGGTCAGTAGTGCCCATTAAAAAATTATATATTTTTATTTATTTAAAAAATATATATTTTATTGATTTTTTACAGAAAGGAAGGGAACTAGAAACATCGATGAGAGAGAAACATATATCAGTTGCCTCCTGTACACCTCCCACTGGGGATGTGCCCACAACCAAGGTACGTGCTGGAATCGAACCTGGGACCTTTCAGTCCAGAGGCCAATGCTCTATTCACTGAGCCAAACCAGTTTTGGCAATAGTGCCCATTTTTGAAGGAGATCTCCATAAGGAATATTTCTTGCTTATTTTTCCCTTCCATTGGAAAAAAAACTATAAAATTGAATATATACATAGAGATGTACAGACCGCATAATGTACAACTTATAAAGCATTGCAAACTGAACAGCCACATAGCCACTGACCGGGTCAAATAACATCTCAGAAGCTCTTCATGTCTCACCTGCTTTCATAGGTTTGGGCTAGAGCTTGCACATCGCTATTCTAACGAATGTCCCCAAAGATCCTGAAGTGAAATCAGATCCACTGTTCTATACCAATAAAATAATGCAAACTATAAATCAACTTTCTGCACAAGTCAAGCCCAGAATATATTTTGCTCTTACCTGTAAGTAACAAAGACAAAAATATTCATTGTTTTAGACATGTTCGTTTGAATTTCCTTTTACACTTGTTTTAAAACAGGTGCGCAGTAAAGGCAACCCATCGACATGTATAAGTTAGATTTGTTTGTAAGAAGAAACAGGAATTTAAAGGTGAGATCCTTTGGACCTTTTCAAAAATATTGTGGTAGAGCAAGCTAAGAAATAGGTGTCTGGAGAAGATGTGGTTGAATGTTTTCTCTCGGCTGAAATCTCCACCAACAACAAGTTACAGTGAGTAAATCATTTCAAATGCATGAGAGTAGCATCCAGATGTTTGGAAGCAAGATGCTCGCTGGTGATGTGCTGTGGCTCGTCTTCCAGGCCCTTCCTGAGGGAAATGATAGCAAAGCCAGACTCTCTGCTTTCTAAATATCCTCTGGAAACCAATCTTGTTGTCACCAACATCACAACTTTGTTTCAGCTGGCAATTTACCAACATCTGCTTGGCAAGGACTTACTGTCCTCAACTCTCAGATATCTATTTTCCCATTTGGAAGCCGTGAACTAACATAATGGCAAAAAAAGAAAATAGAAAAAAAATGATTATTGAAAACACCCAGACTATATTTCTATCCATCTTCAGGAAAACCTCCAATCTTCTTATTCATATATTATTTTTACCTCCAGAATCTTGGTAGCATACATGATAAGCACGAATATCACTACTTGGGACGAATCCAAAGGAGCGAGCACATATATACATACACAACTACCCGGGTAGTCCTTTCGTTATTTGGATCTTTGTAAAGAAAAGGGGTCAGATGCAGCCATATCACATGCTGCATTTTTACTAGCAATTCAACCTGAAGGGTTTATGGATTTTAAAGATGCAACGGTTGGCAGAGGGAAGATTTATGAAACATACAAAACCATCAGTAACATCCGCTACGTTTGGGCCGGGACGAGGTCAAACACACCTTTTCAGTTCTCTGACAATGTTAACGACGGCCCAGATCATATGGTCATTTGTTCAGTGTAAAGCTAGTGCCATTGGGAAAGGAGGCAGAGCATCTCTTTGGCTGTTCAGAGGCCAAGTTGGCCAGAGAGATGCCTTCGGCATTGCACAAGCCAGCTGAGAGATAATTAAGTCATTTGAATGTGAGCTCTCTTGGCTTCTCTTCCCCATTTTCCCCTGGTCTCTTTTTGGAAGCAAAAACCATGGCTCTTGTCCCATATCCTCCCCCACCCCCAGCTCTTTTTAACATCCCTTCTTCTGCCTGAGGTAAGGGAATAATATCTATTCTTATTGAGAAAAAGTATTGAGAAGAATTACTAGCAAAGATTCATAAGAGAAACCTTGGCTTTCTGTAGAGGCCTGGACATATGTTTCCCTTAACCCCATGTTACCTAAAAATGACCTACTTATGTATAATCTCCCCTTGAGACGGAATATTCTACCAGGATAGGCATATCATATTTCTTTTTGCACTCCTAGCACCTAATATAACAGGTAATGAAGAAATACTCCTCCGATCAAAATGTACCGATCACTGAATCCAACTTATTTTATGGGTGAGAAAACAGCCCCCAAAGGGGAAGAGATTTGCCAAAGTTTCCAAGAAGTGATTTAAAACTCTTCTACTCTGCTGAAGAGTTTTAAAATCCAACTTTTTTTTTTTCCTATCACAGATGATTTGTTCACTCTGTGCTGTGCAGGCTCCGCCAGAGAGGACCACGCTAAGCATCTGAGGTCACTTGGAGACATCATAAGAGATTCTGGGCAGTGGGACCAGTATTTGGCTGGTGATGCTTGGCTCTCCACATTTTGTTCTGATCATCCCAGATGGTAGCATGACTCCACATGCCTAGTGCCTGGCTAAATGATTTTGTTCAAACTCAATATCAATGAGAAAGAACAAGGCAATTTGGGTGGGGAAAGTAATTTGGGAACGTACAACATAAATAATCTGGCTTACTTCGCTTTAATTATTAAAATACATTTATATCTTGCTGCACAAAGGCTAAGGAGAGATCAATTTTATGTTTTTATATCTTCAAATATAAGTAACTTTTAAAAATTTTAAACCTTTAGGTATTTCATAGTCTTTACAACATTGTCTTTGTCCAACCAAACACTGTTACTTTCCCATCCTATATAATAAGAGAGGAATATGCTATTCTATTTTCCGGCATATAAGATGACTGGAACTGATGATGATAGGAGGAAGATAACAAACAATAGAGAGAGAGCAAGTACTGGGCAAGTCCCTGGCGAGTTAGCAACACCCATCACAACTGCAAGCTACGGTATTTTTACACCCGACGTATAAGACGACCCCCAACTTTTGAGAAGATTTTCCTGAATTAAAAAGTCGTTTTATACGCCAGAAAATATGGTAATTATCCATTATGCTCAGAGGCATAATGACCAAGAGCAAAAAGGACCAGATAACAGATTAGCAGGAGGGTGGGATGGAGAGCTATAGGAGGGTCAGGGCAGCAAGCTATGCTATAGGAGGGCTGGGCAACGGGCGGAGAGCTACTGGCAAGCTACTGGTGTGTGGATTCCTGTGCAGGGCTACTAGTTTATACACAATGAAAACAAACCTATAGAAATATCATGTTAACAATGTGAAATGACTTAAAATGATGATGTTCTTGAAATGTTTTTTCATACATATATTAGAATGTCAGTATTTTATTACACTTAAACTCACCAGTGGGATGTTATTTTTTAAGAAATTATTTTGGGTATTTCATTTTAAGTTAATTTCCCTTGAGTATTTAAAATGGTTTTTGTATAAAACTCAAGGTTTGGCTTCTTTTATATAAATATAGGATATATTATGCAAAATAAAAGATGCTGGTTGCTTTTCAAAAAATTGGTATCAACTATCTTGTTCACATCTGATCTTTAATGCAGCATTGCTTCTGCCTTGGCTGCTGTTTTGACTTAAACAGATTAATTCTCTGTGTAATGCCCAGCAAATGTTAAATTTGGGGATAGAATTATATATATTGGATTAAAGATAGTATACAAATAAAGTTGTTTAAAGACTGAGGTGCACTGGAGAAGAGAAGGTAACACTATTGAAATCAACAGAATCATGCATACCCAGTCACCAATTTTGGCTGGAAAGTTAGCAATGAATATTACAAAACAAAACAAAACGATTGTTAAAGCTGGCAGAATGACAAGGTACACATACATAGCCATGCACACTCTAAAGCGTGCATGGGGGCAGTTTGGGGCAGTCAGAAAGGCAAGCAGTTGGAAGAAAGGCAGCAGTCCTGGATTGTGAGAGGGATATCCTACCTGGATCAGGCCTAAATGGGCAGTCAGACATCCCTTGAGGGGTCCCAGATTGGAGAGGATACAGGCTAGGCTGAGGGACCCCCCTCCACCCCCGTGCACAAATTTTGTGCACCGGGCTTCTATTTACAAATAGGAATAAAAATGTCTATTAACAGAGGGGTAGCGATTAGGGAATCTAGTTTTTCTATAGCCCATTACAAGTTGCTTTTGCATCATTTGCTTGTCTGTCACAGTGTGATACCCATTTAGTTGCAATGGAACTACCTTTAGATATTTTATGCAATGTTTCCTTTTTCTGGCTAAAGGCCAACACATGTATTCAGGTTTATATTATAGTTTCCCTATTGTAAAGCTCAACTTCAAATGTGAACTATTTAAAACCAGGAAAAACTTTATGGAAATAAAAAAAAAGTTGCAAAAATTTGCTTTTTATTAGTTAGCAGGGTACAATAAATTCAAAATATGTATCACCTTGGTGCATTTTGGTGTTTGGGTAAGATTTAGCAACAGCAGAAATTCTTGGCATTTCCAAGAGCTTTTATTGCTATTATCTCCAATACTTAAAATTTCAAAAAACAGTTTTGGTGCTAATTACTAGATTTTGACTTTTATGAAAACCCCACACCACATGTCCTGATTTTATAGTTGCATGTGGAATAGGAAATGTGGTTTCATCAAAATAGACTTACACTTGGTATGCGGAATTTCACTTATAAAATAGAGATCAGGATTTCAAAAACAAACATAATTTGCTCTTGGTTTTGCTTGGAAAAAATAAAACATTTGGCTTTGATCAGATGAAAAATGAAGTATCGGATTTTCTCTAAAACTCATCTATGGCTGGAGCCAAGTGGACAGTGAAAAGCATCATCTCCCATGTAAGCACCTTGCCACCTCTTTATGTAATGGGCATTTTGAAGGAGATTTCCCCTCCTTACCTTTGTGTTGTTTTTTTGAGATGATCCTAAACTATCATTGGAGTGGTTGGAGATGGCAGTCAGGGTCTCTTAATGTTCCATTGTCCTGTCAGAATTCTACATTATCTATACATAACCTTAGTATAGAAATGGTTGTCAGAGATTATTAAGTGTTTGTTGGTAAAACTATATTGCGGGGCTAGTAGCCTATGAAAAGATAGACAAGGGTGCCAGATATGGTGGAAGATATCCCTGGCTTATAAAAGTCACAGTCACTACTTGGTCACCAAAGATTGTTCTTTAAAAAACAGGACTCTTGCTGAAACCAGTTTGGCTCAGTGGATAGAGCGTCGGCCTGCAGACTGAAGGGTCCCAGGTTCGATTCCAGTCAAGGGCATGTACCTTGGTTGCGGGCACATCCCCAGTAGGGGGTGTGCAGGAGACAGCTGATTGATGTCTCTCTCTCATGGATGTTTCTGATTTTCTATCCCTCTCCCTTCCTCTCTGTAAAAAAATCAATAAAAAATATTTTTAAAAAAACAGGACTCTTGAAAGACAAGGATCAAGAAATATCCTGCTTATAAGAATATGCAGCAGATATATTTATTGGAGTTGCATAATTTGGATATTCTCATGATGTACGATAAAAGCTCCACAAATGGCAGATTCATTCAGTTAGGTGTCTCTGTAATCATGGATTTGACCCTGATTAGGATCAATTGGCTTAGCTCTGTTGTGATATTCTGGATGTGCTAGACAAATCATAAAGAATAGTCCTAATATAAAAGTTGACAAGAGAGGACTCAGACAGACATCATTTTTACCTCAACTTACTGCTAGGCTTGTAAACAAGCACACTGAAAGGAGAAATGAATTAATGAGAGTGGACATAGCTTTTCAATGACTCCATAATTTCTCTCCTCTAGGAGGGGTACCTAAAATTCCGTGATCTACATATTTAGCACAGAGTAGCTCATTGTGGCGCATGAGATTAAAGCAGCTTGGGCTGGGATTGCAGCCATATGAGCCCACAAACATATTATTCTAGAAGACAATTCTTACTGCACTGAAGTCATATATTTGTGGGATGCCATGCTTGCTGTATCACCAGGGTTGGAGTAGGTCCGATTATGGATACATACCTGCCCAGGTATTTCATTAATGTATTTTATTATTCAAAACCTATCCCCAGGCTAGTGACTAAGAGAAGAAGAAATTGAGCTCCATTCCCAAAATGAAACAAGCTAAGGACAACTGTATCTGTTATGTTTTTATTTTAATTAGGTATTTTTGGTCTCCTAGTATCCTGACTTAGTTTTTATTTTGGTTGTTTTGCTCCTCCCAAATCTTGCCCCTGGTTCTGTGGTGAATACTATAGGAATGAGCCTGCAATCTTGCTTGTCCAGTAGAACATTAAGACTCAATCTCAGAACTTTTATTGATATCGTGGTGCTCACTCTTTTTATTTTATTACTAGAGGCTCGGTGCATGAAATTCGTGGGGGGGGGGGGCAGGGGTATTCTCCTTAGCCCAGCCTGCACCCTCACCAATCAGGGACCCCTCAAGGGATGTCCAACTGCCCATTTGGACAGTCAGACATTCCTCTCACAATCCAGGACTGCTGGCTCCCAACTGCTCGCCCGCCTGCCTTCCTGATTGCCCCTAACCACTTCTGCCTGCCAGCCTGATCACCCCCTAACCACTCCCCTGCCAGCTGGTTGATGTCTAACCATTCCCCTGCCAGCCTGTTTGCCCTCAACTTCCCTCCTCTGCCAGCCTGGTCACCCCAAACTGCCCTCCCCTGCAGACCTGGGTCCCCCCCAAGTTGCCTCCTCTGCTGGACTGGTCACCCACAACTGCCCTCCCCTGCAGGCTTGATCGCCCCCAACTGCCCTCCCTTGTAGGCCTGGTCCCTCCCAACGGCCCTCCCCTGCTGGCCATCGTGTGGTGGCCATCTTGTGTCCACATGGGGGCAGGATCTTTGACCACATGGGGGCAGCCATCTTGTGTGTTGGTCAATTTGCATATTACTCTTTATTAGATAGGATTATTATTGTCCTTTTTTTTTTTTTTTTTTTTTTTTTGCTCACTCTTTCTCACTGCTTTAGAACAGGGGTTGATGTGAGGCTGGAGCCGTGGCGGCCACTTTTTCAACAGAATGTGCCTTTTGGGAAACGAAGCCAGCACAGTGGAAGTCCAACGGCAGAGGCAGGAAAAAACAGTCTACCGATGATGTCATTTTATCCAGATGGCTTAGGCCCGCTTGTACGTACCTGGGTTGGTACATCCTGTTGGTTTAAGAAAGTCTGAGTTGAGTACTGGTCTCTTGAACCTCGTGAAGTCCTAATCACACAGCACGCCCAGTGGAAGGAGAATCAGTGGCTCTCATCATGCACAAAAGGGGTGCATGTGTGCCTTAAGCATTGGCGGTCTTACCCATGACCTTGTCCGTGTCTCCCCACCTAGAGCAGCGATTGTTTCCGCTCACTAACCATCATCGTATTCATGGACGTCACAAATGAATGTGTTTCATGCCCTTTGGGGCTCATGGATCTTGCTGGTCTGCTGCCTACAAGCTCTCCGAGCCCGAGGGGGCTGTCCCTCCTATTAGTGCTGCGGTGGCCAGCCAGCAAGGCCTCAGCTCCCCCATTACAGATGTCGCGTAAGCACTGGTGTGTGAAACACTCCAGCAATCCTGTCCCGTGAGTCAGAGATAATCCAAGTCATCTGAACAGGCCTCCGGTGCATCTGTCTCGTAGGCTGCACTTGGGAGATTGGTGAGAAGTATCCCCCCAGTTTCCTCATGAAACGAACATCAGTGTTTACCTATAAACAGACGCAGAAGTAAACGCTGACTGCACTCTGCTCTGTGTACAGTCCTATTATACAGAGAGCCCGAGCCTCATGTCTGTCTGCCTCAATGTGTGTATTCTTCTCCAGCTGCCAACCACCTAAATTATTCAGGCAGCCCTGATCCTGCCAAGTTTTTTTTTTAGTCAACAATGGAGATCCTGCCAAAGAGCTAATAATGTTAAAAAAATGTTTTTGACAATTAACAGAGCCTGCAGCCTGCAACCACACATTGGACTCATTTACAAAGAAAAAAATGTAAACGATATGCTTTATTATAAATGGTCCCACGCAGCCCATTGCTAATCAGCCACAGCAGCTTCTCTTCCTCCCCTACCTTCTCTTCGGTCCGCAGCCCCGTGTCAAGGCTCTTGGCCACTGAGTGCTGTAGCTCTGTGTGATGCGGTTATCCAGCACTGTTCTAATCAGCTTAGGTCAAACTGAACAATTAGCTCTATCATGGATGAATAAGGCGCCAGCCCCTTATCTCGTCTATTAATAATCACAAGTATAAGTTCACAGCCCAATGAAGAGGGATGTTACTGCTCCTCGGAGAGTCCGTTTGGGGTAAAAACCCCTGTGACTACAGCAATCTACATGGTGTAGATGGGACAGTGAGGCCATAATGACAGATGCCGAACCTGCCATTCCTTCCCTGTTCTTGAGGGGGAGGGAGGGGAGAGAGAGAGAGAAAGAGAGAGAGAGGTTAATTGGGGAAGTGGGGTTGATTCTCTACGCCAAATAACTATTATTTACCAAACAATGGTTTGAGATAAAGGGAGAGGAAAGCGGAGAAAGAAGACAAGAAGACAGAAAATTGTTGCTGAATCTCCAAATTCCAGATTCCACAGCCCAGCCCAGACCAGCTCATGGGCAGCACAAGGGCATCACATACCTTCATTTAAAAAAAATATATTTTTTATTGATTTCAGAGAGGAAGGGAGAGGGAGAGAGAGAGAGAGAAACATCAGTGATGAGAGAGAATCATTGATCGGCTGCCTCCTGCATTCCCCCAACTGGGGATCGAACCTGCAACCCGAGCATGTGCCCTTAGCCAGAATCGAACCCAGGACACTTCAGTCCGCAGGCTGACGCTCTATCCACGGAGCCAAACAGGCTATGGCACGTACTTTCATTTTAAAATGTTTTTCTCTGCTAAGATACCTCACCTAACTAGACTTTTCAGCCATAAAAACGTTTCATTGATAGAAATGATCCCCATGGTCAAAATCATTTAGAAGAAAACACACAAATCTTTATGTAGTATATTATAGTTTTCAAAACAAGTTCCCATGTACACCATGGTTTTCATTTTCTTCAGAAAATACCCAGAAGTGAAATTGCGGGGTCGTACAGTAGATAGATCTTTAGTTTTTTGAGGAATTGCCAGACCTTTTTCCATAGTGGCTTGCACCAACTTGCAGTCCCACCAAAAGTGCACAAGACCCTTTCTACCACATCCTTGTCAACACGTGTTATTTGTTGACCTGTGATAATAGCTATGACAATTGGTGTGAGGTGCAATATCTGATGGTGGTTTTGATGTGCATTTCCCTGCTGATTAGTGATGTTGAGCATCTTTTCATATGTCTGTTGGCCATCTGTATGTCTGCTTCAGAGAAATGTCTTTTCATGCTGTTGGCCAATTTTTGAAATTGGATTTATTTTTTGTTATTGAGCTGTATGAGTCTCATATATTTTTTTAAAATATATTTTGGACTATATCCACCCCTTATCAGATAAATTAATTCCAAATACATCCCCCCATTTCGTTGATTGCCTTTGTTTTGTTTATGGCTTCCTTTGCTGTGCAGAGCTTTTTAGTTTGAGGAAATCCCATTTGTTTAGTTTCGCTTTTGGTTCCCTTCCTTGAGGGAACATATCCAAAAATTTATTACTTAGGTTGATGTCACCTAGATTACTACCCGTTTTCTTCTAGGAGTTTTGTGATTTCAGCCTTCCATTTAAGTCTTTATTTTGAGTCTGTTTTTATACACGGTATAAGAGAGTGGTCTAGCTTCATTTTACTCTTACATGTATCTGTCCTGTTTTCCCAACACCACCTGTTGAAGAGGTTGTTATTACTTCTTGTCTATTCCTATATCCTTTGTCACGGTTTAGTTGCCCATGTAAGTGAGGGTTTATTTTTGACTCTGTTGTCTCATTGATCTATGTGTCAGTTTTTGTGCCAGTGACATACTGTTTGTATTGTTCTAGCTTTGTAGTATAGTTTGAAATCAGGAAGCATGGCACCTCCCATTGGTTTGCCTTTCTCAAAATTGCTTTGGCTGTCAGGGGTCTTTTGTGGTTCCATACAAGTTTTAGGATTACTTGATCTAAAGTTTTGAGAAGAATGTCTCTGGTATTTTGGTGGGAGTTGCATTGAATTTGTAGACTGCTTTGGGTAGGATAGTCTTTTTAATAATATGAATTCTTCTAATCTATGAGTGGAGTATATCTTTCTATTCGTTTGTGACCTCTTCAATTTCTTTCTTTACTGATTATAGTTTTCATAGTAAAGGTTTTTCATTGCCTTGTTTAAATTTATTCCTAGGTATTTTTTTTTGATGCAATTATAACACAACTATTTTATTAATTTCTCCTCCTGGTTGTTTGTTATTAGTGTATGGGAACATGATGGATTTCTGAATATTACTTTTGTATCCTGCTAATTTACTGAATTCTGGTGGATTCTTCAGAGTTTTCTATGTATTATATATAGTATTTTTTAAAAATATATTTTATTGATTTTTTACAGAGAGAAAGGGAGAGGGACAGAAAGTCAGAAACATCAATGAAAGAGAAACATCGATCAGCTGCCTCTTGCACATCTCCTACTGGGGATGTGCCCGCAACCACAGTACATGCCCTTGACCGGAATCGAACCCGGGACCCTTCAGTCCGCAGGCCGACGCTTTATCCACTGAGCCAAACCGGTTTCAGCTATTATATATAGTATTATGTCATCTGTCCTATTTAGATGCCTTTTATTTCTTAGTAGAGACCCGGTGTACAAAATTTGCACATGGTAGGGTCCCTAGGCCTGGCCAGCAATCCAGGCTGATTGGAGTCTTTCAGCTGCTGGCCGAGGCCCCCCTTCATTCCGTGCCACCCTTGGTGGTCAGCACATGTCATAGCAAGTGATCGGTCCCCTAGTCAAACTCCTGCAGGGACAATTTGCATATTAGGCTTTTATATATATAGATTCTTGTACTAGAGGCCCAATGCATGAAATTTGCACAAGAGGAGGCTTCCTTCCCCCAGCTGCCAGAATTGGCTTCCCTCTGGCACCCAGGACATGGGCTTCCCTGTGGCTGCAGGCAGGCACCTGGGACCCAGGCTTCCCTTGCTGCCCAGGCTTCATATGGAAGGTTATTCTATCTAATTAGCATATTATGTTTTTATTATTTTAGATGATTGCTATGACTAGGACTTCCAATACTATAATTGAATAACAGTGGTGAGAACGGGCATCCTTGTCTTGATCCTGATCTTAAGGGAAATGCATTTAGCTTTTCACCATTTACTGTAATATTGAGTGCTTATAATATTCATATAGCCTCTATCAAGTTAAGTTCCTTCTATTCCCACTTTGCTGAAAGTTATCATAAGTAGATGTTATATTTGTCAAGTGTTTTTTCTGCATCTTTTCAGATGATCATGATTTTTGTGCTTGCTTTTGTTGATGTGATGAATCACATTGTTTTGCAAATGTTGAACCAATCTTAGATCACTGGTTTAAATTCCATTTAATTATAGTGGATAATCTTCTTAATATACTAATATTTTATTGAGAATTTTTGCATCTATGTTCATGAGGTTTATTAGTCAGTAATTTTTTTTTTGGTAGCGTCTTTGTCTGATTTTAGTATCAGGGTAATGCCTGCCTCATATAATGAGTTTAGAACCATTCCTTTCTTTTCAGATTTTTGGAATAGTTTGAGAAATATAGGTAAAAATTCCTCTTTAAGTGTTTGGTAGAATTAACCTGTGAAGCCAGCTGGTTGTTGGCATTTGTTGTTGAAGGTTTTTTTGATTACTGCATCAATTTCATAACTGGTAATTGGAGTGTTCAGAGTCTCTGTTTCTTCCTTGTGTAGTCCTGAAGTGCTTCTAGAATTTTATCCATTCCTCCTAGGTTGTCCAATTTATCCTATATAATAAAAGCCTAATATGCTAAGTGTCCAGTCATCTAGTCATTCATTCAACCAATCAAAGTGTAATATGCCAATGATATGCTATGGCTGCTCAACCACTCACTATGACATGCATGGATCTCCAGGGGGCAGACAGTCAACCGGTTGACTAGTTGCTATGACGTGCACTGACCACCATGGAACAGATGCTCTGACCAGTAGGTTACCTTGCTACTGGGGTCTGGCTGATCAGAACTGAACAAGATCAGCCAGACACACCCTGAAGCCCTCCCATGGTCCTTCCCTTGCTGGCCAACCTCCCATGTCCCTCCCTGGCCCTAATTGTGCCCAGTGGGGTCCCTCGGACTGGCCTGCACCCTCTCGCAATCAGGGACCTCTCAGGGGATGTCAGAGATCCAGTTTAGGTCCAATCCTGCAGGCCAGGCTTAGGGACCCAACTGGTGCATGAATTCGTATACCAGGCCTCTAGTTAATATATAATTGTTCATAGTATTCTTTTATTTCTGTGGTGTCAGTTGTAACTCTCATCTTTCATTTTGATTTTATTTGTTTATTTCCGCTCAAATCCTTATTATTTCTTTTCTTGAACATACTTTGCATTTTGTTTGGCCCTATTTTTCTAGTTTCTTTAGGTGTAAATTTAGATTATTTATTCAGGATTTTCCCACTGGTATACATATAAACTTTCTTCTTATAACTACTTTTGCTGCATTCCATAAACTTTGTAGGATTGTGTTTTCATTTTAATTTGTCTCAAGGTAGTCTTATATTTCTTTTTTGATCCACTGATTTTTTAAAAGGATGTTGTAAATGTATTTGAGATTTTTTTCCCCAGTTTTCTTCCTGTAGTTAATTTCTAATGCCATGCCAATGTGGTCAGAAAATATACTTGATATAATTTCAACCCCTATTAAATTAATTGAGACTTGTTTTGCCGTCTAGTGTGTGATCTATCCTTGCAAATGTTCCATTTGCATTTGAGAAAAATTTGTAATCTGCATTTTTGGGATGCAATGCTCTATCATTGTCTAAGTCAAACTGGTCTAATATGAATTTTAAGGCCAATGTTTACTTATGAATTTTCTGTCTGGATGATTTATGTAATTGGTGTATTAAAGTACCCACCTATTATAGTATTGCTGTTCATTTCTGCCTTCTTGCCCATTAACTTGTGTGCTGCTAGATTGAGTAGGTATACTTATATATGTACAATTGTTATATCTTCTTCTTGGTTTTATCCCTTTAAAATTATGAAATGTCCTTCTTTGTCTCTTTTTTAAATTATTTGTTTTAGAGGCAATCCTATATAATAAAAGCCTAATATGCAAATTGAATGAATGGAACAATGACTAGTCGCTGTGATGCACACTGACCCCCTGGGGGTAGATGCTCAACAGAGGAGCTGCCCCCAGCCCACAGGCCTCAGGTCAGCCAAGGTGGGTAACAGTGGGGGGCCCCCTAATCACCCCACTGGTCATCCCACAGATTGGCCCTGATCGCTGGCCAGGCCTAGGGACTCTACCCATGCATGAATTCCGTGCACCAGGCCTCTAGTTTGATATAAGTACTGCTACCTAAGCTTTCTTTTTTTTTTTCTATTTGCATTTTCATCCCTTCACTTTTGGTCTGAGTGTGTCTTTTGATTTAAAGTGAGTCTCTTATAAGCAGTATGGAGTTGAGGTTTTTATATATATATTATTGATTTTTTACAGAGAGGAAGGAAAGGGATAGAAAGTCAGAAACATCAATGAGAGAGAAACATCGATCATCTGCCTCCTGCACACTCCCCACCGGGGATGTGCCCGCAACCAAGGCACATGCCTCTGACCGGAATCAAACCTGGGACCCCTCAGTCCGCAGGCTGATGCTCTATCCACTGAGCCAAACCGGTTTTGGCTGTAGTTGAGTTTTTTTAATAGACAATCTTAATCTTATAATGCTAAATTTATTTTTTTTACACATAAAGATATAAAAAAAAAACCAACAACACCCCACATTTGTATTAGGAGGAATTTCCAAGAGGAAAGGAAAAATAACATTACATTTGTTCTGATATTCTCAAATAAGAAGTCAGCAATCATTTCTTAACATGTTTATTGTAGGAGACATTTATACTTGAACTGGAATCTCAGAAATTTCCTAGTATCATGAGAAACTGATGGAAGAAAGATTTTGGCCAGGGGCACTTTCAAACTTTCTAAATCGACATCTGGCGGAGGCTACTAATTATATTAATTCATCTGCTGTCTGTGCTGATCAGGATTCCTTTTGCTCAGAAAGAGAGAAGCCCTTTTCAAAATATTTCAGCCCAAATGTGGGATATGACCAGATTATGGGAAGGTGAAGAATAGAGCTGACTTTGTGGACAAATGAAAATGGGGATTTAAATTCCATCCAGCTTTCTTTTGCTGTATTTCTCATCTTTGTTCCTTTATGTGCCTGTTTTAATCTTCCAGACTGGCTGAACCCACTGTAGGGGATTCAGAGGTGGGTAGCTCCTAACGTGCATCTTTACACGACCTGGTACATCCTACAAAGAGACTGTTTTTCTCCGTCAGCACCACTGTGGAAAATCCCCCCGGGGAACAGTTCTGATCAAGCTGGATAGACACCAGTGCCTGTCCCTGCAGCTCTCGGTTTAGCTTTGCCTTGCCTGGGTCTGACCAATATCCAAAAGTAGCATTGGTCATTATTGGAAAAATAGTAGTGGGGAGGAAAGACAGGGAAGGTCCCAACCAACAGCACTATACAAATCTAACTGGCTGTAAGACATTATAGAGTTGTTTTTCATGTTGTCTTTTTAAGAGTCATGTTGTATACCGTATTTTCTGGTGTATAAGATGACTTTTTAACCCAGGAAAATCTTTTCACCAAAAGTCGGGGTTATCTTATACGCCGGATGTAAAAATACCATAGCTTGCAGTTATGATGGGCATTGCTAACTTGCCAGGGACTTGCCCAGCACTTGCTCTCTCTCTATTGTTTCTTATCTTCCTCCTATCATCATCAGTTCCAGTCATCTTATATGCTGGAAAATATGGTATATCATTTATTTAGTTTCTCTCAGTTGATAAGAATTAAATAGAAATGAAATGATTGACCACGGGTGGGAGGGGAGAGAGAAAACTCACAAATACAAAAATCTGCCATTGAATTTTTCAGGAGAGTTGTATCTCATGGAGAAATCGAGTATGTCTATCTTTTTTATACTGTATAATAAAAAGGTAATATGCAAATTGACCATCACTCCAACACACAAGATGGCCACCCCCATGTGGTCAAAGATGGCTGCCACAAGATGGCCAGCAGGGAAGGACAGTTGGGAGGGACCTGGCCCCCAAGGGAGGGCAGTGGGGGGCGATCAGGCCTACAGGGAAGGGCAGTTGGGAGGGACCAGGCCTGCAAGGGAAGGCAGTTGGAAGTGATCAGGCCTGCAGGGGAAGGTAGTTAGGGGGTGACCTGGCCAGTGGAGGAGGTAGGTTGGGGGTGACCAGGCTTGCTGGGGAGGACAGTTGGGGTGACCAGCCCTACAGGAGAGGGCAGTTAGGGGTGACCAGGTTGGTAGGGGAGGGCAGTTAGGGGTGATTGGGCCAGCAGGGGAGCAGTTAGGTATCAATTGGGACGGCCGGGGAGTGGTTAGGGGGTGATCAGGCTGGCAGGCAGAAGTGATTAGGGGCAATTAGGCAGGCAGGTAGGCAGGCAGGCAGGCAGGCAAATGTTTGGGAGCCAGCAGTCTTGGGAGCCCCTTGAGGGACTTCCAACTGCCTGTTTAGGCCCAATCCCACTGGAATCGGGCCTAAATAGGCTGTGGACATCCCTCAAGGGGTCCCAGATTAAAGAGAGTGCAGGCTGGGCTGAGGGACACTCCCCCCAACCCCATGCATGAATTTCATGTACCAGGCCTCTAGTAAAAGTATAAGGTGGCCTTTATAAACCATATTTTTTGTTTGAAATCTGTTTCAAGACATACTCAAAATATAAATACTTATATGAGATGCTCAATCTAAAAGCATGTGACAAGTCAGTTGCTAAAGGGGAAATGATAGCTCGCTCTCAAAAGAAAAAAGGATCTAAATTTTACTTTATTTTGCTCCTTTGAATAGCTCTGTAACTTTTCCCCAACCAGTGGTGGAGTGGTTTCATTCTATTTATCAGATGAATGGAAATCTCAAAATTCCTTCTTTCAGGGAAAAACAGCTGGAAAGAAGTAAAGTGAGAAATGTTTTATTATTCTTTCGTGAATTTTATAGAGATAGTAACTTGGCACAGTTCCATATTTCCAGCATCTTACCCCTAAGGAGCTAGTTAGTGTAAAAAAAAAAGAGAAAAAAGAAAAGAAAAAAGAACACTTGGGCAAATGCAAGCACCAATTGCTTCTCTCAAAAACAAGAGAAGGAGAAAATAATTCATTTTTCTGGTGTGTTACCTACAAGTGCAAACATGACTTTCGGTAATCATGCCTTTGTTGCACACAGGCTATAAAATATGTATAGAGACAATGTGATTTGGGTCAAAACATTAAATAAAGTAAAAGTTGCTTTATTTAATATGTGATGAACAATATCCATATTGAAAACCATCGGGAAAAGTGTTCAAATGAAAAAATATGTTTGAAACAAATTTATATGGTCAATGTTCATAAATGTTTTAAGAAATGCAGCAGGCAAACAAGTCTTAAAATCCATATTTCCTGTCCACAGTTGAAAAACTAATTGCATTTCTTTAATCCAAAGGGTGAAGTAACTAAAAATTTGGCTTTTAATGATCAACAGGAAATACTTTTCCTAAGAAATTACCAAAGTGTTTGTTGTCAACTAAGCTACAATATTATTACTCTTCTCTTGGCAAACTGCTAATGCTATTAAACTAAGATTGATTTACAAAGGAAAGGTTTCTGCCAGACCTGCAGAAAACCTTAAAACCTGCCTCAAAATTCTGTCTGGGTTAACAGAATGTATATCCAAAGGATGTAAATTCCAAGTGTTTACTTGAGACTTGGGTATTACTCAAAGGCTATTATATAGCAAATTAAGTAATATTCACTCAGTGATATTATCGACTGCTGATTGGGGTCAAACTGTGAGGTCTTATTCTGCTGGGTTATCCTCCAATGTCTTTTCAGAATTTTTTTTTTTTGTAAATAAGCTTGTTTATTTAGACATAGAAGCAAAACACAGCTCCTCAGGTTAACTGTCTTTATCAAATCTGCCCTCTGTAGCCTATGTTTGTGGTTACCCAGTAAATGTCAGGTCAAGTTGATTGTGACAGTTTCATTCTTTTGTTCATTCCATACTTACTAATTATTTATAAACTAGAGGTCTGGTGAATGAAATTCGTGCACAGGGGTGGGGGGTGTCCCTCAGCCCAGCCTGTACCATCTTCAATCTGGGACCCCTTGAGGGATATCTGACTGCCTGTTTAGGCCCAATCCCTGGGCAGTCAGACATCCATCTCACAATCCAGGACTGCTGGCTCCAAACTGCTCACCTGCCTGCCTTCATGATTGCCACTAACCGCTTCTGCCTGCCAGCCTGATTACCCCCTCACCACTCCCCTGCCAGCCTGATTGATGTCTAACTGCTCCCCTGTTTGCCCCTAACTTCCCTCCTCTGCCAGCCTGGTCACCCTTAACTGCCCTCCCCTTGCAGGCTTGATTGCTCTCAACTGCCCTCTCTTGCAGGCCTGGTTCTTCCCAACTGCCCTCCCCTGCTGGCCTGATCGCCCACAACTGCCCTCCCTTGCAGGCCTGGCCATCTTGTGGTGCCCATCTTGTGTCCACATGGGGGCAGGATCTTTGACCACATGGGGACAGTTCTCGTGTGTTGGAGTGATGGTTAACCTGCATATTACTCTTTTATTAGATAGGATTCCCTCTTGAGAAGAAACAGTTATCTATTTTCACCAAGGCAAGCTTCACATAGGTGTGGATCTAAATTTGCTTTCTGTTGTAAAAATTGCAATTGTAAATTTAATGAAATATGTGGAAAAGCCTATATGATTTGGTTTGGGTAACCTTGCATCAAAATTCAAGTCATAAACTAATAGCCAACATTTATTAGTAGTGAAGAGTATGGTACATATTAAGCCTATGCTTCTTAGTAGGCATGAGTCTAGTTGCTTTATTTAAATTAGCAAAGTGATTCAAACAATTTTTGTCCTTGAGTGAATCACAAAATTTGATATAAAATGGCAAAAGACACCTTCTATTTGTTTGTTCTGCTTTTTATGGGCACAGAGCTTTGTGAACCAACACAAACTAATCCTAGGTATAATGTTCATCTGTGAGAGGGTTTCATGGGAGAATAAGGCAATAAAGAGACTTAAAGAATACATGCAAAAATAACACAAAAATAATTAAAGTCATTATAGTTCAAAGGAAATTTAAAAGTGATATGATAGCAGTTGCCTCTTCAGTGGTCTATTTCCTTGGCATCAATACAACACTCTACAAAATGAGAAAGGCGAGCTGAACACCATTAAGAACCCGGAGTTGGGAAGTAAGGGGTTAAGAGACAGAAAATTTTTATATTCTGCTTGCAAAAACAATTTCTGTCCCAAATTCTCTACATACCTGTGGTTCTTCCAGACCATTTAGCACAAGGAGAACAAAAATTAAATTAATATGTTTAATTTTCTTTTGGCAAATTGTTTATATAGCAGAGTTCGGGAAACTATGGTTCATGTACCAAATCCCTAAATCCAGTCTGACACACGCTTTTCTTTTCTTTTGCATTTGACTTTAGAGAGAAGGAGGACAGGGGAGAGAAACACTGATTTGCTATTCCACTTATTTATGCATTCATTCATTGTTTCTTGCTTATGCCCTAATTGGGGATCAAACCCTGCAACATTGGTGTATTGGGATGATGCTCTAACCAGCTGAGCTACCCGACCAGGGCTGACACATGTTTTTTTGTACAGCCTTTGAGCTAACTGTGGTTTTACATATTTTTGGAAAAAGTTTGAGAAAAATATTTTATTTCATGCAAAATTATGTAAAATTCAAAATTAAGGATCCATAAATAAAGTTTTACAGGAGCTCAGCCACCCTTGTTAATGTATGTATTATCTATGACCCTTTTGTGCTATAGCAGCAGAGATGAGTAGGTGAAAAAGATAATATATAGCCTGCAAGGCCTACAATATTTATACGTTGCCCTTTAAGACAAAGTTGGTGGATCCCTTAGTCCCGTGGTCAGCAAACTGTGGCTCGCAAGCCACATGCAGCTCTTTGGCCCCTTGACTGTGGCTCTTCCACAAAATACCACGGCCTGGGCGAGTCTATTTTGAAGAAGTGGCGTTACAAGAAGTTTAAGTTTAAAAAATGTGGCTCTCCAAAGAAATGTCAATCATTGTACTGTTGATATTTGGCTCTGTTGACTAATGAGCTTGCCAACCACTGCCCTAGTCTTAACCCAATAAAGTAATAGGTGCCTAAGCCCAATTGGCTGTTTGAAACCCATCTTCAATGAGATACATTTGGTTGTCAAGGAGTGTGAAGTATTTGGTATTTTACTCTCCTTATAAGCTAACAAGTTTGCCTGACAAATCTCATGAAAGCCGGTAAAAGACATGAAACTCCTAGGCCAGGGAGGGAAAAAAGAGTTTATTAGTCACAACTAGTAGCAGTAGCCAGAGGATCAGCATTTGTGAGCTGGTTCCTCAAACCCCAGCAGGTCAGATGATTTCTAAATGTACAGGGGGATGCGCTGAGGAAAAGAGCTCTGAGCTTGAGGAACCAGATCCTCTGTCATTGCTATTAAGCACACCCAGGTTTCGCTCCAGAGAAGGATGCTCTCTCTCCCCTGAGGTTGTTCACACTATAACCATCCCTGGGAACAAAAGAGTACTGGGAAGTCAGTGCCTCACTTGCAAAGCATGAAGAATCACCAAGCAGCTATTTAGAATCATTTTCTATCCCCGGTTATTTTTATCATCTTTCATGATAAACCTACCTGGTGAGACCAACTAAATACTGCAAACTATTCAGAAAAATAACAAACCAGTTAGAACTCTACTTGACAAATTTCAATGATGCAAACACGTGTACTTTTTTTTCTATAAATGTGTAAAAGTCATTTAGATAAGTAAAATGGAAAATACATTTCATCTATATAATCTGGAAGTACGGTCAGGCCTGTATAGTTCAAAATCAAATACCTCCCTCTTTTGTAATCGGTAGTGAGGTTTACTACTTACATTATAGTGGGATTGTCTATCTTCTCTATGATTTCATTTTCAGAGTGGGATTTTATTACCTGACTAGAGGTCCGGTGCATGACATTCGTGCACTGTGGAGGGGTATCTCTCAGCCTGGCCTGTGTCCTCTCACAGTCCTGGACACCTTAGGAGATGTCCACCTGCCAGTTTAGGCCCGTTCCCCACCACCACCACTGTGCTCACCGGCTGTGAGCCTGGCTTCTGGCTGAGCGGCGGTCCCCCTGTAGGAGCACACTGACCACCAGGGGGTAGCTTCTGTATTGAGCTCCTGTCCCCTGATGGTCAGTG
Source organism: Antrozous pallidus (assembly GCA_027563665.1). Classification (NCBI taxonomy): domain Eukaryota; kingdom Metazoa; phylum Chordata; class Mammalia; order Chiroptera; family Vespertilionidae; genus Antrozous; species Antrozous pallidus. The sequence goes on from CM050510.1 coordinate 7,922,392, forward strand.
TGCATCATTGCAAGCGGTCATTCTGCCATTTGGTCAATTTGCATATTAGCCTTTTATTATATAGGATAGAATTTAGAAGTCTTCCCCAAAATGTGGATTACTCACACTACTGTGTTTCCCTATGTCTATTAGTATCCTCATGGAAAAGTCCCAGTCCCTTATCTCTCCAACGTAGAACTTCATTGTTAGCTCAATGTTTGCCAGTAGTCTGTGAGGACACTAAACTTCAGCTTCAGAGAATGAAATTCATGAGCAAGTGAGCAAGAGGGTCAGGCTGGCAAGGAGACTGCATGTGAATCATAAAATCACAGAAGAAGTATCTTTAAAAATTAGAAATGTACCCCTTTACAGGCTGACGCTCTATCTACTGAGCCAAACCAGCTACGGCCATGTCGTTCTTTAATTAATAAATAAATAAATTACATATATATATAATTTCAGAGAGGAAGAAAGAGACAGAAACATCTGCCTACACCTATTAACTAGCTATTCTGTTTGTTTCTTGGATTCAGGACCTAGTTCTTTCCACAGGTTTGGGAAGTTCTCATCCACTATTTGTTTGAATAAGCTCTCTGCTCTGTTCTCCCTCTCTTCTTCTCTGGTATGCCTATTATTTGGATATTGTTTTATCTCATGTAGACAGTTCTTGTAGAGCGCTTTCATTTTTATGCTCACATCTCTCTCTTCTTCCCTGTGTATCATTTATAGGTTCCTGTCTTTGAGATCACTAATACTTTCTTCCACCTGCTCAGCTCTGTTTCCTAAGCTTAGTAGTTCTTTGGTGATCTCCTTAATTGAATGCTTCATCTCCATGATTTACATCTGGTTCTTTTTAAAAGTTTCAATCTCTTTGGTATAGTACTCATTTTGTTCATTAATTTGTTTTCTGAGTGCATTCAATTGCTTGTCTGTATTTTCTCACATCTCATTGAGTGTTCTCAGACCTGCAATCTTAAAATATCCATCATTTATATCACATATTTCCATGTGTCCCAGTTTGCTCCCTTGAGATTTTTTTCTTTTCTTTTTGAGTTGTCTTGCTATGTTGGTTATTTGTGATATCTGACGGGCTCCTTCTCTGACCAGGCATCTATCTATGTACTGGCAATTTTCTAGCAGATTACTATGAAGAGGTCTTTCCACCATTTTCCAATAGGCGGCGCTGTGGAACCCCAAAGTTGACCTTTTGGTTGCCATCAATATAGCTGCACTTCTTGGAATGGTGACTCTGGACTTCTTCAGGGTCTCCCCCATCATGCATCCCAACAGGAGATCAGTCACAGAAGGAGAGAGTGATTCTGTGGTAATAGTTTTTAGTTTCCAAATAATGTACTCCTGAACCCAACATCAAGGCTGACTGGAGGTAAGTTTTGGGATTCTAATGGGCGGCAGAGTTTGGGATTCTAATTCCACCTCTGGAATATCAACAGCCTGACAGCAAACAGCTGTGGTGGAACCCCTGTGCCGTGTCCTTGCCCTAGTCTATCCACTGGCTCAGCCACAGTCTGCACCACTCACTTCTGATGGGTGCCTACTGAGACTCTGCTCTCCCAGCTGAAGGAAGCACCTGGTACAGCCAGCTTCCTTCCCTCTCCAGGCCAAATCCACTGTAAGCTGCCAGCTGCAGGTCTGTATAAGCTTTCCTCTCTTATTGCCTCCCCTGTTTGTTCTCGTTCGTCCACTTTTACATGGTTCAACGAATCTAAACTCAAAACTATATTGTGAGCGAATCTCCCAGGCACATCTTTATGGCAAGCAGGGACTCCTCTGTTGAGTTATGACTGACCAGCGTGTTGAGATTTCACGGGGAAAGACCAAGAGGATCTCTTACTTCACCTGTCCTCTGCTGTCACTGCTCTAAACGTTTTTGTCTGTAACGTATTCATCTACATTTTTGTTCATCAGATTTCCTTATGTGCATATATTTTCCAAGAGGATTTATGATGGCTGTTTTGGTTTGTTTGTGTGTTTTGTTTTATTTTACCGGTATTTACTAAACATGGTTGCCCACTCGTTTCATTTTTGTGGTTCAATGAAAATATACGTGGGAAATGATGATTGAGAAAACAACCTGTCTAGGAAAAGAAAGGCAGAATCAGGATTTGGAGGACAACCTCTGCCAAAGTCATAAGCAAACTTTTCTGTTACCCTCGTGGCTCTGAGCTTTCTCACGCCCCATAGAGGGAAGATATCTATCACTCAGCGAGGCAGGAGCTATACCAGTGGGAGGATGAGAGCCAGCGATTGCTATACTGGATGCTGAGCTCCGACAATAAACTCATAACTATAATGTGAGTTTGGTTCCCAAAAGAGAAAAAGAACAAATAAAAAGCCCAAGGCTCCTTAGTAAGTTATTTCAGAGATAAGATGAACAGCTATTAAAAAATTAGAACTTGATATTTTGAACAGATAAGTAGTCCATTCTCATTCCTTCCAAATTGTCTAGGTGATTTGCAGAAGAATGGGGAATTACTTGATTCCTCTTTACTTTTAGAAATAGATGAAGTAATTAAAAAATCTTGCCCAAGAGAAAGTGCGGGGCCCTGGAAGAGCTACAGGATATAGCTCTAAAACCCCTGACTTAGTCCTCTCTGTACATTTTCTCGGTGAGCTCAATCACTTGAGGAACTCAGGTGGATTAATCCCTGCTAGCCCTGACCTTCAGATTATCTGAATTCCCAAAAGGAATAAAGATACAGAGATACCACATCTAGGTTCAAACCCCTGATTAAAGTGGATATCAACTCTTGGGGAGGATCCTGACACTTATCATTATTTGGAGTCTAGGACACAGTAATTGGGCAGTTGTTTGGAGCTGGGTCATTCTTTGCATTAGGTGATAGTTTGTTTTTAAGCCTGGATCTATTAAAATCACAGAGCACTAGCAACCCCGTTATTTTTATACTAGAGGCCTGGTGCACAAAATTTGTGCAGAGGGGGCAGGGGATGTCCCTTAGCCCAGCCTGCACCCTCTCCTTTGAAGGATGTCCGACTGCCCGTTTAGGCCCTGATCCTACCGGGATCGGGGCCTAAACGGGCAGTCGGACATCCTTCTCACAATCCAGGACTCCTGGCTCCAAACTGCTCACCTGCCTGCCTCCCTGATCACCTGCTAACCACTACCCTGCCAGCCTAATTGATGTCTAATTGCTCCCCTGCCAGCCTGTTTGCCCCCAACTTTTCTCTTCTGCTGGCCTGGTCACCCCTGACCGCTCTCCCCTGCAGGCTTGATCACCCCCAACTACCCTCCCTTGCAGGGCCTGGAACCTCCCAATGGCCCTCTCCTGCTGGCCATCTTGTGGTGGACATATTGTGTCCCAATGGGGGCAGCATCTTTGACTACACGGGGCCAGCCCTCTTGTGTGTTGGAGTGGTGGTCAATCTGCAAATTATTCTTTTATTAGATAGGATAGAGGCCTGGTGCATGGGTGGAGGCCAGCTGGTTTGCCCTGAAGAGTGTCCCAGATCAGGGTGGGGTTCCCTTGGGGTGTGGGGTAGCCTGGGCGAGGGGCCTGTGGAGGTTTGCAGGCTGGCCACAACCCCCAGCAACCCAAGTGGAAGCCCTGGGATCTGGGATTAACTTATGTCTACAATTGAAACTTTGTAGCCTGGAGTGGAGCCAAACCTTCTGCTCACTCTGTGGTGGCAGCCATTTCTGTTTGAAACTTTGTAGCCTAGAGGGGAGGCCAGCTTGGCTTCCTCTGTTGCCAGGGAAATCCAAGCCTCTATTCTCTCCAGCTCAGTGGCTGCCACCATTTCTGTATCTTTTATAATTGAAACTTTGTAGCATTGAGTGGAGGCCTAAGCCAGGAACGGCAGGTGGAAAGCTTGGCTTCCTTTGTTGCTGGGGAAACCCAAGTCTTCCTCCTGCTCTCAGTAGCGGCAGCCATCTTGGTTGGGGTTTATTTGCATAATCTGCTCCTGATTGGATGGTGGACATGGAGGTGGGCGTGGCTTTTGGGTGTAGCGAAGGTATGCTCAAATTTGCATATTACTATTTTATTAGATAGGATTTCTTATTGTCCTCAGGGATGAAGTGAGAGGCTGATATTACATTATACCATTATCCTATTGCATGAGCATGCGCACACACACACACACACACACACACACACATACACGTGGAAGGACAAATAAAAAAACATGTTGTGGTATGATTCCAACTATATGATATTCGGGAAAAGGCAAAACTATGCAGCCTGACAAAAACAATCCATCCATAGGCTGTCAGTAGGAGGATTTCAGGTAGTCAGAACTAATGGGGTTAACAAATAATAGCTGAACAAACAAACAAATCAAACAGAATACTGGGTATATCTTGGGTAGGTAGTAGGATATGATATTCCCCATCATTTTGCTTATATAGAATAGGACAAATTTGAAGTGAGAAAAATAACATTGTCTCCTGTGTTCTATGTATCAGAAAGTAAAGGTAGGAAAGGGAAAATTTGCGGACAAAGTTTGAATGGGAAACTTTGCAATAGGACAAAGGGAAAGAGAAAAAAATAACTTGAAGAAATTAAATGGTTCTCCTTAGCATTTCAATATAGACACACTACAGGGTGTACTAAGGGTAGTTAATAAAAGAAATTAAAAGCAAGTAACATTTAGCCTAAAATGCAAGAAAAGTGCTTCATGTTAGAGAACTTCAAATTTATAAAATGTCATTTAGAGCAAAATGAGGGAAACTAGGATTTTTGGATCTGTTAAATGCTGGGCTTTAACAAAAGATTGTGTAATCATTTTCCAGATGATGAAACCAGAAGCCACATGGGGCTTTCTTGCTCCACCTCTATTTCTTTATGTAATCTAAGAATCAGTTCTCCTATCCCTAAAGAGAGCACATTATCATATCAAAGCTTTTGTCTATTTTTACTTGGATTTAGAACCAAAATTAGATTAGGTATATATAATTAAGTAATCCATTTCCTTGAATCTGGTTGTTTTGCCCTAATGTTTTCAACTACTTTCTTCCTCTACTACTGTAAAAATAGTATTACATTTTCCTTTTACTTTATCATTTCCTCCCTTATCTCTGTATATTTTTCCCCCTTCATCCAGTTCAATTTACTCTGCTGATGTTTAGAAAGAATATTATAACTCAACCTTTGTGTAACGGTTTATAACCTCTTGATTTGTGATCTTTCCAAGGGCTCTGACAGGTAAATTATACTTACTTCAGCTAATTGTATGTATTTATGTCATTTTAAGTTTAACTTTATCACTAGTTGTCAAATTCTCTCCTGTGGCCTTTTTAATGTGCTGATGTACTTGGCAATGTATTTTTATTGACATTTCAATGTTGTTTTGCAGTGCGCTAAAGTTACAAGAAAACAAACGACTCAAAGTTAAACCTGAGCCAACCCAGCCTCACGTTAAACTGTAGGACTCTTTGGGAAGACATTACTTCTGTTGAATGCATTGGCTTCTGGACCAATTAGAACCAGGAATCATTCAGCGGAGATCCGGATGCAGAGCTCTGCTGGGTAGGGCGTAAAAACAGGGGCAAGAGAGCCTCGAAGAACAAATGTAAGGCTTAGATGCCATTACTAGCTTTATGTTCTCGTTTTTTGTCTGGTGGTCAGGGAAACCAACTCTTTCAAACATGTTGGCTTGTTAGTGATTAGCATTCGCCATTAGTACATTCATTAATATTTTGCTTAATTGTTTTCTTGGTTTCTTACTCCATGCTCAATTTATCCCAGATGTTATAAATTGCTTTTTGCCTCCTTCTCTGTCCTGATCTCCACTGTTTTTCTTCTGCACCTAGCACCAGGCATGGTGCCTACTAAATAATATATGTTTGATAGTTTTCTGTTGCTATGTCTCCCTCACAGACAATTTACACTTTAAACAGAAGCGTATATTGCACTGTAGAGATTACGATTTGTGTGTTTTTCCCTTAATTTTATTATTTTTTTGTGTGTGGGAAGCGCTGAACTCTTGATTTGCTACTTCTAATGGCTGTAACTCCTTACAGAGCACACTGTCCAACACAGTAGCCACTAGCCACATGAGGCTATATTTAAATTTAAATGAAATTTGATTAAGAATTCCATTTATTTATGATTTTATATTCCTTTAGGAAATAGCTGCTAGTTTATGAATCTATAAAGACATAGATATGAACGAGCAGAAATGTATGGTGGCCAGCGGAACAAAATAACATTAGCATTACTGACATCAAAATCTCAGAATAAGATTAGAATGCCAGGAGCTATATTTGTCAACTGATTTTGTAGTGGTTCTTTTCAGAGCAGTTTAAACACGTGCATTAACATCTTTAGAGTTTGGCTTGCTTTTTTTTGTAAAGGGTTGCTATCAGACAATGGAGAAATTTATACATATAGCATGTTTCTGGATATTCTGTCTTCAAAAATCACTCAGAATGATGAAGTAGCAACTCATCTCTTACACCACCTCTCTTAGCTGCTATAGGCAACCATTCAGAAGGAGCTGCTCTGTTCTCCCTAAGGAGAGACTCATTTTTCAGTTGAGAGACATGAGGAAGTTATGCTTCCTGACAAAAAAAGATTTAAAGGCTGCACCCTCTGCCTGGCTTATTTTGCTTAGCATAATGCTCTCCATCTCCATCCATGTTGTTGCAAATGGTAAGAATTCCTTTTTTACAACAGCGTAGTATTCCATTGTGTAGATGTACCACAGTTTTTTAATCCACTCATCTGCTGATGGGCACTTAGGCTGTTTCCAAATCTTAGCTATGGTAAATTGTGCTGCTATGAGCATAGGGGCGCATATATCCTTTCTGATTGGTGTTTCTAGTTCCTTGGGATATGTTCCTAGTATAATGAACAACATAAACTGATGAACAAAAACAGATCCAGAGGCAGAGAAGCATTGATCAGACCGTCAAACCTCAGAGGGAAGGTAGGGGAAGGTGGGGGTAAGGGGAGAGGTCAAACAAAGGACTTGTATGCATGAATGAATATAAGCTTAACCAATGGACGTACACACCATGGGGGTAAGGGCATGAGTGGGTGGGGTGGGTGGGGAAGGCAATGGGGAGTTAAGGACACATATGTAATACCTTAATCAATAAAGAAATAAAATAAAATAAAATGTCAAAACAAACAAACAAACAACAACAACAACAACAACAAAGATTTCATCCTCCCTCTATCACAAAGAGAAAACAGATCACCCAAAAACCAGACAGCAAATAACAAGGAGATCACTCTAACAGGAGAAAGAGATCCAAGAGAGAGAGCCCAACCATTTCTGGACGGTAAAAAGAGAGAATCTTTAAGAAAACTCTTGTAGGTTCTCCTCTAATGAGCTCTTGATACACTACACACGAGGATGAAGATTAGAGGCCTCCATCTGAAAAATTGACTACCATAAGCCAGCAAAGACCTACCTAGAAAAGCATGGGCCATTGAAACAAAAAGTAAAAGAAAGATACAGATGGAATCAGAACGTAAGCTGTTCTTTTTGCCATTCTAGCTGAAAAGTTTTCACCATCTCCTGATGAAGAGAAACTAGAAGTGGGTATCAGAAGCCCAGTATTTTCTTGTTAATTTTTTATGCAAACACTTTCAAAATGTCTCCTCTACAACTACTGGCTATAGAAGAAAGGTTCCATGGTAAAGAAATTGAGAAAATACTGGGATACGATTAAATAAGTTGCAAAAATAACTGCAAGACTTCTCAAGACTTAGTATACAAATGTGTGCTGTCATTCTCTAAAAAGCTAAGGGAGGGATAAAGTATGTCTTAAGCTTTTGTAATATTTACTTGGGATTTTAGATAGAGCCTCGAGGCAGAGAAGAATCAGTGTAAGCAGCTTTCTGCTACTACGGATAGCTACTAAATACATTGCCAAAGGACTTAAAGGGGGATGGACTGAGCATGACAATGTGAACATTTAATGAGTGGATACGTATAAAACTCTTGGGGTCCTCAGTGGAGTAGATAGAAACCACGCATTTTTTCCCAGAACCAAACTGGAATTACAAATTATAGAACCATCATCCTGAATAGCCAAAAGAAATCTAGGTGAAGAGCAGTCTTATAACCTAGGATTTACAGAAGCTACCTAGAGACTGACTGGAAGGGCAGAGACAGGAAACAGGACGGCCCTGTTCCCACTGATGGCAGCTAAGATTCCAGAGGAATATTTCAGCTGCGGGGCGCGGGGGTGGGGTGGGAGAGGTTGGGGGAAGAGGGGTTTGTTCTGAAAAGGCCATGCTGGGCTCCCCAGTCCAGAGCCCAGAGCCAGGAAGAAGTGCCTACATAACATCTGGCTGTGAAAAGCAGCAGGGTTTCTTTCTGTTAGGGAGACATGGCAGTCCTAGAGACATAGGTGCTGTCTTAAAGGGCCACTTCACAGCCACTCCTCCTGGAAGGAGGTTGGAGCGGTCTACAGTGGCATGAGGGGAGTCTGAGGTTGGTGTTCTGGGAAGAGAGTTCATGAGACAGCCCCCAGGATTCCTATATGAGCTGCTCTCTCAAACGGCAGACACTATTTTTCTTGGGTGGTGAACTCCCCTCTGTGCTGCTTCCACCTGGGGGAAAGAAATGTCCCCCTTTCCCCAGACTCCCTTGCACCCCATTCAGTGGAGCTTATGCCTTAAGAGGAGTCAGCTTCCTTGGCAGGGTATAGAGGTATGGAGGTATGGGCAGACTCAGGGGGCATGGTGACTGAGTTGTGTGGCTGTAGGGAGGGACCATTACTCCCACATTACCTGCACAGCAGCTCATAGGCCATGGTCAGGGCTGAGCCTCCCAGTCAGCCAGTCTGAGGGGCTATCCCATGCACTAATGGGCCAATAGGAATTAAGGCTCAGTTACAACAGGAAGGCACACATAACCCACACAAGGGAATTCCTAAAGCACCCAGCTCAGGTGATCAAACACAAAGAGGCAGCCCAAATGAGAAGACAAAGATGCATACCCCAAATAAAACAAAAGGAAAATACTCCAAACCGAGCTGAATGAAATGGAGGCAAACAATTTAACAGACATGGAATTCAAAGAAATGGTTATAAGATGCTCAACAGCATGAAAAAAGGACACACAAGCCATAAAAAAAAGGACCAGTTAGAAATGAAGAATACTAGTTGGCAAATGATAATGCCTAGATTTTTTAAATCTAGAGATTCTAAGAGTCATTGTACATTTGGATCTTTTGAATTCACCAAAATCCAACCAAAGACAAGTCCTGTGGATTTCATTTCATGAATATCTCAGCTATTGGCCCCCCTCATCCTCTCTACCCCACATCCAGCATCCTTGTGCATTCCCTGCCCCCATCTTATCACCCTCAACTCATCCTTCACACTGTTGAAAAAAAAAGACAGATTACTGTCTAAAATGCAAATGTAATAAGATTACTCACCTGCTTAAAACCTTTCAGTAGCTCTCCATGGTCTCACACACAAAAAAAACTTTATAACAGTTCACTGTCTTTCATGATTAATATTTGTCTGCTACTCATTCTTATTTCCATCTTTCTTCACAGACTCTCTAGAGTAATCTTTTTAGAAAAAAATGATGTCAAATTGTGCTTAAAATTGCTTAGTATCTCTTTCTCGACTTTCATAGAAAAAAAAAACATTTAAACTTCTTTGCTCGGTATGCACGAACCTCCATGAGTTGGCCCCTACTCACTCCTTCAGCCTCGTCTCTCTGCAAGTCTCTAAACACATCACGCTCTCTCAGACTTTTTTGACCTGCACATGCTGTCAGTGCTGCCTGTCACACCTTCTCCCCTCTTGCTCACCTGGCTAATTACAATGAATTCTTCAAGTCTTGCCTCATTATAATTTCATCTTTCCCAAGTTCTCGGATGCATACCAGGTGTGAGTCTCTTCTCTGGTCTCTTTTAGGTCTCCGATAAAGAGACTACTTTGTTATACTTATTTTAAAATCTGTCTCTTGTATACTCTAGATTTAAGTTCCTTTAGGAGAAACCATAACTTTTCATTTTTAAATTCTTAATTCCCTGTACAATATTGTATGCACACAATAGATAATTCTCAAATGATTGAATGAACAAATGAATAGATTTGAATGTGAAGAGAAACACACAGATGAACTAGTTATTGTTAATCCTCACCCAAGGATATTTTTTCTTTCTTTCTTTTTTAAATATTTTATTGATTTTTTCACAGAGATGAAGGAAGAGGGCTAGAAAGTCAAAAACATCGATGAAAGAGAAACATCAATCAGCTGCCTTTTGCACACCCTCCATTGGGGATGTGCCCACAACCAAGGCACATGCCTTTGACTGGAATCGAACCTGAGACCTTTCAGTCCACAGGCCAATGCTCTATCCACTGAGCAACACCAGTTTCAGTTCAAGGATATTTTTTCCATTGGTTTTTGGAGAGAGTGGAAGAGAAAGGGAGAAACATACAGAGAGAAACATGAATGGGAGAGAGACACATTGATTGGTTGCCTCTTGCACACACCCTGACCTGGGCTGAGGATAAAGCCTGCAACCGAGGTATGAGCCCTTGACTAGAATCAAACCCGGGACCCTTCAGGCCACAGGCCTATCCTCTATTCACTGAGCCAAACTGGCTAGGACTAAAGCTTTTTCTTCAGATGAACTACTTATAACAAAACAAATTTCATTGCAACAAAAATATGCCCTGATTACCACATATTACAATCGTTAAAAGAGCTCTATCATCTGAGTTTGAGACTTGGCACATACACAGTCCCTCCAACTCACTGACACTCATCATCTGTGTTTAGAAGAAAATCCGTGTCAATTGAGTGCTGGAGCCCTAATCAAGAATGTCCCTTCATTACATTTGAAATTATTACAACTTGAGAATATTTCAACATCCCTTGATGTACAATTATTTCCTTTCTAAGATTAGGAAAGAAAGAATGAATGGAGCAGAGAGGGAGATCTATACTCAGCTGGCCTAATTAGGCAGTGTTTGGGTAGCCTTCCTCCCTCTTGATGATTGTGGTCCTACATTTGAAGGTATTTGATCTGTTATCATACTGGGATAGCCTTTCCTCTGACCAGTCCGATCTTCCTATTTTCTCCCGACAACTTGCTTTTTTCCATTTTACGTAGATGTGTTCCTGCCTCTGCCTATTGTGGTCTTCGTATTTGCAACCCAGTGTCTCATCCTATCTAATAAAAGAGTAATATGCAAATTGACTGTACCTCCACTACATCCAATAAGCCATGTCCACAAGCCAATCAGGAGCGATATGCAAATTAAAACCCAACCAAGATGGCTGCTTCCCATTGCAGGCCTGGGCTGGGGCGGAGCCAGCCAGCAATAGATGGGTCTCACGGCAGAGCGATTGCTAAGTGCCCAAGGCCTGGAAAAAACTCGCAAAGAGGCTTTTTCTGGTCCTTGGGCAGGCCAGGCCGGGCTGGGGACGGGGCCAGCTAGCGATCAGCTGGATTGCAGGGCAATTGCTGGCTGGGGTTCCCTGGCCAAGGTCCCCAAGGCTTTCCAGCATTGGGCAGGTCGGGGCTGAGGTGAAACCAGCCAGCAATGGCTGGCTGAGGTCCCCTGGCTGAGGTTCCCTGCCCAAGGCCAAAAGCACAGGCCAGAGACTTTAGGCCTTGGGCAGGCTGGAGGTGAGCCATCAGCAGGACATCCCCTGAGGGCTCCCAGGATGTGAGAGGGGGCAGGTTGGGCTGAGGGACTACCCACCCCCAGTGCATGAATTTTGTGCATCGGGCCCCTAGTCTTAAAATAAAAATCTTCCATTTGTGTGATTGCTGTCACCTGCTGATGGAACTCCGGCTGCCTACATTTCATCAGAATGAATGCAGAGGAGAGGGAGTGCAGCAAAGGGAGGGAAGCCAAAGGCAGGGCTTCTGAGAGTGGGGCCCTAATTGCAGGCATCAGAATCATTTGTGTGCTTGTTGAATATTCAGATCCCTGCATCTTACAAAATCAGAATCTTAATTGACACACCAGCCCATGAGATTTTCAGAAATTCGAGAACATGTGCATCAGGATATAGTTTTAGAGTGTAATATTGAGAGGGTTTTTAATTTAATGTACCTCACAGGTAAGCAAAATATGGAAAATGATGAATACCAGGAAGGTGCTTATACACCTACAGATTACTGAGTTTTCTTAAATTGTAAGCTTCTTGAAGGAAAAGCAAAAGCCTTAGCATCATCTGAGCTCAACATTAGAGGAGCTCAGAAAACAGACATCAAACCAAATGGTATTTTGATTTAGTAACTTTGAAAAGCAGAAATGTCAGGTAGGGAACTTGCTATTTAGACATTAGATTTTTATCTGGTGCTAAAGGCAATTTCTATAATTAATTGGTGTTTTCTAGGGACATAGAAACTCCATCAGGGTTTGGCCCTAAGATTAATTGCATGCGCTGTCTAGCAAATTTTATGTTATTTCTGTGCCTCAAGGTTTTTAATATCTCAAATGGGGAGCATATCTATGGAAATTTCTATTTCAGGGTTTGCTGTAAATATTAAATATGGTTTGACATGAAAAATAGCTTTTCTTCAACTATATTTAATAAAATCTGTAGGAAAATATCAGTCACATTAATTTTTTTAATCAGTAGTATTTACTTAAGTGGTTGCTGGTTCAAAATCTGTACATCTTCTCTTCCCATATAGGCCTTTAGTCACTGCCTACTTAATGAGTGAATGATGGAATGGTAGATCCATATCCTGTGAAACATGCCAGCTATTTTCATGGTACCCAAGCCTTTTTTAAACTGCTATTTTGAAAGTTATTACATATCATTATTTAATTATAATATCATTTTAGAAAATGTATTTTTTACTTTATCTGAATGTTGCTAATTTGTTTCAGCATGACAGTAGCAATATTAAAAATATTATCCATCCCATTAGGATTTGGCTCAAACTTATGATCTTTTAGTTACTCTATAAATAAGTGAGTACAGATAGTCCTAATCCTGCAGTTCTTAAAATTGCCTTTGTATCTTATATGTTGTTTTCTATGGGTTTTGTTTGCTGTCCTTTCTCCTTCTGTCCCCACATTTTCCCCAGGAAAAGGCTGAAGAGGATCTGATGGTATGCTTTCTGTCTGATGGGGATCACAGTTTGGTCTATTGGGAGTCTGCTCATTTTCCCACCCCCTTCGTGTTCCCGAGGCCCTGGGGCGGAAAAGAGAAGAGAGGAAAAGGACCAGTGGGACCACCTTTATAGCTTTCATTTAGTCCCTACTCTGTCTGGTTGCCATGCTGATTCAAGGACGCTGCCTTCTGCCCCATCTCTCTCAGGGAGGAGGTTGTTGAGCAATGTTGTTCCTGCCTCTTCCCAGGAACCCCAACATTGGAGGGGATACACCTCAGAGCATTGGACCCCACCCTCAACCCTCACTGTGGGTCACTTGGTCAATAGGAAGTGCTGCAGGCAATGAAGCAGGTCTCCTACCTCTAATCTGCTCTGGACTCAGAAAAGACAAAGGAAAGCAACCTGTTTCAGTGTTTTGCTAGTGAATGTGCACTCCGCTAAGGAGCCTACAACTGCCCCATACTTAGGCATTATCCAGCTCATTTTTGACTAAATGTAGCTAATATTGCTGAGTATGTTTACCTAACACATTCCTCCTGAAAATATTATACTGCACTCACTGTACTGCTAAGGACGAATTCTATTTCAAAACATGTTCCAGTGTAGACACTTCTTTTGTGTCCAGTATCTGGATTTCCATGCTCATCATTCCTATAGTTAGCATTGTGTACTTAATGATTAATACAAAGTAAGGATCGCATTTATGAAAACGAAGGAAATATTTCATTCTACATTTAAGTCTTCATTGTACACACAAGAACCATACAGCACATAACTTTATATAATTTAGAATATGTTCGGGGCCGACCACTGGCACAACAGTTAAGTGATGACACTTACCGTTTAACATCCTTAGCCCCCATTTTCTGAGTTCTTTGTAACATTCTATACTGAATATCATTATTCTTTAAAAGATATCTTTTATTGATTTTTACAGAGAGGAAGGGCGAGGGATAGAGAGTTAGACACATTGATGAGAGAGAAACATCGATCCGCTGCCTCCTAAACATGCCCCACTGGGGATGTGCCCGAAACCTAGGTACATGCCCTTGACCAGAATTGAACCTGGCACCCTTGAGTCACAGCCCGACACTCTATTCACTGAGCCAAACGGGTCAGGGCTGCATATCATTATTATTATTATTTTAAATATATTTTATTGATTTTTTACAGAGCGGAAGGGAGAGGGATAGAAAGTCAGAAACGTGGATGAGAGAGAAACATCGACCAGCTGCCTCTTGCACGCCCCCTACTGGGGATGTGCCCACAGCCAAGGTACATGCCCTTGACCGGAATCGAACCCGGGACCTTTCAGTCCACAGCCCGACTCTCTATCCACTGAGCCAAACCGGTTTCGGCTGCATATCATTATTTTCAATGACCACATATTTAAACAGCCCCGTGAATGAATCTGTACACATTACAACATTTTAAAATTGAAGGAGATACTGAGTGTTGGTTGATTTGTTTTGAAATTACAACATGGAGGTAGGATCCTGCAGTATTTGTGAGAAAGGGGGGACCGTAGTATTTGCCTCATACAATCCTCGAAGTAAGGTCTCACATTTTAATGACTACAGAGTATAAACTGAGACATAAGGCAGAAATACTAAAATAATTCCTTGAAAAATAAAACCAGGCTAGTCAGATGACTGGCGTTCATGTCCAGCGGTTCTAAAAGCAGAAGCCTATTCCATGTTGGTTCCGACTGTCAAGACAGAGTTACCTTTTTACAGTTGCTGTCAAAAACGGGTGAAGAGAAACTCTTGCTTTTCTCCAAAATTGTGTTTCTTTCCATCAAGATAAGGACAGAAATCTCAGTTCGAGGTCTTCTATTAATATTCCAGAATAAGCAGGCAGAATTGTAAAAGGTTCTATAAGCCTTTAAATTTCCATTAGCTAATCAGAATCATTGTTCAGTGATAATTATCTTTTATTAAATGACCATTGAATCAGAATGTTCATACTGTTTTTCAATTAAAGTGTAGACTAGCCAGAACTGATTCAATAGCAACAATATGACCCAGCGAAGCAGCCATTACCCAGAGCTAATTGGCCACTTAAGAAGTTAACTTCTTGATGCAGCCAGTTATTTCTGCTATCATTTCTAAAGGCTTTTCTTTTATAAAGCTTTTCTCTTATAAGCAATATAGCCTGGAATAAGGTGTTCAAGATGAAAACTGCTCATGATTTTTAAAATTTCATCAAAGCATGATGCTATTTTTTTTCTCATCTTTTGTTAAAAATTCATACCATATCCTAGGGTGATGAAATGAAGAAAGGTGATAGCAAAATAGAGGCAATATGGAGAGCTCAGGGTATGACTAGGAAAGGACTTTATATTAAATTAAAATGTATTTACACACATGCTTAGACATGCACACAGATATACAGAACTATCTGAAAGATCAAAGCAATTGATGGCAAAATGAAAAACTCAAACATGACAATTAATTCAAACCTGATAGCAGATTAGCCTGACCCACTTCTTTCTCATAGAATTAACAGAATTGTCATTTTAATTTTTTTTTTAGTGTTGTCCCATGAAAAGTAGAAAGAGCCTAAATTTACCAAAATAGAATGAACGAGCTACCAAAGAGTTAAGTTTTCTATGAGAAAGAGAAACACAGTTAAATACTACATCACAAATTACCATTTTTATGTCACTAACCCAACATGACTTTAGCACTAAGCCTGCTACATCTTCACACTCTCATTAGGATATAATGCATATTCATGGTCCTAATTATATAGGCACTTTCTTGACTTGTTTTAATTGTGCATAAAGACACTGTGACAGGAGACCTGACCTTTTCAAGATCATTTTCTCTCCATTGCTTTTCACAAAGCTATTAACTTGTCTTCTTCCCAAGGATTGCAATAATTTATTTCCCATTAATAAAAAATTCCTGGTGCCATGCAAATTAAAATTTATTCAGCAAATAGAATTTTTTTGGATTATTTTCTAATGGCTTTAAATACTTCCAGCTTAGAAAGAAAAATAATATTAATGAGTACAGGCTGAGTGGATAATTGCATACATTAGAGAAAAATGAATATACAATTGATGCTGTAGTTTCCCTCACATCAATTACTCATAAAAGTTGCTTTACTTATTTTTCTCCAAAAAATATATTAAATAATTTATTTCAGGGGGTATTAATATGGTTTTGAAATTATCCCCATTGTATGAAAAGCTCTGCAACTTACACATATAAATAACACATGTTGGTATAAGAAAGCAAGACCAAGTTAAATGTGTGTAGGTGTAAATGAGATTATTTAAGGGGATCAGTTAGCTAAAGTGGCAACTGAACTTCAATTTAATGTAATCAAAGGATAAATAAAATGCAAAGCATTGGAACAAGGTACCTGACTCACTCTTTGTAATCAAGATTACCCCAGGAGAGAGAGAAATATCAGAGAATGTTACTTCTGAGCCTCATTATCTTAAGGAACATATCTTCATACTATGCTCTTTTTTCTCTTTGTTTCATGTTAATGTGATGAAACTCTGGTGTTCAAATGTTTCTATACAAAATGTCTTAGACCTAAAGCTCTGGGGGCAGCACGAAGTAATTACTGTCAACCTCTTTGCTCCATATAAAAATAATCAGTGCCTAAAGGGTGACATTTCCATATGACACAATACTGTCATATAGAGAGAAACCTAAATATTCCATAAAAATTTACTAACACTGATAAATGAGTTCAGCAAAGTAGCAGGATACAAAATTAATATTCTGACCTGTACTCAGAGAGTTATGACATTCAAGAAACTGAAGAAAATACAAATAAATGAAAGCATACACATGCTCATGGATAAAAAGAATAAACATTATTAAAATGTTTATATTACCCTAAAGTAATCATAGCTTCAGCACAATCCCCTATCAAAATACCAATGGCATTTTTCAAAGAGCTAGAACAAATAATCCTAAAATTTATATAAAACCACGAAAGACCCTGAATAGCCACAGCAATTTTGAGAAAGAACAAAGTTGAAGGTATCATGCTACTTGATATCAAACTATACTACAAGTCTATAGTAATAAAAACAGCATGGTACAAGCATAGAAACAGACACCTGGGTCAAAGGACAGAATAGAGAATAGAAATAAACCCATACCTATGTGGTGAATTAATATATGACAAAGGAGGCAAGAACATACAATTGGGTAAAGACAGTCTATTCAATAAATGGCATTGGGGGAAAAGACAGATACATGCAAAATAATGAAAATAGACAACCTTCTTATACCATATACAAGAATAAACTCAAAATGGATTAATGACTAAAATATAAAACCATAAAACAAACCTCTAGAAGAAAACATAGGCAGTAAATTCTCTGACATTGCTCTGATTAATATTTTTTTGATATATCTCCTTAGACAACAAACAAACAAACAAACAAATGGGACTACATCAAACTAAGAAGCATTTGCACAGCAAAGGAAGCTATCAATGAAATGAAAAGACAACCAATTGAATGGAAGAAGACATTTGACAATAATATATCTGGTCAGCGGCTAATATCCAAAATTTATAAAGAACTCAGACAACTCAACAGCAACAAACAATCCAATTAAAAACTGGGAAGAGGACCGAAATAGACAGTTCTCCAAAGAGGACTTGTAGATGACCAATAGACAAATGAAAAAATGCCCAACCGAGAAATGCGAATTAAAACTATAAGGAGATACCACCTAACAGAATGGCTATCACCAATAAATCAGCACATGTGTTGGCAAGAATGTCAAGAGGATGGAACCTCTGCACACTGTGGTGGATTGGAAATTGGTGTAGTCACTACAAAACCACATTCTTTAAAAATTAAAAATATTTTATGACCCACAAGTTCCACTTCTAGATATATACCTGAAGAAATCCAAAGCACTAATGTGAAAAGATATATGCACCACTATGTTAATTGCTCCATAATGTACAACAGCCAAAATAAGACAATTGGATAGGCACATATATGCTATGGAATATTAATAGGCCATAAAAATAATGAAATCTTACCATTTGCAACAACATGGAAAGGCCTAGAGCTAGAGGTCTTTATGGTAAGTATATTAAGTCAGACAGAAAAGACAAATACCATGTGATTTAATGTATATGTGAAATTGAGAAAACAAAATAAACTAACAAACAGAACAGGAAAAGTCTCATAGATACAGAGAACAGACTGAAGATTGCTACATGGAAGGACAGTGAAAAAGATAAAGATATTAAGAGGTACAAATTGTTATTTACAAAAAGTTATAATGTACAGCATAGGGAATATATTTAATAAGATTGCCAAAACTATTTGTGGTGCCAAGTGGGTACCATAATTATTGGGGAATCAGTTCATAAATTATATAATTATTTAACCACTAGGCTGTGAACCTGAAAATAATATACTAGTAAAATAACATTGAATGTCAAATGTAATTTAAAGATAAAAATTTAATAAAAGAATGACATTTCAACTTTGGGCCATCATAGGCATAACTGTTTTTTGACATATTAATTGCATTGAACAAGAAGGATTAGAAAGCCCAAGAGAACTGTGGGTTTGAAATTTTTTCAATGAAAACAAAGCTTTTTGAGTGTTTTCTCCATAGTTTAGAAAATTAGGAAAGGATGGAATTGGTGGACAATCTAGTTCACATGCCAACTGGGTCAATATTCCTCCTTGAATAGAGGACTTCATTGTCTGATCCAACCTAATATTAAAGACGCCATTTTCCTGTCCTCTCTCAGAGTCCAAATGGAAAAAGAAAAATAAAGTTAAAGTGTGCTATTATTTTGATGCTATGTGATGTACAGTGAGAATTTACACACATTATTTCATTGTATCCTCGGGATAATTCTTTGAGCCAGTTAGGATAATTTCTAACACCCTATTTTACAGATATGGAAGCAGCCATCCTAGTACATGCCCTCCTTGACTGGAAACGAACCCGGAACCCATCAGTTTAAGGGCTGATGTTTTACTCACGGAGCCAAACTGGTTAGACATCCAGTTTTACTGAAAAGGAAAGATTTTCACCAATGGACAGCATTAGCTAAGTCTTCTTGTCTCTTACCCATCTTGTTGAGAAGTATGAGAAAATGCTGATGAAAGGCTGATGAGAGATGAGCAGCTGAGGAGTCAGACAACCTGAGAGAGAAGCGGACACGAAGCCCATCTCTAGCTCTTACTGGTTTATGCATTGCAAAAATTGTCAGTGTCTTCAGACATTGGTTTCCTATTTGGTAAACTAGGAATAATATCAACTATCTCCAGGGTAGTATTAAAAATATGTTCCAACTAGTATAGTATGGATCCTGACCAAACAGAATGAGTGCTCTGATCCGTCAGAATGAATACGAGCTGTACACAACCAATCTGGCCAGACCAGGCACCGACCATCAGCCCTGCCTTTGTTCACAAGATTATGGGGAGAATGATATAATTTTGTTTATTCATTTGTTTATTATGTACCAGTCTCCAGATGCTATATTGTACACTGGGAATACAGGGATGGGTAAGACACAATTTCATGTCTTTGCAAGACTCAAAATAATGAGAGAATGAAACATAAATTAACTAGAGGCTCGATGCACAAAATTCATGCAGTTGGTGGTGGTGGTGGGGTCTCTCAGCCTGGCCTGCACCTTCTCAGAGGCCTCAAGGGGATGGTGGTGGGGGGGCAGGCGTGGAGCGGGTCTAAGCCACAAGTTGGACATCCTTAGCGCTATTTCAGAGGTAGGAGAGGCTCCCGCCACGGCTGCTGCACCGCCAGCCATGAGCCTGGCTCAGGGCTTCAGGTTGAGCAGCGCTCCCCCTGTGGGAGTGCACTGACCAGCAGGGGGCAGCTCCTGCATTGAGCATCTGTTCCCCTGGTGGTCAGTGCACATCACAGCAACCAGTCCTTCCACCATTTGGTTGGTTTGCATATTAGTCTTTTACTATATAGGATAATTTAATTGCGTATGTGTGAAGTACTATTAATATTGAGCTTTATTCAATTATCACCTGCTTGTGGGTTTCACTTACACCTAAGTCTGCAGCCTTAACCTTTCCTTGGAGTTGACTCCTGCACTTAAGGCTGTCTGCCGAACCTTATCTGGCTAGCTGCAGTTAACTCATCCAACAAAGTAGCACCCCAAACCAAATGTATAACTCTCTGTGCAAAACTGGTTTCTTTACCTTGTGTTTCAAAATTCTGCTGTCATTTGTCTTTGTTTCCAGGCCTAAATTTGTGAGGTCACCGTTCCGTCTCTCTTGTCATTCAGGTCTTGTATCTGACATCCTGCCAATCCTGCTGACACTTTCCCTTCTGAGTTTTCCCCATTCCGATCTCAGGCCCACACTAATTCAAACGTTATTACCGCCTGCTTGGCCTCCATTCTGGGCTTTCTGCTTCTGCTCCTACTGCCTGTATTTCCAGTTCCTAACTTTCTTCAATTACCAGGGTCTAAACTTTACTTCTTTCAGACAACGTCATATTGCCATGTTCTGTTTCTATGTATTACTGCTTTGAAATCAAAGTGTCCGTGTATTTTCTTATAAGTATCCTCGTCCTCCCTTTACTCTTGATCCACTCCATTAGCTACAAGATAGTAAAAATCAGCATATAATCCACATTCAGTTGATAATGTGTTGAATGCATGAGCACATTGATGAATGTGTGATCTGTCACGTTCTTCCCAACCCCTCAAGGCGCAGCTGTCTAGATCCCCCACACAATGTTAGCCGTGTTTGTCTTTGGAGCCCAGCTCTGGATCCTCAGTTTAATTCCTCTATCATTTCACCAAGCGTTGCTTCCAAGAGCGGTCAAGAACCACACTAAAACACCAGTGGAACACATATTTCTTCCTCTCACTAAAAACGATTACTTTGCTTGACCATGGTCTGCTTCTACCGATGTCATCTCAATATTCCTGCTTAAACAAAACGGTGCCTTTTAAAAAGATATAGCTTCAACAATACCTTAGCGTTAACCCATTAGCCCGACTTAATGAGACTCATTTTCTTCTGCACCTAGATACAAGTCAAGGAAAGAACGCGGATTGCAAGGGGAAGTATGCAAACCCTGCTGTTTCTCATTTGCCAGTGTAATCAAGGTCGCAGGAGGAAGTTTCTGCCTCCTTTAGCTCATGTTTTCATTTGCTATTTCTTTCTTATTCTTTCAGTCCTTGTTTTTTTATGCCACACTCCTGAGTCTTTCACACCTTTTCAGCATAGAAAGGAATTTTATTTGAGCAAAGACTATCCAAAACACCGTGCTAATTGTAGGACAGTAACAGAGAATTATTGCAAAGGCATACAGAGTGACGTGTATACGAGCACTTTTCCCAAATAAAAAAGGGTAAGTGTCTGTTTTTAGTACATGTGGAGACCACAGAGAGGGAAACACCCTAGATAGCACATACTTAGCGCTAGGTTAGTGGGGCCGACATTGAAGAGTTCAGTGCTGCTCTAATAGGCATGAATCAATGCTCTGAAGTTCAGAGAACCCTGACCTTTATTATTTTGAAGGAGACAGCTCTGTCCTCACAAATTTCCTTAAATTTACCTACATGTTCATCTTTTAATCACATTCCCAAAAGATTCCCTGTTTAGCTCCTTTTCTTACTCATCACTCTTCCATACCTTCTTGTGTATTGTTTAAAGTATTACAAGTAGTAGTACATATGTCTTCTTTTTCCCCCCAATTGACCTCTCCCTGGCCTCCCCTCCCCCCCTCCCCAGTACATGCCCTCACCTGCCCCTCTTCTATAGCTTTTGATTCATTGCAAAATTCTATATTACTCTTAAAACGCTCCTTATCGTAGAAATTGACATGAGAAATGCTGCTGCAACTTGGCAGCCCTGTTTGGGGAATTTCTGTCAGCAAAGGCCATGTTTGCTGAAAGAGATTTAGCAAGTCTTTTTTGGGAGATAGCCATGAGATATCCACCCCTACACTGTCCCCCCCCCAAAGGTTCTTATGGGTACCCTAGTTTATATGGCCATTTAAAAGCATTGATTTATTGCCTAGTGGACCTGAAGATACGGATGCTGAAATCAGGATTGAATTATGGATTAGCTAGTGGAAAATTCACTCTGCGGATTCCTATCTGCTTAATTAAATAAAAGTCATATACTCTTATGTGAGACACCCTTTCAGCTTGGCTTATCAAAACAAGAATATAAAGCAAAGATGTCTGCTGATGAAGATGAAAGGCCGCCTAATATAACAAGCCTGTAGCTATTGATCAGCCTCAAGCTCCAAAACACATTATAATTTGACGTACCCAGCTGAGTAACTAGTCTTTGAGTTCCACTTTTACCTCTGCAGGGAATTGTCTTAGCACTTCCTGGTGTATCTAAATAATGAGGCTGCTGCCCCTGTGAAATAATCATCACACAATCCACCACCACCTATGGGATGCTCAGTGCGGCAGATGTTTCAGCTCTTTTCCACTGGTGGGCTGTGCTCCTCCTTACACTATTTGCTGCCTCGTCAATGCAAACATGTTATTTAATCAAATGAAAACGAACTCAGCAAATAGCATAAAATTCACTGGCACCTTCTTCAAACAAGCACTGAATACAAATTTCCTCATCTTCAATGTTCTGTTTGAAATATGGCAGGAGAATAAGATGGTTCTATTCAAGGGCACCAGAGCCTCTCTGCTAAAGGATAAAGGGATGTGAGAAACGGATGGAAACACCCATGGGTCAAATCTCATTATTTGAAAAGAAAATCAACAAATAATAAAGTATTTTTTTTTCTCTCTCACACTGAGAACATGGCTATTTCATTACACACAGAGTGATTTAAAAATTTCCCTTTTGGGTCCTATGCAAATTTCCACATATAAAATGCAAATGTAGATTGGGACATTTTTGGACTCCAGGACATGGAAAACTTCATCGTAAACTTAATTTTCACATAATTACAATATATGTGTGCAGTAGAGTCTGTAAATCTCTGATAATAAATTCACTGTAATTTTTAAAAATCAACTCATAATAATGCATCAATGATTTATGTCATAGCTCTGAATATTAAATATCTGGGCTAGCTTTCTCATCCTCCATCATAACCCTCTTCTAATTAGAGATTTGAAAAGTTTAAAACTACATTTTCATGTTGCTTCACAAACACTATTCTGATTTCAAAGTCAGAATTATACTTAAGTAGAGGCTGTTGCATGAAGATTCATGCAAGAATAGGCCTTCCTTCACTCTGGCTGCTGCCTTCAGTCTTTGCTCCAGTCCGAGTGCTGCTCCTGTAGCTCTCTCCACCCGCTGCTCTCCCACTCATAGCAGATGTCCTGCCCCGCCCAGCTGCTCAGTGTGTGAATATTCAAATTAACCTGCCATCTTTACCGTGTTAATTTGCATACACATGTTTGATTGGCTGGTGGGCATTGTGGAGGTACGGTCAATTTGCATATTTATCTTTTATTAGTATAGATAAGAAATTTAGAAGGTAGACTGCAGGAGAGGATCAACTTCTGATACCTCTACTTGGGTCAGGGGTTCTCCAATTTTGGTCCCTTGACCAGCAACAGGACCTGACATGGGATCTTTTTAGAAATACGAATTCTTAAACCTATTGAGTCAGAAATTGTTGAAGTGGGCCCATCAGTTTATGTTTTCACAAGACCTCTGCATAGTTCTGATGCATGCTGAAGCTTGAAGACCACTGCAAGGTTGTTGGCAGTTGATCAACACGATGGTAGACATGTCTGCCTTCCTTGAAAACAGTTTGTTCTCCAACTTCCTGGATGTTGAGAAGAAAGAACAGTGACATTTTCTTGACCTGATGTCTTAATTGAACAGATGGCTGTTCACCTTCTAGTTGTTTTTTTTGTTTTTTTTTTTTTTAATGTGAGAAGCAGATACACCCCTCACATTGGCATCTTGTGTTCAACAGAGTTCTGGAGGCTGATCTCCAAACTCTAGCTGCCCTAATGAATTGCCTGTTTCATTCTGGAAGTCATTTGAGAAGGACCAGCCTAGAACTTGCTTCTTCTGCCCTTCTGTCATCTCATGAACATGTGCCTATATTAAACACTTGATGCTTAAAAGATCAAAAATGGTGTGTCTGTTTCCTATATTGAACTATGATTGAGGCATTCACCGAGGCAGTGGTGAAGCATGACCTCAATATTCCTTGAACTTGTTTTCATGGAGAGGCAAAATCTATGTGCTCTTTTCTTGATTTGGAGCTTTGTGATTGCTAAGACCAATCACACACAACAGAGGTGACACGGTGCTAAGGTTTTAAGAAACTGGGAGCTTCCAACGTCCTGTCTCTTTGGACACTAGCTCTTGCAACTCAGACACCAGCCTGTGGGGAAGCCAGGGAACAACCAGCACTGACTTACCAGCCACATAAGTGAGTGGTCTTAGGTGTGGATTTTCCAGCCCCAGGCAAGCTGCCCCAGCTAATGGGGCACAGAGGGAAGATGAACTTTTGCTGCTGAGAGCTGCCCAAATAGCACTCGCGAGAAAAAAACCACACACAATACCTTAAAAGTATGTTAAATTTATAACAAATGTCAGCTTGTCATTTTAAGAAGTCTGATATTCTTGATCTGCCTTTCTAGTATTCCCAAATCCATAGTTTTGTAATACATGTTACATTTAATGTAAAGCTAATTAAGTGTAAACCTTGGTTGCCTTTATTTGGATAAAGACATTAGAAGGCCCTGCTGTTGGTATGCCACGATCTTTTATGCGGCAATAAATATTTGGAACAGTCTCAAAGTTAGAATATTTGAAAAATAAGAACAAAGATGTCAAATATAGGCCAAAGTGTTGTCATAGTTTGGATTTCTCTAAAGTGGACCCAGATGTGAGGTCGCTGAGGTCTGACAGACATTAAGAACAAATAGGAAGGCCCTGGCCAGCTTTGCTCAGTGGATAGAGCCTCGGCTTATGGACTCATGGGTCCCAAGTTCAATTCCAGTCAAGGGCACATGCCTGGATTTCAGACTTGGTCCCCAGTGGGGGGCGTGGAGGAGGCAGCCAATCAGTGATTCTCTCTCATCATTGATGTTTCTATCTCTATCCCTCTCCCTTCCTGTCTGACATCATTAAAAATATATTTTAAAAAAAGAACAAACAGGAAGGAATTTTGAAAACAAGAAGACCTTTCACGGCTTTCATATCACAAAGTTAGTTCTAATATTTTCCCCATTGGTAAAAATACCCTATTTTATGCCATGGAAGCACCTGCGTAGGGAATGTATCATTTTCTCCTTCTTACAGCTTACGTGTTAATGTCTATTACAAACCTGTAGAATTAGGGATGATAAGAAGTAAATCAAGAAATAACTTCTTAGCCAACATATGACAGTTGCTGTAACATGAACAATTTCACAGCAGTAAGTCCTAGAATGCCACATCTTCCCCTCGTAGATTGGAACATAGAAGTGCAGGAAAGTTAGGTAACTCTAACAACTTCATATGTTTAACAAGAGAATAAAATAATTAGGTACTTGGCCCTGGCCTCTCTGAACCCTTAGCAACACTCAATGAGACAGAACACAGGGAAGTGAAGCAGAAATGTAGCTATACTTATAGAAACTATAGGCTTTCTTAGGGTGATCAGGCAAATTATACAATTCAAGATTATAATAATTAAAACAAATTATTTATTAAGTATTATTGTCTTAAATAGTTCACATATATTTTAGTTGGTTTTCAAAAAAACAGTTATGAGATGGACGGGGCAAGGACTAGGCTTCATGTATTTTATTGTAGTTTAGAGTAATAAGACTCAGAATGCATAAGAGATTTTCCCAAATCAATGTTTGACCTGAGTCATCTATTTTGATTATGAACATGAAGCAAATTTTGTGGGTGATTCCTAATTTTCCACCACTAAGGCATAATAAATAGGTAATTTTAGTACCCTTTATTAATAATTAATTGTTGTATACTTTAATGACCCTTTCCTTTGAAACATTTTATTAATTCTATATTTATATCTTTATTTACTGAAGTTAAGGATTAAGTGTAATAAGTTTGAACTTCATTTTTTATTTTTTTCTATTTTATTTATTTTTTAAAATATATTTTATTGATTTTTTACAGAGAGGAAGAGAGAGGGATAGAAAGTCAGAAACATCAATGAGAGAGAAACATCCATCAGCTGCCTCTTGCACACCCCCTACTGGGGATGTGCCCGCAGCCAAGGTACATGCCCTTGACCGGAATCGAACCTGGGACCTTTCATTCCGCAAGCCGATGCTCTATATCCACTGAGCCAAACCGGTTTTGGCTGAACTCTTCATTTTTTAAATAAAACAAAATCATAGGACCACAGAAATTACAAACTTGGAAAAGTCCTTCAAGAAGATCTTTTCAAATGTTCCCTTTTACAAATAAAGAAACTAAGGCTCTGAGAAGTAAAGTGAATTTTCAAAGGTCATGGTTAGATTATACAGAGTGAGATCTAGGCCTCATAATTTCTGACTTTTGCCCTCAGACAATGCATAGACATGCTGTCTGCTCTAAGTGTGTGTATGTGTACAATAGTGCCTGTAGCAGTGTGGGCCTTTAATGTTTATTGAATAAACATTATTCAGAACTGACTGTTTTCATTTCTATGATAAGCCACTTGAAGGCAAGATTTCTGTTTTATTTAATTTGCATTTCTTACAGTGCATAAGGTGGATTTTTAAGCTTAAATCAAATACGCAAACAATTGGTTGAACTTGATTTGAATGACATCAGAAGGCACATCTGTATACAATAGTAAGCCATTCCCTAAAGAGATATGTATGTTCTCTCCACAAACACTTTCAGTTGTCACAAAATAACTAACAACTAAGGTTTGTATGTCTTCTTCCAAAGTACTTCTGCATATATGCTTTTATTTTTCCCCCCAGCACAATCACATGAAGGTTTGTGTGTGAAGGGAACACGTTTTGTAGAAATTAATTACACCAAGCTATAGAGGGAATACATGGAAAGCAGAAGATTTAGACCTGGGCTTTGTGTTCCAGAAGTTATGTTCTTTCCGGGTCCTGCCTTACCAACAGACCACAGAGAAGATCATGCAGTTAGGACAATGGGTCAAGAAATACGAAGTCACCCTGACTGGTGTGGCTCATTTGGTTGTGTTAAACCATGGTTTGGGGCTCAATTCCCAATAGGGGACATGCAAGAGGCAACTGATCAATGTTTTTGTTTCTCTCTCTCTCTCCCCCTCTCCCTTCTTCTCTCTCTAAAATCAACAAAAACAAATTAAAAAAGGAAAAATAAAAAGTCACGTTTGAACAATAGCTTTACCAAACATATCCTGTCACCTTTAATCGTTCTAATTTGTTTATGGAAAAAATCCCCACTTAAGACAATCCTAGGGGGAGAAAGAAAGGCGTGGAATGAATAGGTACTTTCCCCTTTGTCTGTAGTGAATACCACCGTTGTTTCTAAATGCTGTAGTTCAAGATGAAAAATTCTAAGTCCCCTAACATTTCAAACTGTTTTATTATCAAATAAAGATTTTCATCTGAGTTTGAAAAAGGAGATAATACTTTATGTAGGTACTGGGTTTTAGCTAATAAAAAATTGTGAGCATACTAGTTCACAGTGAATATTGCTTTCATTTCTTCCGGAGAATAAATAGCTGGGTGTTCGTGTTCTATCTATTATGTTGTTATCACTTTATTTGTAGTACATAATAAAACCCAAAAAGACACCTCTTTTGTTCACAGTGTGACTGCAAAGGAGTTGGCCAGTCTGATATTCCAAGAGAGAAAGGCTGTCATTAAAATCTTGCATACTATCAAGTAAGAAAGCAGACTGATATTGCAATTACTTTCCTATTAGCTGCTGCCCATTGCTCCTGACAGGTATAAATTAGGTCTCACCAGGTTGCCTACAGATTAATGAGTTCCAAAATTGGCATTCAATTGTTTGAGAGTGAAAGGCAGAAAAGGGAGGGAGAAGCAAACTCTTTATGTACCTGTGATTAGAGAATATTTCCTTTCATTTCGTTTCTTTTTTTTTTCTTTCTTCCTCGGTGTGGCCTGGGTTAGATAACTGACACTTCTATCCGAGGATTCCTTTCCACGCAGCGGAAACTCGCAGCTGAGGCAAGGCCAGAATTAATAATTTGCGTGAGCAAACACACAGCTGCTGTTTGTGGAGAGAGATTCTATTAACGAACAGTGAATTCTCATAATTAGCCGAACGGTCTCTGCAGCTGCCTGCCTGACCCCCAGACTAGGCAAATGGTGGGTGGTGTTCGACGTCAAAATCAATCTTACCTAATTACTATAAGCATGCTCCTCCAGTTCTAATGACTGCAAAAATAAGGAGACTTTTCTTCCTCATTTAAACGCTCTGCTTATTAGATTCTCTTTTGTACCTAGATTCATATTTGTCTGTTAGCCTTTCTAAGGGTGTCCAGGTGTAGTTACCAATCAGACACTGGGAAGTATCGTCTGTGTTTCTGGACGCGTGGGCCCACAGCTATCTCCTTTGGATAAACAAGAGCGGGATCTGTGCTCCCCGAAACCATCCTTTCCCACAAAGCACTTAGAGAACATTCTGCGGGTTGGTAATTACTTAAGGTCCTGCTTCTAGTCTACCTGGGGCCCCAGTTCACTCATCTGCCACTTCTCCCCTCTTCCCGCCTCCAACTCTCCGAAACTCTATTCAATTGAAACAGAAGAGAGTGAGTGTGGGGGGCAATAAGTGCAGCCTCCTGGGAATCAGGGTTTGGTTTTTC
This sequence comes from Antrozous pallidus, assembly GCA_027563665.1. Lineage (NCBI taxonomy): Eukaryota > Metazoa > Chordata > Mammalia > Chiroptera > Vespertilionidae > Antrozous > Antrozous pallidus. The sequence continues at coordinate 7,951,132 of CM050510.1, forward strand.
TTGTCATTCTGTCACCTGAGATCAAACCAACCTCTTTGGCATTGATTTTTGCTTGACAAGGGTGTGGCCTAGTGCCCCATTCTCCACACTGCCCATCCACACTGCAGGATTTATGAGACATGGTTTAGTATGAGGTTATTCAGATAACTCAGTGCGTTTTCTTGGCAGAAGCAAACACAACGGTCTCCCTGCTGGCCTGCACATCTTGCTAGTCTTCAGTCCGCAACGACTGGGCATTAGGAATTGTTTGCGGCAACAATGGGAGTAGGCCCCATAGCCCACATGGATTCCAGCTCCACTGTTTTCCACTGAATCTTAAGAAATGCAAGAGTGATTATTTTAAAGTGAGTTATTACACTCAGGCAGTGCACAGTTTGGGCCACATTGTCCAGTCTACACTTAGAATAGGGTTTGAGCTTTTCCCTCCATAAATAATCTTAGCCATGTCTGAGATGAAGGGGTATGAGTGCCAATGAAATTAACTTCTTGGTCAATGATAAGATTATTCAATATAATCATATCCCCATCTCCCTTCTCCTTCCCGCTTCCTCCCTTCCTCCCTCCTTTCCTCCTTTCTTCCCTCCTTCTCTCCCTCCCTTTCTTCCTTTGTAAAGTATCTAGTATCTGCCAAATACTGTGCTAGGTCTTAGGTTAACATAATGGACAGAATCAGTTTGTGCCCTCACTTCATGAATCTTCTACTTGAGAGGGGGAGACACAAAATGAATAAGCAAATACACAAATACATCTATAATCACTAATTAAAAGAGGCAGCTCAGTGTCATTTGACAAACATGAACTCTGGAATCATGAAACTTGCTGTTTGTAAACAAGTTATTAAATATATAACTGTTCATTCTTCAATTTATTTTTAACATAATAAAAACGCATGCACTCATTTGAAAAATGAGAAGCAAACTGAAAACTGCTTAAGACAAAACATGGTTTGTTAGGTGGGAAGAAGAGTCCTATTAGATACTATCATAATTGTCATGAAGGAACAAAATAAGCTTTCATAGCAAATGAAGGTAAAGCAGCCATCAACTGGAGGGGAAGGGTAGAACTTTCATTGGACAAACATGAAGCAGAGACTTCGAGTTTGTGGAGGAGCTGACTATGAGGAGGCTGACATGTGCTCTCGAGGTAGTGAAACCGCATAGGCAAAGGGTCCGAGAGAGGACATGCTTGATGTGTTGCAGAAACTAAAGAACGGCCAGTTTAGCAAGGGATCCATAACAAGGCCGATTAGAATGGAGTTGAAAGATAAGATGCTTCAAAGAGTAAGCATGAGGAATACTTTTTAATATTCTTTTGAGAAATAAATGTCACAATTCCATGGCTATCTTAAATTCTTTTAGACTCTTTGATGTAAAGATGAGAGAATATAGTATTTTAAAATGGTGCTCTGGCCATAAAAGAATTACATGTAAGTTGTGAAACCATAAAAATCCTAGAAGCTAACCACAGGCCGCAAAATCTCAGACACCTCTCCTAGTAATATGTTTGACGCTACATCTCCTAGGGCAAGGGAAACAAAGGGAAAATCAATAAGTAAATGGGACTAGAGGAAAATAAAAAGCTGCACAGCAAAAGAAACCATCAACAAAATGAAAAGGGAGCCCACTGTATTGGGAAACATATTTGCCAATGATACATCTGATCAGGGGTTAATTCCCAAAATCTATAAAGAACTCATACAACTTAACGAGAGGAAGACAAACAATCCACTTTTCAAAAAATGGGAAAAGGACCTAAATAGACATGTATCCAAAGGGGACATACAGATGGCCAAAAGACATATGAAAAAAGGCTCAACACCAATAAACATCAGAGCGATGCAAATTCAAACCACAACGAGATACCGCCTCACTTCTGCCAGAATGGCTATCAACAAATCAACAAATGACAAGTGCTGGCGAGGGTGTAGAGAAAAGGGATCCCTACCTAGTACACTGCTGGTAGGAATGCCAACTGATATGGCTACTATGGAACATAGTACAGAGTTTCCTAAAAAAAAATTAAAAATGGAACTGCCACTTGACCCAGGGACCCACTTCTAGGAATATATCCTAAGAATCCTGGAACACCAATCAGAAAGAATATATGCACCCCTATGTTCCTAGCAGCACAATTTACAATAGCTAAGATCTATAAAAAACAGCCCAAATGCCCATCAGTAGATGAGTGGATGAAAAAGCTGTGGTACATTTACTCAATAGAATACTATGCAGTCAGAAAAAATGATGGGTCTCTTACTCTTTGAGACAGCATGGTGGGACTTGGAGAATATTATCCTAAGAGAAATAAGTCAGTCCAAGAAAGACAAGTATCATATGATCATACTTATATGTGGAATCTAACCGACAAAATAAACTGACAAACAAAATAGATCCAGAGACATGGAAGCACACAGCAGACTGATCTGTTTCAGAAGGAATGGGGGAGATTAACCAAAGAGTTTATGTGCACAGCTGCACAGAGCATGGGGAAGATGATAACGTGGGGGAGGCCTGGGGAGGAGGAGGGCTCTGTGGGGGCTGGGAGGGGAATATCGGTAATAATTTTAACAATAAAGATAAACTTAACAAATAACAAAATAGAATTTAAAAGGAAAAAAAAAGATCCTAGACTGTGTGTGTGTATGTGTGTTTGCTTATTCCAACAATGACTCTTTTGGTGTAAGTTTTCTCTGCATTGTTTATGTAATTTAATTTTAGTGAGTATAATATCCAGCAGTCAGCATTAAGTTACTGTTTCCAATTTTGAATGAAATACTCTGGTTTTCACATTTTTTTTTTTTACTCTTGAGATATCGCTATCAGAACAGACCCAATAAGAAAATGAAATCCAGAGGATGGTGACTTGTGTCCATTTGAAATAATGGTTTGAGAATCAACCTTGTGTTTTTCTCATCTTAGAAGAAAGAGTTGTGATGATCATTCTCTTTCCCAGAGGTTTCTCATGCAGAGGAAGGGGTATCCTCCACCTCTGGGCTGGCAAGGACAGCTTTTCCAGGTATTAGCCTTTGCAAGTTGGGGAAGAAACATTTCCTCCATTTTAAAATTGTTATTGTCAACCAAAGCACCAGAATGTTCCTATTTCTCACAACTGAGTCTGAGTTCCACATGTTCAGGGATCTATTAGGAGCTCCAGTATGAGGACATATTATTCATAGTGGAAATATCTGCAATGCAGACATCCACACATTAACGTCAGAGAACTTGTTGGGCCAGCTATGGATGTTTGCCTTGCAGATCTGTACGTTGTGTAGACATTCATGCGTAAAAATAAGTTCTCGGTGAGGTTCCATGGCAAGAAGAACTTATTTCCTTGACCATGAGAAGATGGATGCTAACTTTTATCTGAACATTGATTTAGGCTTTAGGTAATCAATGATTTCACAAGACCTGTGAAATCTTTTTCTTTACCTTCTTTCTAGTCACAGGAAATAACTCATGGGGCCTTAGCTGATAGCTTTCCCTCTGGTGAGGGGTGTTAAATCCAATGGTTTGTGATGGTAGGATTCATTGCCTTGGGCCAATACATGGATTCCCTTTTCTCTACAACTATGGCCATACTTCTTTTCAAAACCTCCCATTAACTGTTGTAAAATCTGTGTACTAAAATGCGTCATGAACACACACTGGAGGCCACAAGGTGACATGGTAGTCAGGTAGTAGATAAGGGCATGGGTATTGGGTCAAGCTCACTACATTCAAATCCTAGTATCCATTACTTACTAGCTGTGTGGCATGGAGAGAGGTCCCTAACCTTTGCAAGCTTCTCCACACCTCTGTAAAATGGGGATAATAATATTAATATTGATTTCATCAAGATGGTCCTGAGTATCCACTGAGATGATGCATGAAAAGGGCTTAGAATGGTGCTTAGTAGCTCGCTATGAAACCAGCTTTTAATATTATCGATACGGAAAAGAGTCTTGCTTGTAGGAATTATAGGAGAGAAGTGTCTGCTCTTACACATACATCAGAAAAGCGCCTTCTCTATTAGAACTTACATCTTTAAGTTCTAATTATTATATAAAAAGAATGAATATTTTCTTAGAATTAACTAGAAACATGGTTTCATGCTTCACTTACAGAGAAGAATGAATGTAAGAACAAACAAACAAGAAAGATTTCTGGTATTACTGAAGCAGTTTATACACCTCTTCTAGACCACTTAATATAAGACCTTTGTCTGCAGAAAGGATAATAGGATTCTGGTATAAATTTTAATAATTGCATCAGTGATTACCTTTAGATCCTGCAAGTTCATTAGTGGTTAAACAATTCCAGAGGCTCTCGTTAAATGGCCCATGGAATGAATCAGGCGTAGAATTAAATCTATCTTTAGTTCCCTAAAGCTTATGTCCCATGAAGGAGTACACATATTGCTGTGTGCCTATCAACCTATACCCTTTATTCTTTCAAAAGTATTTAAAGGGGTTAAACCCTGAATCTGGTTCAACTGACCCTTAAGTGATTAAAAGTGGAAAAAATCTGGCAGCAAAAATTATTTTAAATGGCAACCATCTTTTTCCTGTAGCTACCTTACCTGCCAGTTATTGGCTGTGTTCTGTGGTTTGGATGCCAATTTCAAGGCAAGTGCCCTGTCCCACCCGGGGAATTATCTACAGGGGAGTCTTCAGGAATAGAGGTATTTTGTGCAATGAAAGGATAAGTATTGGGTTAATAATCACTGAGAATACGTCTTTTTTTCTCCCAAAGCTTCAGTGACATTCAAATGACATTTTAGTTGCTTAAAGTGTTTCTGTCTAATAGGGACACTGAAATGGGTTCACTGAATTTGTGAGAATACTCCTTTGCCATATAATTTTTTCTACCCTGGGAGAAGTGAGCAATGCTACTTTAAAATTGTTGTCATGAGAGTATCTTCTATGATAAAGGGGTAATATGCAAATCGACCAAACGGAGGAATGACCGATTGCTATGATGTGCACTGACCACTGGGGGCAGACACTCAATGTAGGAGCTACCCCTAACCCATGGGCCCCAATCACCGGATCGGGGCCTGCTGGCCATCCTCTTAGTCCCTCCCCCCGGCAGGCCTCCTCTGATAGCCCAATGGCTAATGGGGAACCAGGGGTGGGTGGTGGCAGGGGGCGGGGCCATAGGCCAGGCTAGACCGTACCTCTACACAAATTTCGTGTGCTGGGCCTCTAGTATTTAAATAAGATGCTATTTTAGAGACTTGCCATTTGTGAATTTTGGAATATGCTTTTTTTAGTGCTTTTTTTGGGGGGGGGCACTCTAAATGGTTACAGGTTCATTGAATCTGAGGGTTTGAAGGAAATCTCATCCAATCTCTCAACCCATGCTTGAATCTTTCACCAAATCAAATCACTTTGTAATATGTACTTCCAATATTAAAAAACTCACTGTATCCCAAGGCAGACTATATATCAGATAACTATATATATATATATATATATTAGAAAGCTCTTCTATATGTTCCTGTGAAGTCAATTCCTTTATGAAACTTACCAAGTACCCAAATTATATTGACACCATACAGTATGGATCTAATCCCCTTTCTACATCTGCAGTACCTGCTCCCAACCCCGTTTATTTCACATGCTGAGACTTACTGGGTGCAGGCAGTCATTACTCATTTGAGCTCATCTCAGCCCTCTTACTATCTGGTTTACTCTTGGGATGCTCTAGTCCAGCGGTCGGCAAACTGCGGCTTGTGAGCCACATGCGGCTCTTTGGCCCCTTGAGTGTGACTCTTCCACAAAATACCATTTCCTGAGCGAGTCTATTTTGAAGAGTGGTGTTAGAAGGAGTTTAAGTTTAAAACATTGGGCTCTGAAAAGAAATTTCAATCGTTGTACTGTTGGTATTTGGCTCTGTTGACTAATGAGTTTGCCAACCACTGCTCTAGTCTTTGTCTTCCCTAATGGGTAGTGCTCTCCTTAGACAATGATATTCCAAAATGTGACCAATGGATTATATAGTCTTGATTGTCATCACCTTTGGGCCAATAAAAAATAAGTCTTTATAGAATTGACTCATAATAAGTTTGAAGCTATTCCAGCACAAAGAAGAGAAGCAAATAACAGACCTGATGCTACTAACGTCCACCTCACACATGAGTTCCGGCATTAACCTCACTCACAGACTTACGAATGTGAAAAGGCTGGGGTGAATCCACTGACCTCATCAGTTCAGGGAGAAGCACATTCTTCTGTCATTGCCTACTTTGTCTTTTCCCAACCCTATACTGCTATATACTTTCCACAAAGAATCAAATGTAGAATTGGGTACTTACTGCCGTTATCATCTTATTAAATTTAGAATGCTTATTAGATGTTTTGGGAATCTATTTTGTCATGTAATGTATTCACTACACTTCTCAGATCCCCCTCCCCCCCAGTTTGATCTGCCTATTGTCAATTAGCAACCAATGTTGTTCATATCCAACATTTTACCAAAACTAAAGAATTTGATCATATTCCAGGTTCTGGCTCTACCACTTGTTTGATGGCTTCAGAAAAAGCAAGTTTCTTTAAGATAATTTGTCCAACACCTTGAAACTACATTCTCCAAGAGACATCAATACCCAGTTTTAATAATATTCCCTATAAACCATTAAGGGGCTTTCATATAAGTGAAATTGATGCACAGCAAACAAACGTACTTGTGATGATATGGATAACCTACGTGTGACAACTAAAACACCTCTCTCCTTGATATGGGAGACTTGGACAGACATCCTTTATTTTATTTGTCATGGATGTTTTCTCCTAAGCTTGGAAGAGGTAAAAACAGGGTAACAAGTTAGTTCACAGTTTTTAGACCTCGTGTATAGTTTTATATTGGATTGCTTTTATGGAGAACAGCACAGACCACAATATTAGTTCTACTTATGTCCTTTAAGAAACAGGATAAAATAAATAGGAATGAAAGTTTAAAAATTTAAAACACTTCACAGAATTGGTTAAGATCTTCCCTCCCCCATGCCTGATGGCAGAATTATTGAATAAAACACACACACACACACACACACACACACACACACCCCTCCCCCAAAACAAAAAACGAAAACAAAACCAACCTGATACACCCTTAATCACTCGTCTTCTCCAGGTATTGGTTTATGGGTCTCTTTCCACCAGCTGTTTAGAGGTTACAGAAAATGCACCAGGCTTCGCTGGTGACCCCAAGTGCTTTACTTCTTATGCATGCATATTTTAACATGACTACAGAAAGGTTTCATTTGCAATTTTCAGGCTGAGTAGCAATGAGTCTGTTGCAAAGAGGTCAGTGCTTTCGCCGTTCCTCCGAGTGATGGAATTATAGTTTAAACAGCTGGAGCACAGTCCCAGGAGAGACAGCGGGCTATCGTGCCTTTAACAGCAGAATAAATCCATCAGGCATATTTCATATGTCTGATAACATTAATAGATACCAGGGCAGTTTAAATATTTAATGGACTCACTCAGAGGCTGTTTACCAAGGAGTGAAAAAGAGCTATCAGAAAAGATGATCGTGATGTTTTGATCTACAGTGACAACGAAACCGAAATCCCAGCCAGTGATTTCTCTCTGGCCGCACACTCCATCAGGGAAACCCATTTGCTACATGACATGTTTCATTTCCACGGTGTGCACAAGTCTGTTTTTAGTTTCGTAGTTCAAAAGTTAATCATTTCCATGTGGCACACGACTTAATAGAGATGCCAGAAGTCACAGGATAGTTTTCAATCGGGATGGAGAAAAAAGGGGAGGGAAGACCATCAGCGACCACATGGAGCCAACCAGTGGGGTGCAGTGTACAGAGCCCAGGGGCTCTGGGGGTGCTAATGAGGAGGCACTGGCTTGCAAAGAGCCAGCAGACAGGATTCAACTGTGGCTCTTGGCTACCTCTGCTAACAGTCTTTAGGATTGCTTGCTACAGAGTCCTTGTTTCTGGAGATGAAGAATGGTCATCCTATCTAATAAAAGAGTAATATGCAAATTGACCATACCAGCCAATCAGAGTGAGCATGCAAATTAACCCAACCAAGATGGCGATTAATTTGCATATCCTGAAGTAGAAGGAAGCCAAGCACTGCAGAAAGGACCAAAGCTGTGGAGAAGCAAGCAAGTGGGGTGGGGGAGAAGGGAGGGACCAAGGCAGAGAAGAAGGGAATGAGGCAGCAGAGACAGAAGCAAGCAAGGCAGTGGAGAAGGGAGAGAGGCAGCAGAGACAGGAGGGAGCTTTGCTTAGCCCGCAGGAAGCCTTATTCTTGCAGGAATCTTCCTGCAACAGGTTTCTAGTTAATAATAATAATAAAAATAATAACGGTCTGATATTTGGCACCCGTTTATTTTAGTCAGAGAGAAATTTTGTTTTGGTTTACAAAATTTCATGAAACGTGCTTTGGCTAGGCAGAATAAAAATGGTTTTGTTTGGTGGTTTCAGATGCCTGGTTGGTCATGCAAAAAAACGCAACAATAGCTAAATCTGAAATGGTGAGAAATCATTGGCATGCTGTCCTTACTGTCTGCTGGCACCAACTAACACTGATGTTGGAAAATGGTTTAGTGCCCACTTTCCGGAAGATTTTTTTTTCTCTTTCAATTACATTGTGTATAACCTGAATATAGTTCTTTTTATGGGAATAAAGCTATGGCTAATCTCTGTGTACACCTTTCTGGTCCGTTCAAACACCTGAAAAACTCAGCCTGGTTTAGAAGGCATTCAAGATGCCTCCTAGACCTGGTGGAACATTTCTGTCCATTTGGCAATTTAGCTCTAAACCAGAGTGTGGCTATATATATATATATATATAATTAGTGGCAATTTTCTTTGGGGATTAAGAGAGGATCTTGGCTTAATTAGAAGTGCATACCTTTTAAACATCTCAAATGAATGCCATGAGCATTATTTATACTCTGTTTGCTCTCAATTCTGTTTTGGTACAGGTTTGCAATTCGTAATAAAAGTATGAGGAAGCAGACGGCAGATTTCCTGAGTGCACAGTGTTGCTCTACTTCCCGAAGAGCTGCCATTTTCTATCCTAGACCACACCTTTCCAAACAAATCATTTCCAAGTATATGAAGAATCACAACAGAAATATAAAATGTTTCATTTGCAGACGGACTAAAACAAAGAAATCTATGTAGAAGATTACTTGAAATGTTCATTGCTACAAACTTTTGATATGCTTGTAAAATGGATTTGGGGGACCATGTTTTCATTTAAAGTTTATTGTTTGATTTTCTTTCCCTTCTTTTCAAAAAAAATTGAACAGCCCACCTCGCTGCTGTTTTAAGAAAGCAACCGAGTCACGACCTGTCAGAAAAGAGAAAAGATAGCTGAAGTATCCAAAGGCTTATATGCAAATTGACCAAAAGGCAGACCAACCAGTTGCTATGACACGCACTGACTACCAGGGGGCAGATGCTCAATGCAGGCGCTGCCCCCTGGTGGTCAGTGCGCTCCCACAGGGAGAGACTGCCAGCTTAGACCCATTCCCAGTCAGTTAGACATCCCCAGAGAGTTCCCAGATTGCGAGAGGAGGGCGCAGGCAAGGCTGAGGGGACCCCCCCCCCCAACACACAACCCCCAGTGCACATTTTTTGTGCACCGGGCCTCTAGTACATTTATAAGGGGACAGTTTGAACTCTTCCAATTCTCCCTTTTATAATAACCGATAGCAGCATTTCTGCAGGTCCTGGAAAGGAAGTCAATGGTAGAAATACTCGGTGGAACAATGCGGTTCGTGCACAAAAGGCACAGAGCTTTGATATGGATTATAACTTTAAATATTTTAAGTTAGTGCACTTCAGGGAAGGGAAAATTCTGACAGTGAAGGAGCAGGGAACTCCTTTTGGAAATCAAGTCTGGTTTGGACTACATTCTGCAACAATGAGAGCTGAAATTAATTTCCAGATGGAATAAATTGGTTCCAGAGTTTCGGAAATTTGGGTCAGTGTGCTGCACAGCTGCAGCTGATCCTCGCTCAGCCCCGTTACCACAGGAGACGGAGAGGGGAGGGCGGGGGCACTCTGGGATACAGTTCCCAAGAGAGCCCGAGGTTGGGCCCTTGGTGTGGTCCTGTTAGCTTCAGCTATCCATTTCTTCATGTTTCAAAGAGTGGTGGTTTATATTACGTCTTTGAACTTCACGTGGACTCTACTTCTGCCCCCACAGTCTGTCAGCCAGACTGGCCGACACAGTCTGTCAGGGTAATTCTCCCAGCACCAGAACAGTAGAACACGTTGGATATATGGGCACGCCATGCATTTGATCATATTCTGAATGTACTGAAGTGGGGCAGTGATGTATGGGAGCCTGAGAACTGACAGATCTTTCTTTTCTAGAAAGAAAGAAAGAAAGAAAGAGAGAGAGAGAGAGAGAGAGAGAGAGGAAGGAAGGAAGGAAGGAAGGAAGGAAGGAAGGAAGGAAGGAAGGAAGGAAGGAAGAAGATCCATTGCTAGGCACTTTAGAAAATAGCTTTGAAACATTCTCAAATAGACATGGGCTATATTTTCCTGAAACTGTGGCCTCTTCACAGCATCATGGCGTGAAGGCCTAGAAGAGCAGCTGATGTCCCTGTGATGACCAGGCCATTAGAGGGAAGGCTGTCACCAATGCCCAACTGACAGTATCACAGCAATGACAAGGAAGGCCCCAAGGCATGACATCTTTTAAAATATATATATATATATATATATATATTTTATTGATTTTTTTACAGAGAGGAAGGGAGAGGGATAGAAAGTCAGAAACATCCATGAGAGAGAGAAACATCAATCAGCCGCCTCCTGCACACTCCCTACCAGGGATGTATCCGCAACCAAGGTACATGCCCTTGACCGGAATCAAACCTGGGACCCTTCAGTCCGCAGGCCGGCACTCTATCCGCTGAGCCAAACGGGTCTCGGCAGGGCATGACATCTTAACTGCCATCCAAAAAAGGCCCACAAGGGGCAGCCGTCTCACGTTAAAGATGGCATTAGACTTTTGAAGCCACTGAGGCACCAGGGCCAACAATTTGCTACACAAGGTTATAACATACCGAGTTATACAGGGAAACCTTAAATAACCGATATTCCTCAATGTGTTCTATCTAAACCAAACAAGCACATTATTCACCTGAAGCATATAGAATGATTCCCTCCTCTCTTGCTCCATCCTTCATGCTTTCACAAACGCTTACAAATAATTACGCTGGGCAAAGAGGTAAGTGCATGTCTATATAGAAGCCAGGTGACTTCTCGCTGACAGAGTTGCATTTCTGTGCCATGAATAAAAGCATTAAGAGTCACTTGAAGAAAGGAGTCATATTGACATTAATGTTGTTTTCCAGCCTCCCCATGATTGCTTCCATTTGCAATTGTCATTAATAAAGGAAAATGTTCTATGCTTAGTATGAGTGATGCCATCGGACATCTAATAGTGAACAGAAGCATCTAAGCTGTTTACAGCTCCCAACTGTGTGAACACGGCAATGTTTTAATCTTGAAATTTAGCTTTATATGTTCATTTAAAGTTTATACAAACATGAGGCAACTTACCTTTTGTGTTTAACAGGTGGCAGCGTTTCACCTTCATCGGGAAAGCCTGTTTCTCTCTGCTCAGAGACCTCCTTTTATAAATACTCAAGTTAGTGAGAAAATTTACCCCAATTTATTAGCTTTCTCTGCATTACTGGACAAAGCCATACCACCTACTGATTACTGTCACATTAGTGTTTTAAACACTTATCATAAACTTGTCATGCTGTTTGGTGTAATGAGGTAATAATATCATTGTCCATGAGGCTGTTAGAATTACACATGTTACATCTATTTTCACGAGTATTTTCATTTTTGATAGCAAAGGTAAGGGGTTTAATATTAAAATAAACAGGCTTTTTATTTTTTTAAATTTTTTGGGGGGGGGAGAAGCAACTTCTATTTTTACTTCTTTTTACTGACTCAGAGAGTGCCTACACCCAATATCTGCTCTCCAGAAAACAAAAACAAACACTACAAAACCTTAAATAAAATAAAAATACTTTGAGATTAAATGTTATTAACCATTCCAGAGAGATCAAACCTCATGACTTCAGTGACTTGCACAGTTGTGTCTCTCTTCATCTTAATTGCCCCTTGGCTCTGTGGCTTATGCTCACAACGTAGGGCCAACGTGTGAAATCAATCTGTAATGACAATAGTTTGTGTCGTGTCACTACATCAACATTGATGCTGAACGAGGTTCTGAGACCAGGTCTTAAAGGTAAGGAATACACACTCTAAGAAGACAGTATATGATGTTTCCATTGCAAGTACAGAAGTCAGACTTGTTTTTGGCTTGCATTAACTTTCAGGTTAACCTGGAATTGAGCAAGAGAGAGAGATAGAGACATATTTTTAAAATATATTTATTGATTTTTTTTTTACAGAGAGGAAGGGAGAGGAATAGAAAGTCAGAAACATTGATGAGAGAGAAACATCAATCAGTCGCCTCCTGCACACCTCCTACTAGGGATGTGCCTGCAACCAAGGTACATGCCCTTGACCGGAATCGAACCTGGGACCCCTCAGTACACAGGGCAACGCTCTATCCACTGAGCCAAGTCTAGGTACACAGCACATGCAACACCATGCACACAGGAGAATAAAAGACACAGTCAGAAAGATGTCATCCTTTGAGAGGTGGGAAAGCACGAGGTTAAAGGCACTGAGGCTGGAATCACTTTGCCTGGCTTTGAATTCTACATTTGAATAATGCCTGACCTTGAGCAAGCCTTTTCACTGCATGTGTATCTCCATTGTATTTATAAAATGGATGTAATGTAGCATTTAACTCAGAGAGTTGTCCTAATGTATAAATAAGTTGTTTCTTTTTTTTAAAAAAAATTATTTTTATTGTTGAAAGTATTACAGGTGTCCCCTCTTTCTTCCCCATTGATCTCACTCCCCTGGGCCTTCACCACAGGGTTATCTATGTCCATAGGTCATGTATATATGCATATAAGTTCTTTGGTTAGTCTCTTATTTCTTCACCTTATAGAACATGACTCCTAATATTAAACAAATAAACTAGGACTTCCTAGGGGTTGTCAGACATATCTCAATTTCAGAGATGTCAAACGCGAAAGAAAATGCTAAGAATTAATAAAAATGTAGTCCATCTGAGTACCCGGAACAGTGTCCGGCAGATGGCGGATGTGCATTGAATGTCAGAGGTTATCATTTGAGATGTTCAACTGGTAATCGCACGGAGAACCATCAATGAGGTGTGTTTGTGTTGTTTCCATCTTTAATTTCTGGAGAAGGGATGTGTTCTTCCACAAAACAGGGCCTTTGGAAAGAAAAGCATTGCCTCATCATACTCGCGAGTATTTCACTGCTATTTAGAGATGACTCGAGGGAAGTGCTGGTTGGAGAGGCCACACATTCCAAAGGCACAAACAGCGCCTAAGACAGAGCTTTCTCTGGTGGGCAAGGGAACCATCGCTTAGTCTCAGTTAGATGAGGGCCTGCGCTTCTTGCTATATACACTGAGTGGCCAGATTATGATGATCTCTGAACGCATAATAATCTGGCCACTCAGTATATATATATTAGAGGCCTGGTGCATGAATTCATGCATGGGTGGAGTCTGGCCAGCCTGGCCAGGTGGCAGGGACATAGGCGGTTGGCCAACCTGCCTGCTGGTCGAACTCCTGGTAGAGGGGACAATTTGCATATTAGCCTTTTATTAGCTAGGCTATACACGGAGTGGCCAGATTACTATGCGTTCAGAGGTCAGGGCTCATGGATAAAGTTAATGGTAGGAAATGCTGTAGAAACCTTCAGAAGACTAAATTCAGAAACTCAGACATGACAGAAAATAACATCAAGTTATCGACGGCAAGCAGCTCATTCTTCTTATTAATGAAAAGACCTTTTATGAGCAATAAACATAGTCTATGTATGCGTATATGGCTTCACCATATTTTCGCAGACTAACACTTGGATGACTTTAATGAAGAAGAAAAAAATAAGTACCTGAATCAGTGAGTTCCTCAGTCCTTTTCTTCTGTAGGAAGCAATAGCTATTGTTTACTGAACAGCTGAATTAAGACACGAGGCAGCAAAGTAAGTGATATATATATATATATAATCTGAATTCATGCATGAGTGGAGTCTGGCCACCCTGGCCAGGGGGAGGCTGGCCAGACTCCATAATAATGATCTGTCCTTGTGATCTCTCTCAGATCCAGGGTCGTAGTACTCTTGGACAGGAAATTCTATTGTCTAATAGATTAACTCAGAAAGAAAGGGTTCGGCTAAGTCCCTGAAAGGTCAAGCAAAGAGCATACACTAAAATGGGAAGATTTGTTTCCGTGGCTCATGTCAGCGAGGTCAGGCATGTCCTTGGCTAATAGCCAGGGAGCCAACGAATGACACAACATTAATGGATGGCTTAAGTTATGGGAAGGAGTCAGGTTTCCCAAATGAATGTTCTTTCAATGCACTAAAAAGGAAATGATGGACAACCTAGAACTGGAAGAGCTTTTACATTAAGGAGTTTCCTTTACATCTTGAAAAGGGCACTGGTAGTTTAGTTAAAAAATGAAATGAAGGATGACTAACCTCCCAACGGAAAAGAAGGTACCGTGGTCTTGGTGACCAATGGGGCCAAATCTCCGCTCATGGCCAGTGGCCAGAACCCCAACATTGAAACAGATATAATTCCAAAGTCCACGAAATTAAAACAACAGCGTTATTGCAATAAGACAGGGAATGGTATGTTAAAAGCAATGGGGTTCACTTAAGTTTAGTTTGGAAGCTCTTGAATCTGTGGCTAAACATTTGACAAGATTTGTCTGAAGGAAAAAGGAAAGGATTTGGTTGCTTGGATTTCCACATGCTTAGTATTATCATAGCAAAGCTGGATAAGAAGGAGAAAGCTGTACAAACTCTCAGGGGTTGGAGAGAGATTTTTGACCTTCACATAGGATTTTTTGGTTGACTAGATATCTGATACTATTGTGGGATTTTTCTCTTAACCCTTAACTACCTGTCCCTGTTGTAGACAATAGAACCCACGAGAGCTATAACTGGACACACAAAGCCCAATTTGTCATCCCATTTAATCACAACAGGGCTCTTACTGTGGAACATGAAGTCATGCTCACTTTGTCAATTCCCTTCACTGATAGAAAGCAAAAACCATCTTGGAGGAGGCTATTTATTGCACTATAGGTTAATGGTACTTGTCCTTCTTTTCTAAAGAAACAACTTGCTTTCTGGGGTCATTGTTTCATTTTCTGCCTGTCCTGTACTGCAGATTCCAGTTTAGTGATACTCGCTGACTTCGAGGGGGCTTCACAGTGCATAAAGAAAGACTGGAAGTACGGCAGCAATATTTAAGAGAGGACTTGACAAGGTCAAGTTTTCTTTCTTCAATTTCCTCAGCGCATCTCAAACCGTTTTCTTTCTATTTCAGGAACCAAGGGATGCGTGGCTCCTTTCTTATCCACAACCCTCACTAGAGTCACGAGAATGTTTTGTTTGAATTCAACACACAACACCATAGATACGTGGACTCTGCTGGTCTGCGCATGCAGTTCATATTGCCTTACTTTGAAGCTCTCTCACTAGTGCTCTGCGGATGAAATCCGAATTTCAATACTGACTTGTAGTATCTGCCTCACGTGTAAACACACTTGCGAAGATGATAAAAATCGAAACCTAAAATGTTGCTTTTTAAATTTTTTTTATTTTTTAGATTTTATTGATTTTTTACAGAGAGGAATAGAGAGTTAGAAACATTGATGAGAGAGAAACATTGATCAGCTGCCTCATGCACATCTCTTACTGGGGATGTGCTCACAACCAAGGTACGTGCCCTTGACCGGAATTGAACCCGGGCCCTTTCAGTCTGCAGGCCTACGCTCTGTCCACTGAGCCAAATTGATTAGGGCTTGCTTTTCTTAATAGAGCATCAAATTCCATTTCATCTATGATGCTTCTTTTAGTTATCTCCCCCTTCCTCCCCCCACTTTTCTAATGCCATCATGTTGATAATGGTAGAGAGTGAATGGATTTAAGACCTTATTTTCTGTTGAGCCTTGGGATAAAGTGCTTCTAAAAACATATTCCATTTATAGAAAATTACTATCCATGCATACACAATCTCTACCTATGCCAAAGCATGTCCTTTATTATAATGAGATGCATCTTTCTGAATTTTCTGCACTTCCAGACTGCAATTAAACACAGGACGACACAGGTAAGTGCAGGAGTTGCCAGTTCAGTTGTAAGAGAAAATGCTGGTTAAGTATCCATTTGTGTGACATGCATTTTACAAGAGAGATTTAGAAAGCTACTCTCTCTTTCCTATTTCCTTTTAGATGTATATATGTATTTACACACATGTACGTTTTCACACTAAAATCGTTGACTTCATGTCATATACTAGAGCTGCTGCCCCATGCACTTCCCTCATCCAAGAGAATATTGATATATACTGAGTAGCCAGATTACTATGATCTCTGAACACGTGTGTGTGTGTGTGTGTGTGTGTGTGTGTGTATATATATATATATATATATATATATATATATATATAGAGAGAGAGAGAGAGAGAGAGAGAGAGAGAGAGAGAGAGAGGCCCGGTGCATGAATTTGTGCAAGGGTGGGGTCCGGCCAGCCAGGCCAAGGGGAGGGGACATGAGCCGTAGGCCAGCCTGCCTTCTGGTCAAACTCCTGGTCGAGGGGACAATTTGCATATTAGCCTTTTATTATATAGGATATATATTGAATGGCCAGATTATTATGCATTCAGAGATCATAATAATCTGGCCACTCAGTGTATATTGAAAATTCCCATGAAAAAGAAAATGCTTGCATAAATTCATGTAGGGCAAGTAAAAAACCAGCAGGACACAGCAGGCTGAGTCAATGTATAAGCTTGCATATGGAAACAATGACATGATTGCTTACTCACTGGTTTAATGATATGCACTGTCTCCTAATGGCAGCATGGAAAATGTGGGTGCCAGATGCTGAGAAAAAAGAACAGGGGAAGGTCTACAGTAAGAAATTTATCTTAACACCAGAATGTGGTGTAGCTCTTCAGTTTATTAATGCTGTGCTTTATATATATAAAACTTTGAATGTTTGCAGCTTAAATTTCCATATTTTTGTAACAGTTCAGCAACAAATTTACATATTTCCTGGAATCTGCAGACATAAAAGCGGTAAAACACTCTAGGCATTATTAGACCATAGATTATAACCCATTACTATTGTTTCCAATTAGCAATGTAAAAGTGACCTGCAGTGTTCAGATGACCCGCTAATGGATTTAAACGCTTTCAAATATTAATGCGGGTTTTATAAAGATAAATCCCAAACCCATTATTCCTGGAAAAACTGTGAGCTGAAAAGCTGGCAATGATTGTGTATCATGTGGAAAGGCTCATGGTTAATTAAATGAATACCTAGCATTACACCATTCACTTTAGTGCTACAACATTATTGCTCATTGATTTTTACATTCTGAGCCTATGATTCAATTTACTTCTGCAATTTGTGTTGCTGTGTCAATAAAAGGGAGCTGCTTGAAGATGGAAGCATTAGAGACTGATAAATACATTAAGATCCAAAGAAAATTGTTGCTTTCCTATTGTTTTCCTCTACTGAGATACCGTTTGCAGCCGCACTTTGTTGCACGTTATTAATACAATTTTTGTTTGCCTCCATCTGCTCCCTTTGACACTTTTCTATTCAGGAACCTGAATGCTAGTGATTCCTTGAGGGTGAGTAGCTAATTTTTCAGACACAAGTTCTCTCAGTATCAAGAACAAAAGCACCATCCACACAAATCTGTTATTTCATGTTAAATGAACTGGAAGGCTATTCTGCATCCAGGACAATATGGGGAGTTACTGTGTGTGTTTTGATTTCACGAAGTAAATGGCACTCCTGTTTACTAAACTGGGAAAGCTACAAAAGCAACAAATAGCTCTAACCCCATTATTCAATTTATAACATGTAAAGGCCACTTAATGCATGTATGAAGTGCACATTTTATTTAAAAACCTAATTACATCCTAGCTGGTTTGGCTCAGTGGATAGAGTGTCAGCCTGCAGACTGATGGGTCCCAGGTTCAATTCCGGTCAAGAGCATATGCCCGGGTTGCAGGCTCAATTCCCAAGTTGGGGGTGTGCAGGAGACAGCCAATCAGTGATTCTTTCTCATTATTGATGTTTCTATCTCTCTCTCCCTCTCCCTTCACCTCTGAAATACATAAAAACAAAAAATATATTAAAAAAGAGTTCTATCCTTTTAAAAAAAACACCTTATTACACATTTTACAACTAAATCTACATGTGTCTTTTTGTAAATAACATGGATTCAGTTTTGTTAAAGTCTAAAGTCGTAAGTTGAGGTTTGTTTTTAACAATTTTCTTTACTCCAAAATGTAAAAACTTCAGTTTCTTGGTGTCGAAAGAAAACTTAGGTGTGCTATCTTCATGCTATTTAGACTCATAAGCTAGGATGTGTTTAGTGCGTACTGTAAATCTAACTTTTCCTGAGAAAAGTAGGCTTACCAGTAACGTAACAATCAATATCTCCTACTTAGGGTCATCTGATTGGAGATGACTATGCTGACATTGTCTCCCTGGGGAGGGCCAGGAGGCCCCATCACACGGCATGTCTGAATTTGTCTGGACTCTACATTAAACCCAGTGGAGAATCAACTCTCAGCACAGGTGGTAGTTAAGGAGCTACCTTTTATTATCTATAACCTCCTTCCAAGCCTTATCTTCAAGTTGTTGTCTTGCATATTGAACTAAGTTGATGACAAAATTCAGTTTGACGATTGATTTGATATTCAAGGTACAACAACGAACATGTTATAATGAAATAATTTTGCAAAGAGTGTTCAGAAAAGATCATCCAGCTGGAGAAAGACAAGTAGCGTATAATCTCACTCATAAGTGGAAAATAGAGAGGTAACTGGACTACCAAGCGAAGTAGAGACAGACTCATAGACAGCAGACAGACGGTTTCTAGGGGGTTGGATGTTGGGGGAAAAGGTGGAGGTGAGAGAGGGAAGAGAGGGCCAAATGGTGCTGGAAAAATAATAAATAAATAAATAATAAGTAAATAAATGAAAAGATCACATACAGAAATAAAAAAATAAATAATAGATACAAATGACCAACAAATACAATAAAATTTCAACTTTTCTATTAATCAATGAATGCTGATTTACAATAATTAGCTATTTTTTGCCTATCATTTGTCAAAGATGAGAAGCAAGAATGGTATTTCATATGGGGAGGAAAATGAAGCATGCATAAACTTATATTGCTGATGGAATATATAATGATGCAATATTTCAAAGGTGATTTGAATATATATATATATACATACATATAATATATATATATACATATATATATATATTATATACATATATTTAATTTTAGAAGTTTTGCATGCCCTTTTACTCTGAAATTCTACTTTTTGGAATTTAACCTCAAGAAATAATTATGAATCTGTGCAAAAATTTAGATATAGAAACCTTCATTTACACCTTATAGTGTCATTCATGAGAGTAAAAACATGTAGACATGTAGAACATTACATGTCTAAAATGAGGAATAAGCTAATAAATTATAGTGCATTAATGCAACTGGATATTATTTAATTACTTAAAATAACATATAACAATATTTGATGATATTGAAATACATTTATTAACAACACTAGAGGCCCAGTGCACGAATTCATGCACCAGTGGGCTCCCTCAGCCTTGCCTGTGGGATTGGGCTGAAACTGACTCTACAACATCCCCAGAGGGGTCCTGGATTGTGAGAGGCCACAGGCCAGGCTGAGGGACTCCAACAATGCATGATCAGGACTGTGGAGGGACATGGAAGGTTGGCCAGCTGGGGAGGGACCACAGGAGGACTCCAGGGCATGTCCTGCCTGTCTCACTCAGTCCAAATCGGCTGGACTCCAGTAGTAAGCTAACCTAACAGTCAGAGCATCTATCCCTGGTGGCAGTCATAGCGACTGGTCAATCAGTTGACTGTCTGCCCCTGGTGGTCAGTGCATGTTATAGTGAGTGGTTGAGTGGCCTTAACATATCATTAGCATATTACACTTGGATTGGTTGAACAGATGACCAGACACTTAGCATATCAGGCTTTTATTATATAGGATTGTTGATTAAATAAAACATCACACATACACACACAAACACTCATAAGGGTCCAAACTATATAATGTATTTGGTGTTTAGATAGTCATGTTATATAATTTCTTCAATAATTTTGAAAATAGTCTAAAAGAATTTGAATTATTGCTTAGAATAACTTTTCTTTATTAAAAAAGTAACTCACGTTTGGCTGGCATGCTCAGTGGTTAGTGTTGACCTATGAACCAGGAGGTCACTGTTTGATTCCTGGTCAAAGCACATGCCCATGTTTCAGGCTCCATCCCCACTAGGGGACATGCAGGCAGCAACTGATTAATGATTCTCTCTCATCATTAATGTTTCTATCTCTCTATCTTTTCTCCTCCCTTCCTCTCTGAAATCAG
The DNA here is from genome assembly GCA_027563665.1 of Antrozous pallidus. NCBI lineage: Eukaryota > Metazoa > Chordata > Mammalia > Chiroptera > Vespertilionidae > Antrozous > Antrozous pallidus. The sequence goes on from CM050510.1 coordinate 7,971,682, forward strand.
TAAAAATATATTTCAAAAATTTTAAAACGAAGTAACTCAAATTCATTGCATCACTATTTAAACTGCCTTTAAGTGAACCAAAAAGACCATCATGCTTCTGTACATTCAGAAGGAAGGGTAGACTGAAAAAGATAGAAACTAAAATATTATCAAAGTTATTTTTTAGCAATGTTATGGGTTTTTCTTATATTTTAACTTACATATTTCAATATTTCTGAAAATAACATGGATAACATTTTTTAGTAGTTAAAACTATGACTAAGAATTTTATTTTATTTTTTCTTCATAGAAATCAAGTGCAAAGAACCCCTTGTAATATTTATGGAAGGAAAGAAGGAATAATTAAAAACAAGCATGAGAAAGGAAACAAATACTGATTTACTTGTCAAAACCCTGTATTGGAATGCTAGCTCTCTGAGTTGCCAGCTGGGGGACCTTAGGCAACTCATTTAATTTCTCTGAACTTCTGTTGGCACTAAATATAGTACTTGTGTCTTTTAAAGCAGCCATGGTCAAGTGAGAAAAGAAAATGCCTGCGTGGATGCATCTAAATATCCTATATAATAAAGATGTAATATGCAAATGTCGTTACGCCATGAAACATAATGACGGACCATGGATCAGAACAAGGGTGGGGCAGCAAACAACAAGCGGGCGGTGGAGAGCTACAGGAGCGGGCAGGGCAGCGAGCTATGTCATGGGGGGAGGGCGGGGGAAGGGGGAGCTACTGGAGGGGGCAGGGCAGCAAGCTATGTGATGGGGGAGGGCGGGGAAGGGGAGCTACTGGAGGGTGGCAGCCGCGCTACTGGCGAGCTGCTCGTGCATGGATTCGTGCGCAGGGCTACCAGTTGAAATATAATGACTTCTGAGAGGACTGCAAGCGGGTGTAAAGGTCACTGATCCCTTCTTCCTGCCCAGTGTACTGCTGCCTTCAGAGTCATGCATGAAAGCCAGTGCGATCATATGAGCACAACCGATGCATGAAAGACACTGGGGCGGGGAGGGGGGCAGGTGGGGACATGTGCTGGTGGGTAAGGGAGGCTGGGGGGAGGATATTGGGGAGAAGAAAGGAAAACATACGTACTACTATTAAATATAAGTTATACTGCAAAGAAAATCAATAAAAAAAGAAAACGTGGTATCTGTGAAGTGCAATAAAGCTAAGGGTGATAAACTAAAACTAAAACAAAAACAAAAACAAAAACAAAAAAACAGTGTAATCAACCGAAAGACTTGTATACATGCTCATCAGCATAACCCACAGACGCGGAGAGTAGGGGTGGGGCAGCTGGGCTGGGAGGCAGGAGCAGGAGGGGAGATGACAATGGGGGGAAAGGAGACATATATAATAATACTCTCAACAATAAAAGATTTTAAAATGAAATAAAAATAGTAAAACATACACACACACACACACCCCACCAACCAAAAAAACCAAAGCAACTTTTACCTTGTGATATTCGCTCTGGAGAATTTTCTGTCACTAAAATCAAATGTGCCTTTTCCGAAGCAAGTGGAGCAGTGAGTCGTATAACATTGTCCGCGACAGTGTCACTCCTGGTAATTGAAACACATTATGCTTATTGTTTTGGCCTGTGGACCTCCTAGAGGACAGGGTCTATATCGTATTTTGCTCGCACCTGCATGTAGCTGACTCATATCGTCCAACACAGTGGTCAGCAAACTCAGTAGTCAACAGAGCGGCGAACCGTGGCTCTTGAGCCGCCGTTTCCGACCACTGGTCCCACAGATGCAGACAACACACCCAAGTGAGTTTCACCATTTGAGCACTGAAGTTTTCCCGAATACTTATTCACCTCCACTGCAACAAAATGGAAACAAGAAACTGAAAAATAATTATATCACACTTTGCTAGCTATTTAGCTGCTAAATAAAAACGGTGTAATACTAAAAACAAACCAACCACAGTTGCTGCTCTCAGAAGCTGGACTCATCGTTTGGTAACTAGACAACTAGCCCTTTCCTTTGCCAAAAACCCTAACCACCCCCAGCCCACCCCCAAGTCCAAGTTGCCCAGCGCCCCTCAGGCAGTATCTGTGCTTGTTGGGGTGTTCCTGGCTAGTGAAGAGGACCGCGGACAGACCTTCGGGCCATGCACCTAACACTCTTTCTCTGGAAACTGGGCAAGGAGATATTCAAAACTGATTTTTGTGTAATAGAGTTTTTCAGCATCCAGGTCACTCTGCAATCAGCATCAGTAAGGTTGGCTCCAAGGATGACCAAACACACTTTTAAAAGCTGTTTTGGGCCCTGAGTGGTGTGGCTCAGTGGATACAGTGTCGGCCTGCAGACTGAAGGGTCCCAGGTTTGATTCCGGTTAAGGGCATGTACCTTGATTGCAGGCACATCCCTAGTGAGGGGTGTGCAGGAAGCAGCTGATCGATGTTTCTCTCTCATCAGTGTTTCTAACTCTCTCTCCCTCTCCCTTCCTCTCTGTAAAAAATCAATAAAACACATTAGAAAAAAAGGAAAAGCTGTTTTGGGTTCACGCTGGCCCTCAGTTCAACATATTAGCAGAGAAGAAACCTTCAGCACTTACTGCCTCTGTATGCTCATCCTCAAAATGGGGCGACGGCAACATATGCATCATCGGGTTGTTACGAAGGTGCACTGAGCTCCTGTGTGGAAAGCAGTTTAAGGAGTGAAGCCCCCGAGAGTCCGCTCTCAGATGCTAGTTCCAATTTCTATTTCTACGACCTGAGGACTCCTGCTGCAAACTGGAGGACGACTCCTGCTGTTTTAGGGGGGCTCCTCCGAGGGGAGGCAGAGCAAACGGCGTCTCCACAAACTCCATGGGAAAGTGAGGGAATGGCTGAGATAATTAAAGACGTGGGGATATTTGATATAAATCCTTTTACAAGTCCCCTGACCCTTTACGTGGTAGGCACAAACATGGCTACACGTATGGAGAAGCATCGTTCGCTTTCTGGTGGAAAGGAAGCTGACAGGGAATTAGCACGGTCCCGTTGCTTTATTCTTACATTAGATGCTGGATGGAGCCTAGTTCTCATGCTGCATGGGACAGATTCTACTGTATTTTTTTCCCCCTTAATGGCCTAGAATTGACTATCTTTCAATGCAAACAAACAAAAAATAACTACACACACACAAAAAAAATCCCTCAGAATACAGCTGTCCTCAGAGCCTGAGGCATTAGAAGAGACACAATTCTTGGAGCATTGCAGCATTGTATCTTAAACAAATTCCCTTTTATGGTAACAAAACACGGCACATGCCTCCGCAGGGCAGAGCAAAAGTAGGTTTGCAGCTGATCGTATGAACAATCATGCACCAGCTAATGCATCATGATACAACAATAAACCGTGTTTCCTGTACACACACCTGCTAAGCCTACAGGTGCACCTCCCTGCATGTGTGCACACCCCGCACCCCTACTTAGGAGCCAACGTGCTGCCAGTTCGGGGGCTTAAAAACACATTTTATAGAAAAATTCAAGATTTCTATGGAAAAGCACGTTCGCGGTGTGTCTTGCGGAGAAATGACTGGAATGACAATGAAGCCGGCTGGGTCGGTGCTCAGGGCAGGGGCTGGCAGTGTGGCAGTTGTCTTGTCACGGGTTCTAGGAAATGCGGGGGAGGGGGGTCCCCTGTCGCTGCCATCCAGGGGAGCACCAGGCAGAGCGTGTCGCACCCGTTTGTTCTGAGAATGCCGGACAGAATGACGTGGACGCAGAGGCAAGGTGGGAGCACTCAGCACCACAGAAGGGAGCACTGTTGTCAGGGGATAGAATGTCATTCTGTGCAGGATGGAGTCACCGACCACACCTTCCATAAGTTAGCAGGCGATGTGAAACCCTCCATATTCGCTCAGAGTCCACAGGAGACGGCTCTTCGTCTCGATTTTGCTTAGGTTATCTTTACTTACACCACTGGTCGGCAAACTCATCAGTCCACAGGGCCAAATAGCAACAGGACCACTGTTGACATTTCTCTGGAGAGCCACATTTTTTAAACTTAAACTTCTTCTAACGCCACTTCTTCAACACAGACTCGCCCAGGCCGTGGTATTTGGTGGAAGAGCCACACTCCAGGGGCCAAAGAGCCGCATGTGACTCGAGAGCCGCGGTTTGCCGACCACCGACTTACACCACGGCACGGTTACTAAACAAACGCCTGTGCTTGTTGAGGTGTTACTGGCGAGTGAAGATAACAGGATAATGGGGTATCAATATTAAAATAATGGCAACGTAACTATATGGCTAAATGAAAATAGCGCGGAGTTTAGTAAAAGAGTACTACACGGCTGGGAAAAAGGAAGGCGCTCCCACCTCCTGTGACAGGACGGATGGGCTTTTCATGTTAAGTGGGACACGGCAGTCGGAGAAAGACAACTACTAGGTGATCTCATGGACGTGTGGAATCTAAGAGAAAAATAAAACTGACAGACAGAATCAGAGGCATGGATACATGGGAATGACTGACACCTGTTGGGGGTGAGGGAGGGTGAGGGGGGCTGGGTGACAGAAGGTGAAGAGATTAGCCAAAGCACACACATGTAAGGCCCTTGGACACAGAGCGTGTGTGGTGATGGCGGGGGCTGGATGGAGGCGGGGAAAGGAGGGGATATGGAGAGTACCTTTAATGGAATCAACAAAGCTTTTTCTTTTCTTTTCTAAAAAAAGAGTATTTTATAATGAAATACGCAAGAAGTATATTTAAACATAAATTTTCTTTTTAAAGCTTTTATGAAGTTGATAACTCTATTTACAATGATTTTAATTAAAGTTAGCGAAGATTAATGGAACTCCCATTTGACTCAGTAATCCCACTTCTAGGAATATATCCCCAGAAACTAGAAACACCAATCAGAAAGGATATACGCACCCCTATGTTCATAGCAGCCCGATTCACCATAGCTAAGATTTGGAAACAGCCTAAGTGCGCATCAGCCGATGAGTGGATTGAAAAACTGGGGTACATCTACACAATGGAACACTACGCTGCAGTAAAAAAGATGGGGTTCTTACCATCAACAACAGCATGGATGGAACTGGAGAGCATTGTGGTAAGTGAAATAAGCCAGTCGGAGAAAGACAAATACCACATGATCTCACTCATGTGTTGAATGTAATGAACAGCATAAACTGATGAACAGGGACAGATCCAGAGACAGAGACGCATCGACCAGACTGCCGGACCTCAGGGGGAAGGTAGGGAGGGTGGGGGGTATGGAGGAGAGATAGACCAAATGACTTGTATGCATGCTTATAAGCCTAACCAATGGACACAGACAACAGGGGCGGGAGGAGGGTAATGGGGGAATAAGAACACATACGTAACACCTTAATCAATAGAGAAATAAAAGAAAATAAAGTTAGCAAAGATTAACTTAGACCAAGAGAAAAACAAGTCCTTTGTATTGTACGATAGAAATTATTACAGACAAAAAGAATTAGAACACAATAAATGGTATAGATTTTAGAAAATTACTGTCTAAGGCAGATAGTTACACACTGTTAAGCTAGGTGAAGCTGTAGGGAACAATATTTATTTAGAGGCGAGCTAAATAAAAATGCCAAATTTATTAAGATCACGAAAAAGGTGTTAAACACAGAGAGGGATGGGGAAAATGCCGAAAAAAGGATCAGTGGAACATGCAGTGTCAGAAATAAGCAAATAACAGAATTATGTGTTTGTGAGACATATTGCATAAAATACTTTTTTAATAGTTATATAAATAGCTTCATTTTTCAAAACAACAGGAAATACATGATGCCTAACAGAACCAGAGCAGCAAAACTGCATCTTGTGCAAAGCTCACTGTAAATTCATTTTGTTTGCTACGGCTTCACTGGCTCTAGTCTCTCACCTCCAATCCTGACACATTCTTGGTTTAATTATGTTTCTCGTTCCAAAGATGAGTTAAGCACTTTCACAGGGAATTTGACTTTTGTTCAAGGGGGAAGGAGGTGCAGAAAAGGCTATGATGTTCTGATTAACCATTTAACTGACCACCATCTTAGCTTCTTAAAAAGGTTCTGTAACAGGCATTGGAGTTAAGAAGCCAATATAGCCTGACCGGTTTGATTCAGGGGATAGAGTATCAACCTATAGACTAGAGGGTCTCAGGTTCAATTCCAGTCAAGGGCATGTACCTTGGCTGTGAGCACATTCCCAGTAGGGGGTGTGCAGGAGGTGGTGGGTCGATGTTTCTCTCTCATTGATGTTTATAGCTCTCTGTCCCTCTCCCTTCCTCTCTGTAAAAAATTAATAAAATATATATATTTTAAAAAGAAGCCAATATATAGGCAGGATGAAAGAAGACCTCAGACACTCAGAACAATTGCAAAGTGTTACAGTTTCTCATTAAACGCACCGAAAGCCAAAGGACTGAAACGAGAGAGGATTTTCACTCCCCTGAAGGAAATTGTATCTTTAGAGACCAAAGGGTGAAGAAAATCACTGGAAAGAGGAGGAAAATTTAACCTGAACTGTTTTGTGCATCATATCCTTTTGTCTAGCCAAAAATCTATAATCTATAACAATAAAAGCATAATATGCTAATTAGACCAGACATCCTTCCGGACAACCGTCTGGATGAAGCCATGGCCGCGAGGGAAGCCCGGGTCCCAGGTGCTGGGGAGAAGCCGGTGCTGGCAGCCAACGGGAAGAAGGCCTGCTCTTGCATGAATTGCGTGCACCAGGCCTCTAGGAAATAAATAAATTCTCCAGCTTACTCTTGCAATTTAATTGGAAGGCCAGTGAAATCACAGAGGAGCAAACAGAAAATTAGGTCTGAACGTATGTAATTTATTTTGACCATCAAATAACAACAAATATATTTAAAATACAGCATTCTTTTTACTTATATACCGAGCATGTGTTTTTAACATATTCCGAAATGAATGTCCACTCTATCCGTACATATTATAGTTTTTGCAGAAAGTAACTGAAAATCTAAACTTTCCTTTGGTCTACTTATCAGCATTCTGGGCAGGCACTACTGGACTGTCACTGGGTTTTTGGTAGTTTTTCCTACGTTGAGGCTGTAGGAAACTTTAAATAAAATACTTGTAAATATAGTCATCGACTTCGGAAAAACTCTTAAAAGAAAATTCATGTTTAAATCTGCTCCTCGTGTAGTTCTGAACTTTCTTCAGAACTATAGATTTCAGTGTGGACTTGAATTAGCTCTGTGGATTTAACTCATATCTATTCGCAATGTTTATTTTCCAGTATAAGATTTGCTGGACATGACTTCAAATTTCCAAGTTCCTGCTGCTCCATGAGAAAGTACAACTTTCTGTGATCAATTATACAACCTACTCCTTAATATAACCTGTTACTTGCCTACCTTTAAAACAAAAAAGGCAGGGAAATCATTTAAAAACAGGCCAGGAACACAAAAGGCAGCAGCATGTGCTTTTAAATACTTAAGATTTAAAAATAAAAGTATGCAAAATCTATGGAAATGTAAAATATATATGTATACATATATACACACACATTACATAGTATAATACAGATGTGTATATGTATGTGTATATATATATATACACACACACACATCATACATACATAAAATCAACCTAATTTAAGATTACACTAAAATTCTATGTGCTGAAATTCACTGTTAATAAGAAAAGAACGTGTTTGACTTCACTGGAACTTACCTTCATTGGACCTTAGCATATACAAGATAATAAATTCACACTTTTCTATGTCAGTGCATATAATAGAAGCTCATAAAAATATATAGACTAAAGAGTAAGTTGCATAATGAGATTTAATCTATATAAAATATGCCCAGAAGAAATGTTCTTTACTTTGATCATATCCCTCCAAATAAGATTCCCTGCTGGAAACCTCAATAAAATAATAATTTGTAAAAATAAATAAATAAATAAATAACAACTCCTCTGGCAAGCACGGTTGCTTTTTAAAATAAAAAATTTACCTTGCCCGCCGAGCCCAAGATCCAGAGTGGGCTTAATTAATGTCGATGAAGTCTCAAAGGTTCCCTGAGGCTTATGGGTAAATAAATTTCAATGAGTTCTCCAGGCCTTCTTCTCTGAGATTCTCAGATTGGACATACACACACACACACACACACACACACACACACTACATATGGGCACATGTGTATATAGACAAACACACTACATACACATGCCCATTGCGTATCTATTTCATTATGATATACACTTTATAAATTGCTCTTTATTTCAGAATAGGTTCACACGTCACTTTACCACCATTTTCAACAAGGATTCAGAATGTCGACAGCTGTACTGGAATCCTATAATCAGAATGATTCAGCATATTTCCCCAAGTGGACATGATAACATTCTTACCTTTCTTTTGGGTTCTGTCATCAATCCATTCTTATATTGAATCTACAGAGCTGCTTTTTCAAGCTTAACTGAAAAGAGATCCCCAAATACCTGAGTAGCATTTCCAGTTATTTTTTTCATTAAAATTTTACTCATGTTAAATAATTTCTCATGGAATTAAAGGAGTTGTGTGTGTGTGGTTTTTTTTTTTAAGTACACAAGCCGTTTAACTGTATTCAGATCAATGGGATTCTGGTCCTAATTACATATCCATCTAAAGGCCACAAATGAATACAAATGCCAATGAAATGTTTAATTTTCTTTTATGTTGGTTGTGTATTCAATAAACTTATCAAGAGCAGTCCCTTAAAAATCTATGAGGAGGCTAGAGATCAGGTTTCCTTAATAGCTAAATGCATGGCGAATGCTGATTCTCTGGCTTAAAAAGTTACAATTCCGCTCTGTGAATAGCACATGTGACTTTCAATGTGACACACACACACAGACACACACACTTTCAAGATCATTAAGCTTCTGTCCGACCCAGGAAAAACCGTAATATTCACACTGAAAAATTACCACGTAAATAAAAATTCTCTTCCAGTTGTTCTATCTTTCCAATTATGCCAGCCACATCATTTGGAACCTCTGTCTGAGCCACTTTAAAGGTTTGTGTTTTTGTAAAATGCAGATTTCAATTTTCTAAAGATCTCAGAAATATACAAGTGGTCTTAACAGATATGGTGTGACTGCAATGCTGCTTTGTGTTGGCTTTGTAGTTTCCAAGACACTCTAACATTATTTAATTAGCTAAAATTTCTCTTCTCCCGAGAAATGGAAACTCGATGAAATGTCAACAGAGCTGTCAGTCTGCTTCAGGCTAAACTCATTACACAAAAACTAAAGGTAAAAATGGTCTAAAGCAGAATTCTTTGTCATAGTATGAGGCCTACACCTTATGACAATGAACTCTATATGTGATTATATGAAAATGCTAAATTGGAAAGAGTAGCTAATAAATTATCGCAATGGAAGCAATAATTGACTAATCCTTGCATAGAAATTTATCGAATTAGCCAAATAACATATCAAGCTCTGTTGGGGATTTTCTGAGTGTTACATTTATTGCTTGACAATCCTTGGCTTTTCAGCTCTGTGCTGCTCTCTACTCCTAAAACGAATTTCTTCCCCAAGAAAACAACAAAACAAAACAAAACAAAACAAAATAGCAACAACAATAAAAAAACACACATTGTCTTTTTAAGCTATGTAGAGCAAAGAACTGAAGAAAAATGTCCCACTTTATCTGAATTATCAGGGAGGGCTTGGGATCTAGGAACTTATTACTAAGGATAATAAAATTTGGCATTTTTATTGCCTGAGGGTTTATATAGGCTAAATTTCATGATTTATTTAAATTGATGATAGGAAAGAGCAAACTACAAAAACAAGTGCTATATACTGAAGGCATGTGAATTACCTCCTTCCCTAGGATAATGCAAATTAGAAGTATGTAAAGCTTTGTCTGCACCTGGGATCTTTAATGAGGATAAAAAAAAAGGCAGACAGAGATTCTCCTGGGGAAAGAGAGGATCGTTATTTGAATAACCTGCAGTGAATTCTAATCAATGCAACGTGACTTTGAAAATGAATGTGGTCTTTCAACCCGCTGTACTTGAGCTGTGATATTAATCATAACTTCATGGTACAGTAAAGCTTATGACAAATGATTATTCAGTGGACGCAGAAAGAGACTGGCTTGGGTATGCCAAAGAAATATGGAACCATGAAAAGGCGAAAGTCTTTTTATTTCCTTCTTGCCAGCCCATTTATTTGCTGGTATATTCTCTCTTTTTCTTTGATTATCCCAAAAGAGGTGGATGCAAATAGCATGTCATAACTGTAATTGTTTTATTTTTTTCCAAAGGTGACATTTTACATGGAGCTTATTTCCTGACACTCTCCTAGGAATGTTCTTTAGCATTAAATTAAACCACGATGCTGGTGTGCCGATATGCCATGAATACATTAAACAGCACAGCAACCCTTTGCCACACAGGAGGGAATTTCAGCCCTGCCCCATTAGTGCCCTATATTCTTCAAAAGCGCATCTTATAGCCAAATTCCTAGAATTCTAGGTAGAAAAGTGATGCTGACTTAAATAATTTTCTAAAAAAATATCAACCATCAAGTTTTCTGGGCAGTTGGACACGTTGATATTAAAAGGAGAAACATGTGTTAAAAGCAAATGCTCAAGAATCACACAAGGTAGAAAATGATAAACATCTTAATTGAAATAATCTTTTAAAAATATATATTTTATTGATTTTTTTTTTTTACAGAGACGAAGGGAGAGGGATAGAGAGAAACAACGATGAGAGAGAAACAAACACCAATTAGCTGCCTCCTGCACCCCTCCGACCCCAACTGGGGATTGAGTGAGCCCACAACCAAGGACTATACCTTTGACCAGAATGGAACCTGGGACCCTACAGTCCGCGGGCTGACGCTCTATCCACTGGGCCAAATGGGCTGGGGCTAAAATAACTTTTCTCCTCCTCCTCCTCCTCCCTCCTCCCCCTCCCCCTCCCCCTCCCCCTCCCCCTCCTTCTTCTTCTTCTTCTTCTTCTTCTTCTTCTTCTTCTTCTTCTTCTTCTTCTTCTTCTTCTTCTTCTTCTTCTCTTCTCCTTCTCCTTCTCCTTCTCCTTCTCCTTCTCCTTCTCCTTCTCCTTCTCCTTCTCCTTCTCCTTCTCCTTCTCCTTCTCCTTCTCCTTCTCCTTCTTCTTCTTCTTCTTCTTCTTCTTCTTCTTCTTCTTCTTCTTCTTCTTCTTTTTTCATCTTTTGTCAGAAAGTAATTCCAGGGAAAGAAGAGGCCTGGCATACTACTTAGTGCCTTTGGCCTAATGGAAATAGTGTTTAGTCATCAGTTGTCAGCTTGGTTATTGAGTTGCTATAATGCACTGAAGAAAAATATGTGTGTGACTCAGACTCACCATCCCTCATGTGCTATTAGCTTGTTCACAAGGCAAAACGGAATTTTAATTCTTCAAATAGATATTTTCCAAGGGAAGCAGTTTCTAGGTTTTAGGTATGAAGTAAGAGAGAATGTTAAGTGGTACTCACAAATCTGAGAGCAACCAAAGGAAACAGACGTACCCAAACTTCCTCTTGTTTCACAGAATTTAAGAACCAGAAGATCTCGTGAGACATCATACATTGTATCTCTGGCTTCAGGGTCAAGCTCAAATCATCATGATCTCTGGGATATACTTACATGCATACGCAGATCGCATATATATTGTATACAAATGCAGTGTTTACAATTATGTGTATGTCTGTATATGGACCAAATATGGAATATAATGCCTAGATATGGAATGAACAAACTTACATATATGAAGATATAATGTATATCATACTCAATCACATCATGCACACACTCATAAACAGTTATTAATAAGTATGTTTATATACTATTTAATGATATTTTAAGGAGTTCTATTCCTAGACAAAGTTATTAATTGTGAATAATTTCAACTTGTTTGTGTGGGACTTTAAACTTTCAATCCTCATGCTGATGAAATCCAACTTTTTTCTGGCTTTCCTAATATGCTGTTAAACCCTGCATGAGATAGATACTGTTTGTGTCCCCATTTTGTTTATTTATTTATTTATTATTTTTTAAAAATATATTTTATTGATTTTTTACAGAGCGGAAGGGAGAGGGATAGAAAGTCAGAAACATCGATGAGAGAGAAACATCGATCAGCTGCCTCTTGTACGCCCCCCACTGGGGATGTGCCCGCAGCCAAGGTACATGCCCTTGACCGGAATCGAACCCAGAGCCCTTCAGTCCGCAGTCCGACGCTCTATCCACTGAGCCTAACCGGTCTCGGCTGTGTCCCCATTTTAGAGTGACAATCCAGGGCCTATTTTCTTAACTTAATCCAAGTTGCAAGTGGCAGAGCCAAAAATCGTATCTATATTTCTAACATTAATATTTCATGCTTTTAAAAAACAACTCTATTAAAATTTACATGCCACAAATTCATAGATTTTTAAGTGTATAATTCAGTGATGAGTAGTAAATTTACTGAGGTGCAACCATCACCGTAATCCAACTTTAGAACATACTCATTTCCCCAGGAAGATTTCTCATGTTCATTCACAGTTAATTTCTGTTCCTACCCTCAGCTCTGGGCAGTCACTGGTCCATTTCCATCTCTATAGGTTTGCCTTTTCTGGAATTAATTTAATGTATTTGCAATCATAAGGGAAATAATGCTGGGAATGAGATGAAGAAGATCTGAGGTTGAGCCTAGGACCAAGGCAATTAGATTTCATTGCTGCCTTACCTGTAAGATTTTGCTTACTGAGAAGAGCAAATAAGATAAGATTCCCAATTGTATCTGTGAAACCACATAAAATGATGATAGTTTATTATTATTGTATTTATTGCTTCATCATGAAGTAAATGACTCAAGTTTTTAACATCAAATTACCTCTCTAAACTAAAAAAAAATATATTGGATTAGGGGTAAGAAAGGTTGATGAACATAATTTCAACAGTGATAAATAAATCTAAGATTCTTCAGTTCAGGTAACCATTCCATGGCTATAAAGTTGATAAGAACTCTGGTTCAAATGTATATGCCACAAGTGGTAGTTTTTAATTATACAAAACTTGGAAGCCATGCCCAAATACTAGTCCAGGCAGCCCGCAATAGTGACCACCAGTCTCAAATTGAGGAAACTGCATCAAGTAAGAATCACCTGTGTTGTCCCTTTAAAATGCAAGTTATGGCAGAAACCGGTTTGGCTCAGTGGATAGAGCATCGGCCTGAGGACTGAAAGGTCCCAGGTTCAATTCTAGTCAAGAGCATGTACCTTGACTGCGGGCACATTCCCAGTAGGGGGTGTGCAAGAGGCAGCTGGTCGATGTTTCTCTCTCACCGATGTTTCTGACTTTCTATCCCTCTCCCTTCCTCTCTGTAAAAAAAAAAATCAATAAAATATATTTAAAAATAAATAAATAAAATGCAAGTTATGGAATTGGTAAAAATCTAATTTGGTGCAGTAAATATCTTCATTTGAAAACATTTTGAAGATGCACTTACACACTAAAATTTCAGAACCGAACTGAGTGAAAACAGTTCTGAGATGTGTCGCCCAGGAACAGGGTGGTCAGTAATAAAAGCCGAGTCAGGTTCTCATTGTGCACAGGCTGCTGCTGGCCTCCGATATCCATCCTCTCTTCTCCCTCACAGGACAATGTTACCAGAATTTTTAATTGTGCTCGTGTTCGCCCAGCCTTCTTTGCTGTCATTGGTGACACATGCTACGTTTAGGTCATGTCCTTAAAAAGAAAGTGGCATGCTTTTTATTTCTCTCTTCCTCCTTCCCACTGGCTAAGCTATGAATAGAGTCGTGAGCCATCTCGTACCACATGAATAAGGACAACATGAGTAAATTATCGAGAATCAAAAGCATAACCTCCTGGACTGCCTGCTAGCTCACTACCCTTCCATTTCCCTTAAGTTATTGTTATTCTCTTATCTGCTAAAGAACTAAACCAATAACCAATATACCCGCCAAAAGCATTCAATGTTCAGAAAACTCAAGCAAGCTAACTTTAGGATGTTCCCATTCCCATGGGTCTTTTTTTCTGAATACATTCACTTCACATAAAGATCTGGGTTTCTCTGCTAGTCTGTGTCATGAGATGTTCCATTTGGAGAGCATGAGAGGTCAGAGGAACAAGCCATCATAAAAGCTTGTGGAGGAGGTGGCAGAGAAAAATCTAGTTTGTCTGGCAGGGGTTTGTACATTTGGTCTCACCCTTTTGAACTTGATAAATGTTAAGATCACTGGTCTGAGAGAACAGAGGCCGGGGGACTGGTGTTAGTGATCTTTGCTTTCTCCAGAGGACGTGGCACGCAGTGAACACCCAATGCTATCTGTCGATTTATCCTCAGGAGGGCCTGTGGCAGAGAAGACTGCTGCACAGCGTGAGGGCGGTAGAATGAAATTTGTAGACTCTTCAGAAGTTAATGCACACCCACCCACAGGGGATCTATCCCTTTAAAAAGGGAGATATGAGAGTGTGCAATATGGGGCAGGTGGAATTGGCGATTGCTGGGTTCCTTCCAGCTCTAACGCATCATGGCTTTCTCTCCCTCCCTCAAATCTGTTACCGATTCTCTGCTTTTTTAAGAATAAAGTAAACAAACCAAACTGAACACCTTTCAAAAATGCACCCAAGTTCACTTTCTTTCCAGCTCTATCTCTTTCTATACTTGCTCTGAATTCTCCTTCGCTTCTCCTGACCTCTCTTTCTGTTTCAGCTGTTTCCTCTGCTTGGGGACATACCTACCGATTAAATTCCCATCCACTCTGTGTGAGTGACTGCCCTTCCGTGTTGTGTGAATACAGAAACTCCCCGATGGCAGGACAGGTGAACAGCCCGACAGCTCCTGGATGTCACTTTAATAGGTTTTGAATGATGCTCTCTCATAGAAGAGACTCCGTGTGGCACAACTCCAAGTCAGAACCCAGAGCTGAGGATGCATGGTGATCAATAAGGACTGTGCCCTTGTTCCCGGTCACCGACGTGTACCCCAGGTGGACCAAGATCAGAACTGACTCTCTGCCATAGGCCTTCCTGATGGTCACTTCCATTTAAGAAATCACCAAAGTACCTCCTAAATGTTCTCATCATCTCTACCATATCTGGGTACCATCCACACCTCCCCCCCCCACTACTGTCTTGGTCACCATTAGCTCCTACCTGAACGCATCTGAAGTACTGAGATAGCCTCCCTACTGGTCTCTCTTCTCTTCTAATCTAGCCACTCCAGTTCACTCTATACAAAAAGATCGGAATGACTTAAAACCCACCAGTGACTTCCCAATTGCCCTGATCATGTCACAACAACTCTAATGATCTGACTCCTATCAGCCCTTCTGAATTCATCTTGTACTACCCTCCTGAGTCCACTGTACATCAGTCACCCTGACCTGTTCCTCAATATATACCAAGTTCTCCCTGATCCACAGTCCTTGCATTTTTAGTGTCTTCTGCTTGGAACACATTGTTCAGCTTTGCCTGGCTGGTTGCTTCTCATAAAACAAGTCTCAATTCAAAAGTTACCTCTTAGGGAGAACTGTACCTCCCTAGCTAACATTCCTCTCTCACCGTATCAGACCATTTCCTTCTGAGCACTTAAGATTATTCAAAATTAATTTATTTTTATTGAGTATATCATTGAATATTAATAAATTGCTGTTAAGTGAATGAGTTTAGCATTACGGTTAAGACTTCAAGTTCTGGCCTGGCCAGCAAGGCTCAGTGCTTGAGTGTTGGCCTATGAACCAGGAGGTCATGGTTCGAGTCCCCATCAGGTACATGCTGGAGTTATGAGCTCGATCTCCATTGTGGGACTTGCAGGAGGCAGCCAGTCAATGATTCTCTCTCATCACTGATGTTTTTTTTTTAAATCTCTCTTCCCTTTCTCTCTGAAATCAATAAAGACATATTTTTAAAAAAATAACTCAACTTCTGGAGCTATTCTTTCTGAGTGAGTCTTGGCTCTGACATTTGAGATGCATGAGTCTATGGGAAAGTGTCTTATTCTCTTTTTAACTAAGTTTTCTCATCTGTAAAATAGGGGTGCTAATAGCACCTACTTTATAGGATTGTTGTCAAGGTTAGATAAATTAATACATGCAAAAGGGAAATGGTGCTAACACCAAACATTTTATGCACCCAGAAAAGTCAGCTCATGATTTAAAGGATTAGATTTAAATTTCTAACCATAATGAAATCTGAAAAGCTTTTTGTTACTATATAGGTTTAAAAAAATGTTTAAGCTTCTAGGAGGGACCAGAACACTTAGGGATCATTATATGCGACAATTTTTGGCCCCTGAGTTGTTAAGGTAAGCTGTTGTTGAGGATTTTGATTTTTCCTCATTAATTCACTCATTTATCAGAGCAGTTTATGGAATTATTATATGTAATGGTTTGTATGAGGTTCTAAAATAGATGGATTGCCCGTAGACTTGAGAACAGATCTAAACAAACACTTATAGTATGATGAACATCAAAATCTATGTTTCCAGAACCCTGTGTACACTGAGGAGGAAGCATGGAGAAAGAAGTACCCGTCCCAACCCTCTTGGGGTCAGAGATGGCTGGCCAGCAAAGATTTGTGGTCCTTGCAAGGCAGACTCTAGCCTTGGAGTGCTGGAAATTTGGGGAGCACTAGTCAACTCCCAATTGTGGGTTAAATACCACACAGGAAACATGCAGTGACTTCATTAGTGCAGATCCAGGAAAGGACGCAGAGTGATCTGCTCTACCCAGAAGCACGTGAGTAAATATGCCACACATATGTATTTACACAAACGCAGCATTAAAGGCTCGCTCAGAGCAGGGAGGAGAGTGTTGAAACCTGATTGCGGAGCAAGCGTTTCCTGGGGATGTTGTCTGTCAGTCTGTTTGTGCTGGCTGATTGGAAACCACATGTGGCTTTCAGATGTAGGAAAGGAAAAGTATTTTCAATACTTAAAGATGGGAAGTATTTTTTAAATTTATAATGCTTGACATAAGCCACTTGGGCAATCATACTATATTTCTGGGCAAATCTTTGGGCACAAATTTTTGGAAAAACTTCTAAAAACCATCTTATTGGTCCTCTCCCCCCCCCCCTTTTTTTCCTCTGACCTTCCTCTTTCAGGAATGGGGTGTGTTCTAGTCTAGTGCCCCTTATTTCTATATATCAGGGAGATGATTAGGGGGTGAAATTTATTTTCTCCCTGGTTTCCTTTTAATCAATGCCAAATCTTACTACAAAAAAAAAGTGAATGAGAAATAAAAGTCTGAAGACTGATTTTGTGAATATAAAGGTCTGAAGGTGAGTTTTTAAACAGGAGATTGAGGCCTGTGAAAAGGGAAATAAAGAAATGTAAGGAAAACAGATTGGCTGTTTATCTAATTCTCTCCTGATTAAAAAGTAAATAAAGCCACTCCACATTGCTCAGTGGTTGAGCGTCAACCTATAAACCAGGAGGTCACGGTTCGATTCCCAGTTGGGGCACAAGTGCACGTTGCGGGCTTGATCTCTAGTGTGGAGGCAGTCGATCAATGATTCTTTCTCATCATCGATGTTTCTATCTCACCTTTCCTCTCCTTTCCTCACTGAAATCAACACAAATATATTTTTAAAAAGTGAATAAAGCTTCAGAAGAGGAAATGATAGAGCATTCCAGCTGAGTGTATTAGTTTGGGAGTCAACTAGACGTAGGTCTGAAAGCTGCCCTGCTATTCAGTAATTATTTTACGTTGGTGGCAGAGCCAGTTAGGGTTCTTCAATATTCACCCTCTCTTCCTCTGAGCATGTAGCCAGATTGCATTGCCCAGCCTGCCTAGCAGTTCCATGTGGTCACATGATTGAATTCTGGCCCCTGATCATCTCCATCCTGGTCCCATGGCCAAACTACATTGGCGTGTCACATGAGAGAAAAATAAAGTTGTGATGGGTTAGGCAGCAGAAATTCTGAGGTTGTTACAGCAGCTAGTCTATTCTTACACATTTGATTAAAATTCCTAAACTCTGCTTTGGTTTCATGGATTAATACAGTGGTCGGCAAACTCATTAGTCAACAGAGCGGCAAACCACGGCTGCAGTTTGCCGTCCACTGGGTTAATGAACTGCCTTATAAGTTTACGAGGATCCCCAGGTGGTTCCTTTTACTAGTCTTTCAGCTACTTTCTTCTTCCATATACTTATATTCTCCATTATTAAAATTAAAAAAAAATCATAGTCTTCACTCTCTGATGCCCACTCTGTTTGCTAGTTGAAGAAAATTTGTAAGAAAAATAAAGTAACCTAAGAACTGTGACTCTAAGTAAGCCACCATTAGGAAGGAATAACAACCGGCTGTCAAGTCCTTAATTCAGTGTAAGATATAAGCTAGGGCAGGGGTCGGCAAACTGCGAGCCACATGCAGCTCTTTGGCCCCTTGAGTGTGGCTCTTCCACAAAATACCACGGCCTGGGCGAGTCTGTTTTGAAGAAGTGGCATTAGAAGAAGTTTAAGTTTAAAACATTTGGCTCTGTTGACTAATGAGTTTGCTGACCACTGGCCTAGGGTCTTAGGGGGCCAGACTCTGAGCAGTTATATCAATCAGAAACACAAGGTGAACTCTCGATGCTTTGAAGGTTAACACAGACCATTACTAATCTTCTAAAAAGGAATGCCACAGAGATTTTACACCAACACGCTGCACAGAGTTTCTCAGAAATACCTTCTAGACATCCGACTCTCTCTTCCAATTTCACACTCGTGCTAACCACTAAAAACCTCTCCCACGCTCTAATCCATTTGGTTTCCTTTCCATCGAAGTTATCATTGCCTTCACTCTCTCCTCCCCCTCATGGCTGTCACCCTGCTGGAGGAGCATGATGGACTTTCTGGCCCTGCCCACCAGCCAAGCCACACCACACATTGCCACGAGTCTCTGGTTTTATCATCCACTTCATGCAGGAAGGTATACACCCTGGTAAGTATGGTTCTAATTTCCTCCATCAGCTGACCTTGTAAATCATCCACATGGGATAGTGTCAGTGAGTAAAGTTCTCCATTTGCTATATGATGTAATCTAACAGCTTCTCAGTGACCCGAGAAGGGAAAAATCAGGATGGGAATATTCAGATCTTCATTCTGACAATAAGCGGTTGTGAAGAGTTCTTCACCATCAAAATAAAGCTGAGAATTTATTTCAAGACGAGGAAGGATGAATAAACCTGACCTAAGAGGCCTGGGTACAGAACACCAATCCCTGACCTCTCTGAAGGGGTGGGCAGAGCCAGCCCAACGGGAAGGGTTGGCACAGTCCAGGTATACTCGGATTGAGGGCATGCAGGAAGAAGACACTCTTGCTAATCCTGCCTTTTCCTGTGGCTTCCCATGCTACCCGGAACACGCACATAAAGATAAGGATGAGACACTGTGAAAACTCAATTTTCATGTAGGAGAGGTAAATGTAATCATCACTTCTATTACTGTAGATGGTCATGTTTATTCAGGTAATGGGCAACTGAGGTCCTGGGTGACTAACCCAAGTTGAAAATAGGACAAACCAATGACTTGGGGTCCCAGGGGAGGAAGCAACTGGGAGCAATCCAAATGCTTGTGACCTTTCACATGACTGAAATCATGGATATGAGGGATTGTGAAGGGCTTGCAATTTTGCTCTACTTCTCAGCTACCAAGAGACATGTGATGCCTGCATGACAAGGGGAGAGAGAGAGAGAGAGAGAGAGAGAGAGAGAGAGAGAGAGAGAGAGTGAGAGAGAACTCTATTACTCAGAACAGAGGCAGCGTGAGTTGTGTGTGTACTGGTTCTCCATGTCACCCAGGCCCCATGGAGGGCACTGTGTGTGCCGTGGGTGTGGGGCATATCTGAGTGATACTGAAGTTAGGAGATTCTGAGAGTAATAATGGGTTGTAAGAAAACCTACCCAAACTTTCTCCCACAGGAAGGTATTGTCTTTACTATCCTGGACAGCAAACAAATTTGCTTTTTTTCCTCTGGAGGGAGATAGTAGCTCCACCTTTCAGTACTGTTGGCTCTATAAGCATCCTTGAAAAGATAGACCTGAACAAAAGTTGGTCAGTGTCTTCGCTCCACAGATGCGCAGAAATTTGAGAGCTCCATGGAGAAATATTTCCCAGCGGTGGCGGCAGTGTGTACTGAACCAGACATACTGAGAGTCGCTGAATGGACCTGGGTCCAAGTCCAGCTCTACCGTTATTGTTTAGCAGATTTCAAGGAAGTTACTTAGACTCTCTGAAGTTCAGTTTTGTCATTGACGAAATGGGAAGGATATGTAAGGTTTCCATCAAAGTTGTAAGGGTTAAATAATATGCTCAGAGATGTAAGGGTTAAATAACATGCCCTGCAAATAGTAACTATGATTATAGATGTATATTGTATGGGGAATGCATAACATTGTTTTAAGTTTTGAAATATAGTGCTACATATTATCTTATTTTGTACTTCATATTAACATGCCATACACACACACACACACACACACACACACGCACACATGCACACATATATATACACACACATTTGTTTTAACTAGTAAAATCTAGTTAGGTTTAACTTGCTATTTAGCTTGTTGATACTGAGCCCCGCAAAGAGCCCTGACAAGAAGACAGGGTACCCAGGTTCCAAGCTGACCACAAGCCGCCTGTGTAGTTGTAGCCGGTCATTAAAACTCACTGGTCAATGCGGGTTCCCGCGACAGCGAGGAACTGACGGGTCTGTTCCAGCCACGAGGACGGTCCAGAGATGGGGGACACTGACAACACCTTGCCATGCTAGCAGTCGGCAGCTGTGCGTGGCTGCAGGCGGCCCAGGACCAAACCAGAGAGGATGGAACCTGCATTGCCACCATGTGTCCACCATCTGGATACCATTGCTGCCATGGACACATAAGGAACTATTTGACATTGAAACTGGGACTCAGAACAGTTGGACATTGAAACTGAGCCTCAAACATTTTTTGTTCTCATACAAGTATTTCCAGTATACAGAGGCAAGATATCTTTGAAGAAAAGAAACAGGGGAGAGTGATTGATATAGAGGCAGGGAGGCATTGAACAGACTGTCAAGCTACAGGGGAGAGGCTGGGGGCGGGTGCTGGGGGAGATCAACCGAAGGACTTGTATGCATGCATATGAGCATAACCAGTGGATGCAAGACACTGGGGGGGGGGGGCAGGTGGGGACATGTGCTGGGGGGGAAGGGGAGACTGAGAGGAGGGCAAAGGGGGGAAAGAAAGGAAAAGATATGTACTACTATTATATCTAAGCAATACTGCAAAAAAATAAAAATAAAATATTTAATAAAAACAAAACAAACCAAAAAAAAACCAAAAACGCTCACTGGTCAGAGAAGGAGATTGGACAAGCATTCAGCGATCACAAAAAGATGTGCTCTCAGTGCCAGGCCTGAGCAAGGGGTAGTGACTATCTGTAGAGTTGGGTTGAGAAAAATTTTGAGCCTGTATGTGGGCTCAGCAGAAAAGTGTGCCCCTGAGGACTTAGCCATACCTTCCAAGTGCAGCCATATCTTTGTTGCGGGCCTGAGTGGGGCTGGGACAGGGTGGGTTGGAGGGGGTAAAAATGTGATAGCACCCTGGTCATTGTTTTACATATAACGGTTACTAAGTTAATACGTGTTAAGTTGTTAATTGAGGAATGGAGCAATAAGGTTTTCAGAACCCTGGGTAAAGGATGAAAATGAGGAGGATGTAGAGTGATTGGCAGGTGCAGGGGTGGCAAAGAACCACTTTGCATGTCACTTTGGGATGAGGGGAGGCCTACTTTCAGTTAGGCCATGACCTCTAAGGCAGGTTAAGTACTTGTGGAAATCCCAAACTGTTATCAGGCTGTATGAACGGCCCAGATGGTCTTTTTGCAGACGGCCTGGTCTGCTGATGCTGCCTCTGGTTTCTCCTGGGCTCCAAATTACTTCTATGAAGCAGCTGCTCAAACATTTTAATGGCCACAATTAAACAGCCCCAGAGGCTGACCTTTAGACATGGCAGTGGCTAATTGAGCCAAATGCCCTGGACTCTGCCATATTTGACAAAGCCTTATAAGTCCAGTATGGCTCAATATTTTGTTTGGGTTTCCAACACACGTTTAAGGGAAAAGCTTACTTCCAATCACACTAGTAGAAATGGCAACAACCTGGGGATGAGATAAAAACTTGGAAGAAATGCCAATGTCTTTATAAGAAAAAGTTCTTATAAATGGCAAGTTGGAAGGGCTCTCAAAATTATCTAGACTTATTACATTATTATTAAACAGGAAGAGCCAAGCTTTACCTGGAAAAATGAAAAAACAAAAAACAAACAGTGACTAAGAAAATAAGAAATAAAAGGCAAAGTAACAACTGACATCACAAATCCAAAGTATTTTATGAAAATACTATGAGCAACTCTATGCCAATACATTGGATAACATGGTCAAAATGAACAAATTCCTGGTAACATACAATTCCCCCAAAACTCAATCAAGGAAGAATCAGAAAACCTGAGTAGACCAGTAACAACTAAAGAAACTGAAGCAGAAATCAAAAACTCCCAGCAATAAAAGTCCTGGACAGGATAGCTTCACAGGCAAATTTTACCAAACATTTTACTTATCCTCCTGAACCTATTTCAAAAAATTCAACAAGATGGAAGACTTCCAAGGTCTTTTTATGAGGTCAGCATTATCCTAATTCCAAAAACAGATAAAGACACTACAAAGAAAAGAGAATTACAGGCTAATATTCCTGATGAGCATAGATGCTAAAATCCTCAACCAAATTTTAGGAAAATGGACACAGCAATACATTAAAAAGACCATACACTATGACCAACCAGGATTTATTCTGGGGATGCAAGGCTAGTACAACAGTCACAAATCAATAATTGTGATACATCGCATAAGCCAAATGAAAGGTAAAAATTACATAATCCCATCAGTAGACACAGAAAAAGCAACTGACAAAATCCAGCACCCATTTATGATGAAAAAATCTCAGCAAAGTGGGAATAGAAGGCTCAGACCTCAATATAATAAAGGCTGTATGTGACAAACCTATAGCCAAAAACACACTCAATGGGCAAAAAAATTAAAGCATTTCCCTTAAGATCAGAAACAAACCAGGAATGTATGTTTACACAACTCTTATTCAACATAGTACTGAAAGTCCTAGCCACGGCGATCAGATGAGTAGAAAAATAAAGTAAAAAATATCCAAATTGGAAAGGAGGAAGTAAAAAGCACATGATATGATATTGTACGTAGAAAATCCTAAAGGCTCCCCCAAAAGACTACTAGAGTTAGTGAATGGATTTGACACAGTAGCAGAATACAAAATTAACAAACCAAAATCAATGGCACTTTTATACAATCATGAACACTCAGAAAGAAAGTCAAGCTGAAACCGGTTTGGCTCAGTGGGGAGAGTGTAGGCCTGCAGACTGAAGGGTCCCAGGTTCAATTCCGGTCAGGGGCATGTACCTTTGCTGCGGGCACATCCCCGGTGGGGGGTGTGCAGGAGGCAGCTGATCGATGTTTCTGTCTCATCGATGTTTCTGGCTCTCTGTCCCTCTCCTTTCCTCTCTGTAAAAAAATATCGATAAAAAATATATATATTTTAAAAAGAATACCATTTACCATTGCAACAAAAAGAAATAAGGTACCCAGGAATAAACTTAATCAAGGAGGTACAAGAACTTTACTGAGGAAACTATAGGACATTGAAAAAAGAAACAGAAGGAGATACAAACAAGTGGAAGCTTATGCCGTGTTCATGGGTTGGAACAGTGGCCGGCAAACTGTGGCTCTCGAGCCACTGTTTGCCACTCTGTTGACCAATGAGTTTGCCAACCACTGACCTAGACTCTCGATTCCAATAATCACAGGCTGTTGTTCCTTGTGATTAAGCCCCTATCCCAATGGTCGGCAAACTCATTAGTCAAAAGAGCCGCAGTTTGCCGACCATTGGGTTGGAAGCATTAACATCATTAAAATGTCTATACTACCCAAAGCAATCTACAGATTCAATGCAATACCTGTTAAAATCCTGTCCACACATTTCATAGATCTAGAACAAATATTCCATAACTTCACACGGAGCCAGAAGGGACCCTGAATAGCCTCAGCATTCTTGAAGGAGAAGAACAAAGTTGGAGGAATCACAAACCAGATATCAAAGTATACCATGAAGCCGTTGTAATCAAAAGAGCGTGATACCGGCACAAGAACAGGCATACAGACCACCAGAAGAGAGACCCCATTAATCGACCCACATCTCCATGGTCAATTAGTATGTGACAAAGGGGCCAAGAGAATGCAATGGAGTAAAGACAGCCTCTTCAATAAATCGTGTTGGGAAAATTGGACGGGCACATGTACTCATTTTCTAGAAAGAGAAAAAGCAAGGTAAAGAATATGTGATAGGTTTTGTGTTAGGTCATTGACACCCCTAAAAAGTCCCTCATTGTTTGGAGGATGGTCACATTTAGGAAATGGGCATGATCCGCTACCCAGTCGGTAGGAATTAACTCAATTAATTTTCTGGCATGTGCTCCTGAAATCCAGAAATGATTTTCAGTCACTACCAACTGGAGTCAAAACAAAATGTCTGCAACAGATTTCTGAAAAGGCTTATTTTTGCACTTATCTGAAGGTGGTATGTGTTTTAATTGGCAATTAAGGCATGCCTACCACACCATGGGGCCTGAGGATGGCACCTGGGAACAGGAGCAGGTGGGATACCTGGGAAACCACTCGCGCTTTTAATCTGGACCCCCACAGTAATTACACAAGGTGTGTGTCGATTTCTTCAGAAAAGCCTGAGTCCTTTCGTTGTGTTTTAACCTAACTTGTTCCCTTGACATGTTTATTCTAATTGCTATTACTTTGAAAATTGCTAAAAATATGAAAGTATGAGGGGTTGCCTTACTACTCTCCAGGGGGACGCCTGTGAGGGAAGACTAGTATATTCAACAGCTGGATTTTTTTGCACACAGGCTGACAGAGAATTGTCCAAGTTCACGTCGCAAGTAATTCATACTTGTACAGAAGACCCAACTATAAAATGTAGAGGCATGCTTTTTTACTTCAGATGTGTCGCTGACAACAGCCTGTAGAGACGTAAGTGAAAAGTTAACAAAAATGTTTCTATATTGAAATTTGC
The DNA here is from genome assembly GCA_027563665.1 of Antrozous pallidus. NCBI lineage: Eukaryota > Metazoa > Chordata > Mammalia > Chiroptera > Vespertilionidae > Antrozous > Antrozous pallidus. The sequence continues at coordinate 7,996,768 of CM050510.1, forward strand.
CTTCCACCTCATCGACTGTGGATTTATTTCGGGCAGCAGCTAACCCAGTCTTTGAGCACTAGTAGCTACCAAATCATGACACTTTCACCTGAACCAAAATAAAAGCTCCTTTGAACCTTGTTTCCAAATCTGTAAGTTAAGGATGGTGATAATATATACCTCACGCCACTATAGTGGAGATTAAATAAAAGAAATGATCAATGCATATAAATCAACCTCAAAATTTAATTTCATTTTCTTCAATAATATTGGCAAAAGGCCTGGGTAGGGTGGGTGTGGGGTGGAGAGAGTCAATAGGGAAGAAATGTAGACATCTGTAATACTTTCAACAAAAAAGATAAGTTAAGAAATAAATACAAAAACAAAAGCAAACACAAAACACCAAATATATATACACATAATACTAATATATATATATATATACTAACACACACACACACACACTAGAGGCCCGGTGCATGAAGTTTCATGCAAGAATAGGCCTTTTCCCCCCTGGCTGCCAGCACCACCTTCCACCTCTCACCTTGTCACACCAATTTGCATATTCCCTCCTTATTGGCTGTGGGTGCCACCATCTCTGTCATGGAATTATGGTCAATTTGCATATTCCGTCTTTATTAGATAGGATGTACTAGTACAGCTAGTTTTTTCAAAAAAGCCTGTGAAAGTTGTCACAGATAATTAAGGAGATACTTAATTTGTAACTATGTATTTAAAAGCATTTTAAAGAGTACGTGTAAATATTTATAGTTTGCTATATGCAGGAGATGAATTACATGTGTTTCAATGGAGACAGCCTCAGACATGCCCTCAACGAAACTCCCTTTGTTTTCCTGCGGCTGGCGATGTAGCACTCTGCCCTGTACACAGGGAATGCCGGTGCACTGCTGTGGCAGTCTATCCGGATGCTTTTGGTCAAGTGGTCCCGCAAACAGGATTGCGAGTTAGGGGTGCATTCAGGCTGCAGAGTTGGGAGTGTGGCTTTGTTCTGACCACAGGCGGGGTTTATCTCTCGTTCATCGTGGTAGATGTTCAATGTCTTCATGAGAGCAATAACCATCATTATAATAAGCATGAGGTCAGATTTATTCAAGGTGTTGGAGGCTAGCATTGCCTTTTTAGAATATATGCCTTGTTCCCCAAGACTTTAAAATATACACTGAGGATAATTTCACTTGGCTGTACTAATGTAAATGGACTTATATCTGTGGAAGAGTATGGTCAAAAGATACACTACATTCACAAAGAAATATTCAACTGTGTTCAACTTTTGCGATGACAATTTATGAGGTAATTTTCAACATTCAAGAAAAGGGACAATGTAAGAGGAAGGCCAGTTATAATACCTATGACCTCTGAGGAGAGAGGATTTTGAAAGGTATTTTAAAAAGTGATGGAAGATACTAAAAATATAATTTTAATAATCTAAGCATTAGATGACCAGGGGATAAGCCAGTGTAATCACTAACTATTTAAGTGGTGCCTAAAGCCACAACTATTTAAATCAGGGGTTCTCAACCTTTCTAATGCCAGCGACCCTTTAATACAGGTCCTCATGCTGTGGGGACCCCCCCACCATAAAGTTATTTTCGTTGCTACTTCATAACTGTAATTCTGCTAATGTTAATGAATCGTAATGTAAATATCTGTGTTTTCCGATGGTCTTAGGGGACCCCTGTGAAAGGTGTCACGACCTACAGGTTCAGAACAGTTGCTGTAGAGCCTCAGATCATAAGAAAACAGAAATATTTACCCTATGATTCATAACAGTAGCAACATTACAGTTAAATAAAAAAGTAGCAACGACAATAATTTCATGGTCGGGGGTCACCACAGCATGAGGAGCTGTATTAACGGGTGGCGGCATTAGAAGGGTTGAGAACCCCTGATTTAAATGACTTGACAAACTTGGAAAATGATCCTCAATACACGTGTCCACTTAGAAGTCTATAGTGAACAGCTTTATGCCGTGGTCATTCCTGGATATTTCGGAAAATATCGCTGTCTAAAAAAATCTTTATTTTTTTGTTTTCCTATTTCCAAATTTAGAAGAAATAAACTGGCAACATCATATTAACATATTTACATGATGAAATAAGTAGACGCAGTATAACTTTTGCAGATGGTGGGATTAGAGAATGTATACTGAACAGGAGGAAGGCCTGATATTTGAAATGTCAGTCACGACACTATTTTTGAAATAAATTTCCTGATTGTTTTTTCATTAACAGAACTGAAGTTTTTTTTATTAAAAGTGCTTCACATGTTTGTGTAGAGTATGTGTCTGCAGAGTTTTGAAAATAAAATCTTTAAAAGAAGGTGAAGTGACGGACAATTTAAGGTAAGTTTATGTGCGCATTCTATTCGTCAGGCACTTGACCAGCCATTCAGTAAAGTAGGTATTACTTTACCACTCACAATAAAGTAGGTATTAACACTCCATCTTACAGATGAGACACGGAGCTAAAGACAATAAATTCCTCTCCCAAATGCCCGTAGATAGTGAGCGAGAGAACCAGAAATCACATGTGAGTCTGTCTAAAAGCAAAGTTGACATCCTAATCTTCTTTCTAATCGTTCCCATTTTCTAACCTTTTAACTTAATTTTTCACTCTGTTCACTGTGCATGTTCAGATCCTTGTTTTCTATTCTGCCAGCCCCTTCACCTTCTTAACAGCGAAGCAATTCCAATTAACAGTCTTCAGCGGTCTCTCAAAAGAGGTGAGCTCCCGTGTGTCGCAATATTCTAGATTGTAAGTTATTTGAAACGGAGCCAACTGCAAGCACGTTATTTTTACCTCATGACAGCTGTGATACAGGAAAGGCAGCGTATTTCAAAAATAGGCATGGTAACGATACCAGCTAAACTAGCTACATCTTTACAGTCCTTATTATGTGCCACTCATTAGACCGCGCGTTCTACCCGAATTATCCCACGTGATCTCCACAAAAATCATACAGGCTAGTTATTATTTTGACCCATATTTATTTATTGAATATATTTTTATTGATTTCGGAGAAGGACGGGGAGAGAGATTTAGAAACATTGATCGTCTGCCTCCTGTACGCCCCCTACTGGGGATCAAGCCCTCAGCCCGGGCATGTGCCCTTGACCCTTCAGTCCCATAAGCCTCTATCCACTGAGCCAAACTGGGTAGGGCTTACTTGGACCCTCTTTTAAGGATGAGGGAATTGAACTTCAGTTCCTCAGGATAAGCCAGAATGTGGCGAAGAGCACGCATATGTCCACGTAGAGTTGGGGTACCCGGCCAGGACTGCTCTCCCAGGCTTCGCCTCTCCGGAGCGCCCACCCGTTTGTATGAACCGTTAGTTCTGACATGGACAGGTAGGGGGCGTTGCACGGTTTCATTTTTTTTCCCGACTCAAAAGAAACGACGCTTCCTCCAGATAAATATTCTCCAACTGTTTTAGTTTGGGGCAATGTTCAGTGTTTGAGACACACAGCTAGAATAATTGTATTTCCAGTTTCTTTTTTTTTAATTGTTAAAAAAGATTTGTTTTGTAAATTGCCTATTTTTAAAAGACTTTAAATTGATTTTTGGAGTGAGGAGGGGGGAGGAGAGAGAGAGAGAGAGAGAGAGAGAGAGAGAGAGAGAGAGAGAGAGAGAGAGGAATATCGATGTGAGAGCCAAACATTGATGGGCTGCCTCCTGCATGCCACCTACTGGGGACCAAGCCTGATGCCGAGGCGTGTGCCATGGCTGAGAACCGAGCCGGCTGGAAACCCTTCAGTACCCAGGACAATGCCCATTCACATGAGCTACCCTGGGCAAGGCCTTTCCCAGTTTCTTAAATATGATATATTAAATATTTGAAGGATTTTTCTGTTCTTAAAGGTTTGTTTCCAATCATCACCATAAAACAACTGGGTCACCTTAGAGATTGTTTTTGAACGATATGCACTCCGACGATGTTTCCGTGTGACTGATGAAAGCTTAGCGTTTTAAAACGTTCCCGACATCTCAAGGATGAGTTCGTTTTAAAATGCTTCATAGGAAAAGGAAAAGCATTTGGACTAAAACCGGAAAGGTGGCAGGGTGGGCTGGTAGCTGGTAAAAATAGGTGTCTAATTCTGGAGAAATCCATTCTTAAGCACTCCAGAGCGAGAAGATAAATAGACAACGCCCACCACCCTTTGTGGCTGATATTCTGCTGGAGCTCACAATGCCCATGTTGATGCAGAAAGTCACTGTGCGGCAACAAGCAACAGAAGCGACTTTTTCTTCTCCTCTTGCTCTTGGGATTTAATTCGCCACGTTGCCATCCGTACAGTCAGGCACACACACTCAACAAGTGCTAGAGAGGACCCAAGGCGGTATGGATCAGTGGATAGAGCCTCGGCCTGCAGACTGAAGGGTCCCAGGTTCGGTTCCGGTCAAGGGCACTTACCTTGGTTGCGCGCACATCCCCGGTGGGAGGTGTGCAGGAGGCAGCTGATGGATGTTTCTCTCTCATCGAGGTTTCTAACTCTCTATCTGTCTCCCTTCCTCTCTGTAAAAAAAAAATCAATAAACTATATTAAAAAGGAAAAACAAAGTGCTAGAGAGGTTGGAAGACGTTTGCTGGTCTAGGGACTTCACCAAAAGGAACAACAACAGCTTGTAATGATTGAAATCCAGAGTCTAGGTCGGTGGTCGGGGAACTCATTAGTCAACAGAGTGGCAAACCACGGGCCCGGGAGCTGCAGTTTGCCGACCACAGGTCTAGGTGGCCCTTCCCGCCTGATGCAACCAAAGGCCTCGCAGTCATCTTTCTTCTTCTGAGAGGCAGGCAATTAAAAGTTTCCAAACTTTACATATGCCGTGTAAAATTCTTAAACACCCTCCTTCCGAGGAGATCACTGGAAGAGTCCCAAGACTTCCTTTCAGGAAAACATCAGATTAATATTCCCGTGTATCCGAGATTGCACATCTCAGCGTCTTTCCGCGCACCTTCCATTGTTCCCCTTCGCGGTGCACCTGACGCGCATTGTGGAGCTGGCAGCGAGCCCAGACTCCCCATTTAGGAACAGTTTGATGATTTCACTTCTTCTTCTTTTTTTTCCTTCCCCAGCAGCAGGTGCTCTACTTTGTAAACAATGCCAGGCGCCATCATATTATTAGCTTTTGGATTTTTATGGCATCCTCGCCTCCCTACATATTTTGAAACTCCAGGGCAAGGAATCTTCCGGCTCCAGCTACTCAGCCTCTGAGTTTCACAGGGAAGGCAGGTTCCCGCAGATAGAGTGCTGCATTGCCATTTATAATTAGAAAGCAGAAGATTTACCTGATCATAAAATTAGCCAGTGTTTTCAGGTTTGGCTCTAATTTTATTTTTAATTTTTTTATGTTTTTTTTTTTTTTTTAGGGAATGCATTCACATCTGTCCCGGGCAGCATGCTAATTCCCCTTTCCAGTGTATCCATTTCACAGATGTTTAACCCTTCGCACCCGTTACGGAAAGGGAGCTCTCCTTTGGCTTATCTTCACTGTGAAGGCTGTAGTTAGTTAAAAGCTAGATTTTTTTTTTAAAAAAACAAACAAACAAACAAAAAACCACTTCAAAAAAGGCCAAAGCCCATGAGAACCGATGCATTCAATTGAGTTATTGTAACCATCAATAGGTATCGCTGCATGATCGATTTCGCTTCAGCAGCCAGCATGAAATAAGGAGATGGCTGAGGTGATATAATTGACCGAGCTTGTTGTCAAATGTAATTTATTGGATTCCCAGCAACGGTGACCAAACACCGGGCAAGAAAAGTCTTTTGAAAATAGCAAGTTGCTCAATATAAGTATCTGTTGAGACCAATTCAGATAAAAAATGCCCCCATTGTCCTCAGAATTTAAAGTTGTATCCCCTATAATACTATACATATATGACATTTTTTGTAAAAAAGAAAAAACCTGTTTTCTAAAATCAGTTCAAGTCACTCTTGGAAATACGGAATTAAGCGAATCTACAAGGAATTAGCCAGTTAGGGGATACCTTGCAAGAACTGCTGTGCGTTAACTGGTGAAAAACAAGAAATTATTTCCAGCCCACATCTCGGTATTCCTTCCATTTTCCACTTTCTGGGATGAATTTTAAGATAACACTCAGCGTCAATAATATTAACCCCCTCCCCCCTTCAGATTATGAGGGACTTTCCCTCAGCTAACCAAAAGGGAGAGAAATCAAGCTATTTTGATTCTGCAGCTCTGATCTTCCCCGTTAAACTGCATTTAGAGCTCCATTTTTTCCAGATCACTTCCAGAAGGGAAAGCCCCGCAGAGAACAGATGCAATAAGAGCAATACAGGGAGAAAAAAAATTAAAAATCCTTTGTTCTCCCTGCAGACGTACAACCATAAATCTATTAGCATTATTTCCCTTTCTTCTCTCTTTCTCCTCCCCCCCTCCCCCGTTTGTTTGCTCTGTTTTGTTTTGTTTTTGCATCCCAGGCCAGATCTCAAGTTCTCTGAAGCAACCCTTAATCAAGCTCCCTGAAGGCCCGCGACTGCACGCAGCAATTTCTCCCCTGCTCTCAGCACAGATGTTCCAAGCACATTCCATTACACCTACATGCCATTACAGCTAATGGCTCACTCTGATGAAGAAAGCTGCATTCTGCTCAGTGCAGCAGAGGGGAGAATTTCCTCCTGTACCGTTCGAGCCCGGCAACAACGAGATGTGGGGGGCAGGTGGTACAACAGAACTCTCTAATGTTAATTACATACTGTATTACCCCCAAATTTGGCTGGTCATTAATTATGCTAATCTACCTTCTTGAAAATGAGCGCCCATCAATGGGAACATTTGAGCAGATGACAGCAGAACGTAGTCTATTGTAGATGCTGAGGAACCTCTTGAACCCTTTGAGCCATCCAAACTATGCCGACCGGTCTTGGACATAGCTGACTTGAGAAGAAGAAGAAGAAAAAAAACGGTGTATGGCTAAACTTGGTACCCCCTCCTCATAAATATTCTGATTTTCCTGGAAATTAATAATGGCAGGAAGCAATTGCTGCAAGTCCTGGGTAGAAATGCATTTCATTATTTTTCTTAAAATGTATTAAATATAAAAAAAAATAAGTATACGATCTCAAAAAAAGGGGGGGGGGGAGCTAGTTTACTTTGCACTGAATCGAAATCGTGAGGTTCTTTTGGAGCAGGAAAGGTGGAGGGAAAGGGGAGGACAAAACTTCCCTGGCAGGGTTTGAAATTTTCATGACATGGGGAGCTAGAGTGAGTTTCTCCTCGGCATCTTCCACTGCGTTTTGACAAAGGGAGGTGAGCATTGCCTTCCACAGCCCCTACCGCCGCAGCTTGTGGTTTTGAATTTATTACCTCATCAAAGACGAACGCGAGTCTCCTCCCAGCGCCGGCTCCGGCTGGACCCTATCGATCCTAAGTGTAATAAAGTGCGCCAATCGGGGCAGGCTCTCTTTTTTGTTTTCCTCCCCGAGTTAAATACACACGAATTCAGTGCGGTTCCCTTCCGATCCGCAGACACGGACCGGGCTTCCGGAGGAAACAGACTCTCTGGTCTGGGAACAGGCTCCCTTGCCCCTCTCCGTCTCCAAGAAGCCATCATCGTGTGAACGTGGATGACAATCTGGCAGGGAGGTGCTGATCAGAGATAAATTTCACACTCTCGCTTCGAATTTTCTAATTACACCATCTGTGCCAGACTCTTCCGTGGCGGCTCTGCCCAATCTGTCAAACGCCGCGTGCCTATGGGAATGCAGAGGAGCTGAGAAAATCTCCTCGCCGCCCCCCACTCTCCCCCACCATCCATCATCACCCCCCTGATCGGGCCGGGCAGATAGATGAGTCTAATTGGGGACTGGAATGAAGTTTACAGGTTGCATCAGAGATGAGGTGTTTTTTGGGGGGGGGGGGGATGCACGACATGAGGCTGCAATTTGAATAATAGTCCCGGGGGGTGGGGTGGGGGGACCTGGCCCAGCATGTCTCCGAGCAGGCAGAGAGCAAGCCGTGCATGCAATATCAGGATGGGAGGGGTGAAGCCTGGAGAACCATTTTTGAAAGGAATCCTGGATGACAAAAGTGTCTCCTTTCATTTCTCTCTCCCTTAAAATAAATGACTGCGAACAGGCCCTGATGGGAGGCGTTTACCCTTTTATGATAATGTTATAAAACATAAGGACGAGGAGTTAGACACAGTGACCTGGTGGATGTGGCCAGATCTGTCTGAATCGAGGCCCAGCGGATAAATACGATAGTGCTCCCTAAGTGACGCAGATTAGTTCTCCCCGCCTATCCATGGCGCTCCCAATGGGATAGAATGGATTGAACACAAGAGCCACTGAAGCCTGCAAATACATGTTGAATTTTAAGATTAACTTGGATCTCTTCTTCTTTTTTTAAAAATGTAGGATTAAAAAAAAAAGTCCGTGCAAAAAGCGTATACCTATGGATGGATGAGGACAGTGGGGGGGGGGGGGGGTAAGGGCAGAGGATGGGATGGATGGGGGGGGAGGAGCTATGGGAGGGGGAAAAAAGAGCAGCACTGTAATAATCTGAGCAATAAAGACTTATTAAGTTTTTAAAAAGTCCATGAACTACCAAAGAAAAACAAAATGCCTGCCCTTTCAAACTAGAGTCATGGCATCGTAACTATTTGTAGTTATTGATTTCTCTCTGCCTCATGCCACTGCCTTTAAGTCACGTTGCCACGGATGCGAAGGTATGTGACTAAACATAATAAATCATGTCTAACTTTTCAAGGGTATGCTCCTATGTGTGTTTATCTAAAAATGTACCGCTATGACACCCGGGAGACCCATCCTGTATTTTCTCATATAAAAAGTTCTTCTAATAACAATACTTCTGCCGCCCTTGAGAAACCTGTAATCACTTTGTATCCTAGTCATGGTCAAATAAGAGAGACTATGGTAAAAGGGAAACAGGAACGTAATGTCAGACACTTGGACTCTGGACCAAGCTTTGTTCACGACTTCTCTGATCCTCTGTTTTCTATCAACGTCACTCTCCTCGTTTCAGACATTTGTGGCGTAGGCATGTAAAAGCAATCTTAAAGATTAGATAATGTCTCCACCATGACAATATCATGTTGTTAATGCCTTCAGTTACAGTGAATGGGAGAAGTATTTTCCCAAATATACTATCTCCATATCCAAACGCAGCAGTAGGGCCTCTCCTACAAGCATGTCACCCCCTGAGTAATTACATGTGGAAGAGCAGGGCTAGGTCTGACAATGCTGTCTTGCATACTGTATATGATCACAAGCTGTTTATTAAGCAGCGCTGGCATATTTAATATTCACAAGGACAGGAAAATGCTTTTTGAGTCACGGAGCAAACCAGACTGATGATGCTGACGTGACTGCATTTTAGGGAAGGAAACCTAACAACCTGTGCCTTTAGCATTTTCTTGCTTCTGAAAATCAGGACTTTGCCATCAAATATTTATGCAAACTTTGCAGTCTTTCTTTTTTTTTTTTTTTCAGATTCTAGTGTTTCCTTTTCAAATAATGGACAAGGTAAACTCACTATGGACAATTTCTCAACGACTCCCTGGTGAGGACGCGAGTAGGTAAAATGTAAACCTCTGCTTACAGAGATTGTCTTCTCCAATCTTGGTAATAAATCCATGGGAAGCTGATTTTATTGGAATTTAGAGTCTGAGTTACTAAGATGAAAATTCACTATTAGCTTCTTTCTCACAAGTATATAGACAAATATACACATTCATATATGTCACATCTATCTGCCTATCTACCTATCAATCATCTTATCTAGTACTAGTGGCCTGGTGCATGAAATTCGTGCACATAAAAAGGGAAATAATTAGAGGGAATGTGTTAATATTGCTATTTGCCCTTTCTCTGTAATAGAAGTATGAGAGATGATAGGAAATTAGTAAAATGTATATGAAAATAATATATGAACTTATTAATAAATAACAATAACAAGATGATATAAGAACAACAAAGAGATGATATAAAAATAACAAAAACATCATGTGAAAACAGCAAAGCTGCCACCATGGGGCAGCTCCAAACACTCCAGCGGCGGGACTGAGGGGCCTGGGTGCCGCCATCTTTGTGACAGAGTGATTGTTAATTTGCATATTACTCTTTTATCAGTTAGGGTAACTCGAATATTTAGAGAAATGTAAAAAGAGCATTAAAGATTATCAAGTTATAGCCCAGAGACTGGACATACAAAGAAAACGCTAAAAAAATCTATTTTTTTTCCATTGAAGAGTAGAAAGATGAGGAAAAAATTAAAACCGGTATTCAATTTCATTAGGAGTTATTGCCCATGGTGAGTAAAAAAAGGTGTTTTTCATATTAAACCTTCTGAATATCCTAAAGTGGGCATCTGTGAAGGTTCCATTCAGTAAATGTTGTCATTGAATTACTTACTCACATCACCTGCTAACATGTGAAGAACATTGGATATTAGCAGAAGTTAATTATTACCATTCAACAGCATAGAAGATCTAAAACCTATCTTTGGTGGTCTTCTTTATTCTCATGAATTCTTAGACAACTACAAATAAAATATTAATAAACCCTATGCATTTTTAGAGAAAGTAAATGACCATTTCCATAATTATTTGCAGAAGTGCACATTTCTAGAGTATTAACTTCTCTCCATTCTGCTTAAAGAACATCTCTCTATATAAAACCCTAATATGCAAATAGACCAAATGGCGGAACAACCAAACAACCAAATAACTGGTCTTTATGACATGTGCTACCCACCAGGGGGTGCACGCAGAACATTGTGGGCATCGGCAGCAGGCTTTAGAGCACGAAACAAGGTGGGCATTGGTCATGGCAAGATGGTAGAGCAGGTGAGCAGGAGCATCACACCAAGGCGGTGTGCCAGTCACTGTCATCAGAGCAAACCTCTGGTGGTTACTGAAAATTCTTTGCTCCTGTGTGCCATGGTCCCACCTGGCGCTTGCGCCTGCTACCAGTGCCAGCCCTGCTCATACCTGCTGCCAGCACCTGGCATTGTCCACTGGTGCCAGTCCCAATTGTCCCTCAGGGATTCTCCACCTGCCCCTGCTCCTGAGGGGCAATCGGGGAAGCAGCTGCCACTCACACCCACCCTGCTTACACCTGCTGCTGGTGCCCCCAATTGTTCTGCACCATCAGTGGCAAAGGGAGCAGCAGTGGCAGGAATGGGGCTACCAGCAGACAGGGAACTAGGGGCTGCAGAGGGAGGGCCAGGCGGGGGCATGGAGGATGGGCCAGAACCCACCCCTGTGCCCATTGAAGCCTCGTGACCCACAGTTCCTTTTAAGGTGTACAAATTCTTGCACTGGGCCCCTAGTTGGCTATAAAATAGGTCTGTTATAATGAATAATCTTCAAATTTAAAACTGAACTATTGCAGGTGATGCTTTACTTATATGAATATTTTTTTCCTTGATACATATTAGCTAGATCTTTAACACCTCTAAGATATTTACAACGTAGTCTCAGGTTCGAAAATACTCATGTTTAGAAAAAGATCTTTGAGAAGTTCACTATTTCCTTTTATCACAAACCCCTTAAAACATGAAATGCTTTACATCTTTTCTAAATCCACAGATAAAGCTAAGAAACTAGCTGATTGTTTTGATGAAGGAAAAGGATGTAGAGACTTGGGAAAATCAATAACAGTTTCTTAACCCTTCACAGGCCCTTCTGCAATTTGGTGTCTGCCCAAACACCCACTTCCATGTCATGTTTCCATTAAGCACTCAGAACTAAAAATAAAGTAAATCTATCACAGCTTTGTAACCCAGTCCAAGGAATCATGCATTCTTATTTCAGTAATGCTTCCATGTATAAATATTTTAAGATTAAAGATTATTTTGTGTTTTCTGGCTCACTGAAACTCTACAACTAGAACTATAATATTTACAAAAAGAAGAGTAACATTTTGGGCCAGTATTCACAGAGCTGTCTCCTAGATAAGGCATTAAAGATGGTAAACCTCCAGCTTCACCTCCATCATCCTGGAAACTAAACGGGGAACAGCCCGACTGCCAATTCTATTTTGTCTTGATCCCTGTCCAATCCCACCCCAACCTATGTTTCACACCCCATTTAGAGCAGGCTTGGAGGGACACCCAAAGATTTGGAAATAAGCTCAAAGCTTACCCAGACTCTCCAGACATCAGCAGTGTTAAAAACAGGACTTTTAAAAATAACGTTTCCTGCTCTTCCTTGCTTCTGGTCAAGCCAAAAATTCCATACAAACTGCTGTTCTCATGGAGTTTTGGCACTTCCTCTGCAAGACACAGCCAGAATCTGGAGGTGCAAAGGGAGTGGAAATTAAAACTGATTGAAAAGTTTCAAATCAAGACCACAACAAATGTTAGGAGAGCACATCTCACGGGGCTAGCGTTCCCAAGAACACCAAGTATAAGAGCATAGTTTCCCTAATTATATAGTTGAAGTCCAGCCAACCTCCCCATAATCCACTCTCGTCATGGGCGTTTTAATTAGAATATATGGGGCATCCATGTAGATTCGCAACCAGCAACTTTCCATTCAATCCAATCTATAATTTAAAAAAGTTTAAAAGCACTCTTTACAGCTGAAGGCGTTGCTTACTGCAACCAAACCCGATTGACTAGTAGGAGAGTAAGGATAAAAAAAGAAATACTTTCTACAAGTGATCTGACTTAAAAGAAATAACATTTTTTCATTGTTTAAAGTATTACAAATAATAGTACACATGTCTCCTTTCTTTCTCCCCCATGGATCTCCCCCCGGCCTCCCCTACCCCCCAGCACATGCCCTCAAATGTCCCCCCCCCCCAGTGTCTTGTATCCATTGGTTATGCTTTATATGCATGCATACAAGTCCTTCGGTTGGTCTCTTATGGCCCCCTGCCCCCCCACCTTCCCCTGCCTTCCCGCTGTAGTCTGGCAGTCTGTTCAATGCTTCTTTGCCTCTGTATCTAAGAAATAACATTTTTAAAAGAGAATGAGATTTAATCATGTAAGTGCAGATGGCCCCTGACTTAACAATGGTTCGATTTAGGATTTTTCAATTTTACTATGGTGTAAATGCAATACAAGTTTAGTAGAAACTGTGCTTTGAGTTTTGAGTTTGATCTTTTCTCAGGCTAGCAATATGAGGTAAGATACTCCCTCACGATGCTGGAGAACAGCAGTGAGCCACAGCTCCCAGGCGGGCACGTGACCACCAGGGTCAACAACCATACTCAATAGAATCGCCATTGTGTTAGATGACTTTGCCCAATGGTAGGTGAATGTAAGTGTTCTGAGCAGGTGTAAGGTAGGTAAGGCTAAGCCATCACGCTCAGTAGGGTAGGTGTGTTAATGATATTTTCAACCTATGATAGGTTTATTGGGATGTAAACCTATCATAAGTCCAGGAGCGTAATTTCAGACAGTGATAAAATATAGTAATTGAAATGTAAAGTTAGCATACTAATGGGTACTTAAGGATGGAAATGGAGATTAGTAAAACTTTTTATTTTCCAAGGTATTCTACAAATGTCCCCCATTCACAGACACTTTTGTTTGAAAATTTCATTATATTAATGGTCATTGTTTGGTGAACCTATTGATTTATGAAAGCACTGTTTGATGGGATGATAAAAAATGGGCAGTTAAAATTATAGCCACTCTTGGTATATTTTTTAGTCAGAAAACTTTATTCCCTACCTAGATTGTTTTCTTTCAAATGATTTCCTCTTTACATATAGATATGATCAGTTTTTATAACTATCATTACTGGGGATGTGGTCCTTGTTCCACTCCTATCTTCTATATTCTTTTTAAAAAATATATTTTATTGATTTTTTACAGAGAGGAAGGGAGAGGGATAGAAAGTTAGAAACATCGATGAGAGAGAAACATCGATCAGCTGCCTCCTGCACACCCCCCACTGGAGATGTGCCTGCAATCAAAGTACATGCCCTTGACCAGAATCGAACCCAGGACCCTTCAATCTGTGGGCCGACGCTCTATCCACTGAGCCGAACCAGTTTTGGCCTATCTTCTATATTCTTGATGGAATCTGCCCTTTCCCAATGTACCCAGAATGCCCTTCACTCAACGTTGGAAATACTACAAGTGATCTGACTCACAGAAAATGGGTAAAACTTCAGTTTACTGTTTTATAATCTATGCTCCCATTTTAGCATTTATTTTATAATAATCCCCCCAGTAGATACAGCTCAATCTAAAAGAATGGAGAAGGTGCTATTTTGTATACGAAAATATTGCAACCATCGATGTCGAAGTATCTAAAAAGGGTCTCCCCTAATTTTCTATGGACAGATGTATGCTCGCCCAAGAAATACTGAAAGCTGTGGGCGCCCTGAGGAAATTGCTGTCACTGTGGGCAGTAGATTTGGAAGAATGTAGCATGTCCCAAGGTAGATTTCTTCTCCTAGACTCCTTCTCTGGGTGTCATAGCTTCAGATCTTTGGATTGTCAAGAGATGTAAGGAAGTTAGGCATGACTCTTTCCCCTGAAGGATCTCTGTAACCAGCAGAGTAAACAAGGAATTTAACCATCCAGGAGAACTACGAAGCTGTCTTCTATGCAGGCAGTCACATACCGTCTGGCTCAAAGGTCAATATCTAGGATTCTTTGCCTCAACTCTTCGTCTTGCAGTTACCTGATACATCCCTGCGGGAGCCGGGCCCTTACGATAACCTGAGGGCAGGCCAGCTGTGCCCATCAAAACCATTCAACAACGTTCCTTGATTGTCCTGGATAGCTGCCCAGATGTTCTTCCATTGCCGTCTACACACACAACCACCTTCGCTACCATCTCTCCTATCTTCGACTTTGATTTTTATTCCCCTTGCTTTTAATTTTTGGTTTTATTGGTAAACTTTAGTTAATACTCACCTGGGTGGATTTTCTCATTCAAGGTACTCTTGGCCAGGATACTCTGCTTTTGCTGGGCTCCTGGGTCTCAACTCTTAGCTCTGTCTGTTATCTGGTACCTTACCCCAAACCCCAGGGTCCCAACCAAAGTAATTCAAAAAACAAAATGGTATCAATTAAATTCACACACACACACACACACACACACACACACACTCACACACACACTCACACACACACACACACTCACACACACTGACACACACACACACACATACACACACACACACACACACACACACTCACACACACACACACACACACTCACACACACACACACGAGAAACAGTAATATTTCTCCAAACTTGCCTATTGTACATTGAGTTACTTTTATTGTTCTGACTTACATTTTGGTTATCTAGGCATGGAAGGAAAGTTGGATTAAAATAAAGACCAAAGGCAAAAGAAACAAACAAAAAACCCGAGTTAGATGAGATATAAGTACCACAGGTGCTTGCTTTAAGAGGAGGAGTTGGAATTTGTTCTGCCGGAAGCACAGTTGTGTTGAACTGAAAGTGTATGGAACACTTTCTATATGGCTGACACTGAGCTGATCAGTGATGTCTGGGGATGTGGTCCTTGTTCCACTCCTATCTTCTATACTCTTTTTTAAAATATATATTATTGATTTTTTACAGAGAGGAAGGGAGAGGGATAGAAAGTCAGAAACATCGATGAGAGAGAAACATCGATCAGCTGCCTCCTGCACCCCCCCCCCACTGGAGATGTGCCTGCAACCAAAGTACATGCCCTTGACCAGAATCGAACCCAGGACCCTTCAGTCTGTGGGCCGATGCATTCGTGATGTCTTTCTCTGTCTTTTCAGATGGATGATTAAGTCCATGTGCATCTCTTTTCACGTGGGCTAGGCTATGCCTCCTTTCCTGTAGGTGCAACAAAGCTCTGCTCTGTAGTATTCATCAAGTGTCCACATCGGCATAACACCTTGCTGCCAAAAGGGACAATAAAAGGCAAGTGAAAATGACAAAAGGCCTTGTCCCCCGGAACTTTACAATCGATAACTGATGGGTGGAGAAGTATGGGAGGGGGACCCGGCCCTCAAATACATACTTGGCAAGCGGAAAGGTGAACAGAGACCCAGAAGCAAGGCGATCCAACCACAGGATCAGTTGCAACGGAATCCACAGGGTTTGCCTCTGAGAACAACCAGCTAAAACTCTGTCACTGTGAAGGAGCGAGGGGGGCGAGGAGGGTGTAATGCTTTTAACCTGGACAAGGACAATCTACCCAGCATTAGAGCTGCCCCGTCTCCTTCCTCATCCGCTATCAGTTGTCTTCCATCAATTTGAAGCAAGGCTTTTAATCAGCTGTCAAATTAGTGAGTTCTTCTGCTCCTCTGAGTATTTTGTTTAGCTATCATGTCACTCTTTGCTGTTTCACTCGCTGTGCATGTGTGTTGAGAGGATTGGGGTGGGAGCCAGGCTTTCAGTCACGCAGGCCACCTCAATGCATACAGCGATGGAAAAGTGGCTCAGACATCTATTTCAAAACGACTGTACTTTTAAATAATGTTTCAAAGTAAAATAAAATGAGGAGTGGAGGCATGGTAAGGTGATTTCCACAGACAAGAAAAAGACATTTCTTTATATTGCAAAGTTTGGACTAACAGTAAATTAGTATAAATTGCTGACTTGGCTTCTTTCAGTTCAGCTTATGAAATAATAACATTCTGTATAAGGACAAAAAGTGATGTGATATGTAAGGCTATGCATGAAATGGCTAACCTATATTTAGATGGTCTGAAGGCCAAGAAAGTAAAGAGGGAGAGGGGATATTCGCTGGGGAATCTTCCACTGTAAATGCATTAAAGTATAAATTAATGGTGGAATCATCTTAGCCATGACATCACGTAAGGACTATAAAATCTGAAAATAAGACAGTTACTTTTGGAAAATTTTAACCGTTTTCTTGCAAACAGCCTGGCGGATTAGTATTGCATTCACATACATACATTCCTGTGCGATTGCTTACTCCAAAAGGAATTTCAGTTCTATGAGGTCGTGGGCCTTGAAAATATTATCTTCTTTCTTCTCAGTAGAATTTTTCTTTTCAAGGATGCCTTATCCCTTTACAGCTTATCACCCAGAGAGAAAAGTATTGAAAAAGAAACAGTTCCTGTCCAGCGTTGATGTCAAACTCTGCTGAGAAAATCAACAGCCCCGCTCGTCTAAAAACCCTCTCACACTCTCCCTTACTCTGGCGGATGTCCCCCTGGGCATTGAAAATGACATGTGTGTATTATGTAATTACATCGTCCAGGGCTTTATGCAGCTCGATTGCCTATTTTCTTGCCTTTCTCTGGGCCTACTCATTAAAACTACATGCTACGTACGTGTCCAATAATGAAACCCGAATTGCACCAAACACGAAACCCGGACATGCAATGTGTGGAAACGAGGCCGGAGCCATTTGAAGGGATGCACTGCAGGACGGGAGAGATGCGTGTGTTGTTATGGGCCGAGGAGGTGCTTCAGGCTGCTCTTCCACATCTGGGGCTGTGTCACCGGCCTTTCTCTCAGAATCCAAAGCAAACCTGGATGCGTTTCCTATTATCCTGCTCACATCCCAGGGAAGGTGGGGGTAAAGGGAAGGAGGTGGGGGGGGGGTGGCGAGGGGAGGGAGGTTGCTGTTGGTTTACAGATCATCCGAACACCCACGGGATGCTTTTCAAAAAATCCAGACAGAATTCAAAACATAAACATCCTGCATCCTTTGTTGTTTCCATACATCACTTGCCTCTTTAAAAAGAAAAAGACTGACAAATTTTTTTTAATGTGTGACTACAGTGGCAGAGAGTGGGGGCCAACAGCTCTCTGGCTGGCTTTCCATCTCGTCCCCTTAGCGAAAACAGTTAACTAGGCACCGGTGAGAGAGTCTGCGACTGCACGCCCAGAGCCGGCGCCAATGCCAAGTGCAACGCCAGATGTGGGCGTGCGTTCCGGAGCAGCATCAGCAGCCCCCGCAGCCGCCACAGCCATTAATCTCCAGGCCTCTGGGAGCTCCCGGTAGCTGTAAAAGCCGGCCCTGCCAGGGCTGCATCAGATAAAGCTATCAATGCATTGTAAAAAAAAAAAAAAAAAAAAAAAAAGACACAAAACCTACTTCATGGGCTGCGCTGATCAAGCAATTACAGCCATTGACTACATTAAGCCAAGGGAACCGTGGGGTGCCCTATAAAATCGACTGCCAACTTGAATAATCAATAGACTCCATGTAGAGTAAATTAAATAACCGAAAAACTATTTGGGACGAGCCGAAGTTAAAAAGCTAATCAGGAATCCCTCATCCATGGCAAAACCACACTGCCTCCCAAAGATGGTTAGGTTGGGTCTCATTCTTATCCCCCGGGGGGTCATGGGATGGCCATCCGCTTGGGGAAGGGGAGGGTCTTCCCTCTTCTGTGCTGCTCCTTTATCGCTGTCTCTTTCACAGGAATGCTGTTTACAGCCCACTGACATGCTCTTGCTGCCATCCCTAGCTGCATGCACACCCAGAGAGGGCAGGTTTGTGACTGAAAGCCAACATTCTGGCCAGAGGCATTCAGGTTTGACATGGTTCCCAGGAGCATCGGGGATTTTTGCTTCTATATTTAGAATAATTTGGGATTTGGGGAGTTGTAATTACTAGATTTTATTTAAAAGAATGCCATTAGGACAAGAGAGAGAGCTGCGTAAAAGCCCTTTTTAAATATTTGGCTGCTTTACCTGGTCACCATTTTATTTTATTTTAATTTATTTTTAAAAATATATTTTATTGTTTTTTTTACAGAGAGGAAGGGAGAGGGGTAGAGAGTTAGAAACATCGATCAGCTGCCTGCTGCACACCCCCTACTGGGGATGTGCCTGTAACCAAGGTACATGCCCTTGACTGGAATCGAATCTAGGACCTTTCAAGTCTGTAGGCCGATGCTCTATCCACTGAGCCACACTGGTGAGGGCTACCTGGTCACCATTTTAGCAGATGGAGCAGTCACAACCAAATTCCACATTTCCTTCCCCATAAGCTATTTCTGTTGTTTGTTTGTTAGCTTTGTTATTTTTGTTCCACTGGAGAGTAAACATATTCAGAAAAACAAACATTAATTTATACTTTATGTTACTGGTGCCAAGAAAAGTGTGCATTACTTTGTAAGAAATTATTTTTTTCATTTACACAGACACATTTATGTGTTTTGTTTAGCGCTAAAAAAAAAATAAACAAACACATTTATAAACAATTTCCTTATTGTCTTTTTAGAAAATCCAGAGAGAAAAAATGATAGAAATATGAAAATAATTTTTCCTCATATGCATTAAAAGAAAAAAAAAACACACCACCCAAGTCATTTAATGGATTTCCTTCATGATTAAAATGTAATGATAATAATTCCAGAGCTCAGAAGTAAGTTAGCTGGTAGCCATATATCTGGACAGAATTGGAAAAATTACCAAGATTTATGTGTGCTTAACAAAGATACTTCCCACCATAAGAGGAAAAACAACAATCAAACCATTATGGCAGAGAAAATACAATTTTCTTTGTAGTCCAGCCTATTTCTGAAAACAATATATAACAGTAATAATACGAAGACATGGCGCTGATGAATGTCATTAAGCAGGCATTATTGCCCTTCCCGCTGAAGGGAAGATCACCTGATCTGATGAGCAATTTGCCTATTAAAGAAAGTAATATTGAGGTATATTTAATATGGCATTTGAATGAACTCTTAACGACATTCAAGCTCTTTGGAAACAGGTAGTGAAGAAACTGCAGGATGAATTTGAAAATAATTGTCCGTAGTAAGGCTTCGTGAACCAAGCTCTCTAGGAAATAACTGAGGGGCATTATTTTTTAACACGCTGATGGGTTTTGTCGAGCCTCCTACATTGGAACACAATAAATTAGTTGTCAATAAACAGCCTGTTTTAACAACACTCTGCTTCTTTTCCTATTAAAGCTAATAAGGACAAAATCCTCTGAAACGGTGTATTCAATGAGCAAACTTTATTCAAAAAAACTGCACAAGGAAAAGGAGAAAATATGATGAACTAAAGAGGGTTATGTGTCACAATAAAATTGTCCAACTTGTCTGCTGATGAGATGATGATGTTGCTCATAAAAGCAGGAAGAAAGTGTGGCTGAGCTCTTGATAAAATGTCTTCTTGAAAACTATTGTGTTTACTTCGTATTAGATTCTGAGCTCAAATAGATCTTGATTGTTGAAAGCTTGGGTATTTAAAAGCTTTAAGATCATCAATTGCATTACTCATAATTTCCACATCTGCCTTTTCTGGAGAGAGAGAGAGACAGAGAGACAGAGAGACAGAGACAGACAGGCTATTATAACAGCCTCCCTGAAACTTGATTACTCCGAGTCTCTGTTACAACGTGCACTTGAAATGCTGTTAAGATATGAACCTCACTGCAATGTTTAGTTATGTGGAACTGCTCCTGCATGGCTAGAATCCTATCTAATAAAAGAGTAATTAGCAGATTGACCATCACTCCAACACACAAGAGGGCTGCCTCCATGTGGTCAAAGATTCTGCCCCCATGTGGACACAAGATGGCCACCACAAGATGGCCAGCAGGGGAGGGCCTTTGGAGGTTCTAGGCCCTGCAAGGGAGGGCAGTTGTGGGCAATCAGGCCAGCAGGGGAGGGCAGTTGGGAGGGACCAGGCCTGCAAAGGGAGGGCAGTTGGGGATGATCAAGCCTGTAGGGGAGGGCAGTTTGGGGTGACCAGGCCAGCAGAAGAGGGAAGTTGAGGGCAAATAGGCTGGCAGGGGATCAGTTAAAAATCAATTAGGCTGGCAGGGTAGTGGTTAGTGGGTGATTAGGCTGGCAGGCAGGAGCAATTAGGGGAAATGAGGGAGGCAGGCAGGTGAGCAGTTTGAAACCAGCAGTCCTGGATTGTGAGAAGGATGTCCGACTGCCCATTTAGACCTGATCCTACCAAGATCGGGCCTAGATAGGCAGTCAGACATCCCTAGAGAGGTCCCAGATTGGAGAGGGTGCAGGCTGGGCTAAGGGACATCCCCTGCCTCCCATGCATGAATTTCATGCACCGGGCCTCTAGTTTGGTAATAACAGAAATAAAATGTCAAAAGACCTGCCAAATGAGCTGGGAGAAACAGAGGGCCACCTCAAAACCTAGACCCCGGCACAGCAAAGGAAAGCTTGCCATTTCCAGTTACCCTGTTGTACCTTCCTACTCAAAATTCGCTTTGTGGGAGCTAACACACATTTTGATTTAAACAAAATACTAATTAAAATGACCATTTGGCTATGTTTTTGCTAGGTAGAAGCTGGCTGTGGGAAGTAAGAATGGAGAAGATTCTCATCGATTGTCAGTTGTTGCCAAAGCAGCACAATCCACCCCCTCACGCCACCCCCTGCCTCTGCCCTTGAAATACTTTGTTTCTTAATTCCTAATAGAGAGGACATCTTAGGGGTACTTTTCACAATCTCCTGAACATTTGCTCTGTATTCAAGGTTCAGGAGTCCCCCCAGGAGTAGTTTAAAATAACCAGCTCAAAGCACAAAGTTGCACACATAAGTATGTGTTTCATTGGATCGTACCCGCTCAAGGAATGGAGCATGGGATGGTCACATAGTTCATGACCTGGGAATCCCAGGTTCAATTTTGGATAAAAATTCTGTATTCCTTTTGATTGGGGAGTTTTTTTTAAGACGCAGGTTTGCATATACACATACTCAGATACACGCACATGCACAATTATCAACACGTTTTCTAAGAAGTACAAAAACAGCATATTTGAATGCCACATTGCAAATCTTGGAAAAGAGGGTGAGGAGAAGACTAAGGGGGTATTTTTCTAAAAAACTTACTTCTCTTGGAGAAAAGTCTATTCTCTGCAATTATATGTTTTAAATAATACTCCCCTTCCCTCTGTAAATAGCTCTGACATCACAATTGGAGAAGATGGAAGGTGTCATGTACTAGCTATTGAACACAACAGCTAGTGAATGGTTTGGGTATCCACCCCCAAATTTTAAAACATTTATTCCAAACGTATATGCGCCCCTATGTTCATTCTGGCATATTCACGGTCGCCAAGACAAGGAAACAACCAAAGTGTCCCTTGATAGATGACTGAATAAAAAAGATGTGATATACAGGAATACTACTCAGCCATAAGAAAAGATGAAATACTGCCATTGGCATCAACATGAGTGCGTCTTGAAAATGTCATGCTAAGAGCAATAAGCCAGACATAAAAAAGAACGACACGATTTTACTCATACTCATATCCTATATAACAAAGATGTAATATGCAAATGGTTATTACATCATGAAGCATAATGATCGACCCTGTAATGACCGGATCATGGATCAGCAGGAGGGTGGGGCAGCAAGCTACAAGCGGGCAGCAGAGAACTACAGGAGGGGGCAGGTCATCAGCTATGGGGGGGACAGGGCAGCAGGTGGAGAGCTATTGGAGGGTGGCAGTGAGTTACCGGCAAGCTACTGGTGCATGGATTTGTACACAGGGCTCCTAGTGCTATACAATAAATGCCCAGCAATGGAATGGCAGAATGACCAGAATGACTGGTTGACCAGTCACTATGACGCTCATTGACCACCAGGGGGCAGACACTCAATGCAGGAGCTGCCCCCTGGTGATCTGTGCACTCCAGAGGGGCAGGTCCACAGCTGCTTGGCTGACCAGGATGAGTGGTACTCCCACAGTGGGCTGATCCCCATAGGCCACGCCCCCTAGCAGTGCATGAATCTCATGCATGGGGCCTCGAGTGTGGGATATAAAACTGAAAGCAAAATATTAACAAACAAGATAAACAAAAACTCATAGACACAGGTTCCCAGAGGGAAAAGGGGGCAGGGGTAGTTAAGGGTAAAGGGAGCAACTATGTGGTGATGGAAGGGATTTGACTTTTGGTGATAAACATACAATGGAATATACAGGTGATGTATCATACAATTGAACCTACATAATTTTGTTAACCAATGTCACCGCAATAAATTTCATTAAAAATGTGTTCAATTATCACCATCACATTTTAAATGCCAATAATAAAGTTACGGAAATTTAAAAAAATTATTTCAATAACCATTATGATTCTGATTCTTGAATTACTTTTACTTAATTCCCTTCAGTTGACAGTCTGGCTTTTCTCTGCCCACCTTATTAGTAGAGAATTTGCTACTTCTCTAGTCTGTCTGTTTCATTTATGAACTCAGAGTCTCAGAAAGTTCCTCTTGATAGCTGCCCTATGCTTTCCCAAGTTCATCATTGGTTTGACAGGGATAGGCCAACTTTCTCTTTTTTACTGGTGCCTTTTAAGTATTGATAGGAATGAATACGTCACTATCTGAACTGAGTCCTTTTGCCAATTAAACACTCCATTTATTCACCAACTGCTCATGTCATACCAACGGCCACTTTGTTTTGGTTACCCTTCTCTTAACAAGTTTGCTTCAATTTGTCTATATTTTTGCATTAGTCTATTACTAATTTCTGCTCATTTTTTCTCTTTCATTTTTAAGCCAAAGTTAATTTTCTTTAGGACCCGAGTTCTGTAAATATCTTCACTCAAACTGTGGCAAAAGGCATCCAGATATACATGGCCCATTGTCCCTAGAATAAAAAAATGTGGCATTTTATAGACATCATTATCGGAAGTGAGAAAAAAATTATTTTTCCAGGTTGGATTTTCAAAGAAAATATGTGTTAATTTAGTAGAAAAGCACTAATTTCTGAGTCCAAGGAACCTGTTTTGAAATGTGTTTCTATCCCTAGTAGTTACAGTGCTAATTCTTTTAAACCTCAGTCTTCTCATGGGTAAAACGGGGAAAATACCTATTTGCAGGGTTATTTGAAGAATTGGAAACATGAGTCAACTGTGAAAAACAGAGCTAAGCCCATAATCAATAATAAGAGTTTCTTTGCTCAGGGAGTGAAAGAATTGTTTCTAGATTATATTGCATAATGATGCAAAATTGGGGAAAACCAATAGAGGTACTGTCATTAAGAACTACTTACACTGATTACACACTTTCAGAGTATGGCTTTTGCCCACTAACAACAAATTTAAGACCATCAATCATTTCACAGAGATGGTTCCACTGAGCTTACCCAGCATCACAGTTCTATACCCTGCTCTGCATTTGGCGTCAACAATACAAAGGTGAAGAGACCATGATGGGCTTTCTGTCTCCAGAACATCCCCAGTCCTCGAACACTGTGAATTTTGCATCAGATTTTTTCATCAGTTTAATGACAATTGTGCTGAAATAACTCCTGTAGTCTGGGGATTTCTTTTATTGTATTTTGTGCTTTTTGTTTCCTTATATTTTGGAGGGAGGCAGGGAATACATTCTGAATAAAGGACTTCAATACAAAACATTGAATAGTGGTTTTTTTATATAATGCAGCTGAGAAATAATTCTATGGATATTCCAGGCAGAAATACTTCCTATCCTTAGTGATAAAGCAGCATGTTATGAGATCATGCTGTCACAGAGTCTCACTGTTGTGTATTTTTATCTTCTCCACCCTGGATTCTTTATACGTGGCATGCTGATTTTAACATTATTTCCACTCTGTTAAAAGACAGTGTCAAATAAAATTAGTCCTCTCAACTCTGGGCTATAACAATGTCTATACAAGTGTACATAGTCTTTATTTAATTTATTAGCTACATTTGTGCATATGTATCTTTATAAATCATAATGAAAGCCCTAATGCATTTTAGAATCCAGCCGCACGTGAAGACTTCTAAAATAAGGCTCTCTTCTGAATCAAGCCTCACTTAAATGGGAGGGAAAAGGAGACATACAGCCTTGCTAGGAGAGATTTTATTTGAAGATGATGGAAGATTGACCAATGCAGGAAAAAACTTGTTACTGCTACATGAACTGTATCATCTTAGGGTGAGGCATTTGCTTTGTATTCATATTCTGCTGTTGTGTTTGTCTGTGTGTGTTCCACGTGACAGGAGTAAGGCAAGAAGTCATACTGCAAACCAAAGAAACAGAGAAATGGGCGAGAGGTATGCATCCCCTTCATAAGCATAAACATTGTAAGGGGCTCTTTTACACAAGGCCAGTGAATTAGCAAACCGAAGGAGAAAGTTCTGCATCAACGGCACGACTGGACACCGGCTCAAACTCTGTATTTGTAAGGTAGCTGACAATCACTTAGAGGGGCCAGAGAGAAAAAAGCTCTACTCTTCCGTGTGTGTTTGGCAAGTAACCGAACCAGTGGGCTAATCAGAGCTGAACAAGCGAACACATAAAACCCAGCACATTACACCCCTCACGGCCTCAGGCAAAAGCAGCTAATGAAGAATAGCGGTATGAGAAGTGAGTTCAATTCACACTTCCATGCTCAGCTCTGTCTCCCCAAACCCCCAGGCTCTGGACTAGATGTTCTGTTTCCTGCTCGAGATCATGGGGCTCTGATTCCAGGATAAGCAAGTCAGTGTCCCATACGGCTGAAGCTTTGCTTTCTTGGAATTTCCTCTGAAGCTTTTGTTCCACCAAGCATGGTGACATCTTGCTTCCTTGGTTTCCTAAGGCTGTCTTATGATTATGCGGCAAGTCAATGGCGTTGAACAGCTCATCCAAACTTTAAGTCTCAGGGCTCCTCTTCCTTGACCAGTCCGTAAACCTTTATTATATGTTGTAATATGGGTAATACGTGTGATATGAAAAAGCAAGGTATGCATCCATGGACAGAAAACCAAACCAAAGAAGCACAACATCTATGTCTATGCGTGCACAGACTGCCACAAGTAAGTATTTTCTGCGCGTTTGGAAAAAATGTTATTGTAAGCCAGAAAACAGAATCGGTATTAGGCTTTTTTGTTTTTTGTTTTTTTGCTTAAACTCAGTTTCCCCCCCCCCCCCCCTCACTTTTGTTTTTGTTTGTACCTGAGTTTAGCTGGGTAATCCCCACCACTCAGTTCTGTAAGTTAGAAACCAGGGTTCATCGCTGCATTTTCCTTTCAGCTCATTCCTACAGCCCATCACTTCCATCACGTGTCTCTTTTCTGGCCCCTCTTCTTTATTCTGCCATTGCTGGCTTATTTTAAGTCCTCAACATTTGTCTCATCTCCTGAAAACTTCTCAAAGTCCCTTTTCTGACCAGTCTTTTCTCATTCCATTGCCTCTTCTGTCATTTCCTTTTTCCTAAAAGTCAACTCTGATTATATATTCCCCTTACAATAAATTTTTGCTGATTTCTACTGCCCATAATAAAGCACAAACATCTTAGCAAGTTATATTGAACCAGAAGACGGGTGCATGAAAATTTACGCACTGGAGGGGGAGGGCCCTCAACCCGGCCTGCCTCCTCTCAGTCTGGGAGCCCTCAGGGGTGGGAGGCGACCCAGCAATCAGGGAAGGTGATGCCCCATCACCCCTCTGCTGCTGTCACTGTTGGCAGCAAAACCCTCAGCTGGCCCTGGTTACCCGAGCCTCGAGCAGCCCTGGATGGCTGGGCAGCCACCATCCAAGACTTGCTTGCAGTTGGGGGGCTGAGGACTGTGGGACTCCGGAGGCAGGTGCGTGGAGTGGCCAGGCCTGCTTGGGGGCAGGCCCATCCTTGCCATGTGCCTGCTGCCCCGGCGGGGCTGAGAGGACTAGGCACCACCATCTTGTGGCTGTGAGGGCTGCCATCTTTGAGGGCATGACAGTCACTTAGCATATTCCCTCCTTACTGGCTGTGGGTGCCACCATCTGTGAGAGCAGGGCAGTCAATTAGCATATTCCCTCCTTATTGGCTATGGGTACTGCCATCTTTGTGACGCTGTGAGGGTCAATTAGCATATTCCCTCTTTATTAGATAGGAGGATTCTTCATGGGCTATGTACTAGTTCAGCTTCATATGGTATATTCCAAATATCCACTTTATGTTATATTTATATTAAACCCTAACATGTATGATTTCTTGGGATAAAGTCTTGATGTTATTTATAATTTTGTTACTGTGTGGAATAGCCCTTGGAAACTACCATTTTATCCTTCTGTCCTTAGTCTTCAATTTTCCTCCTTTAAGAAGTTTTCTTTCCTTGTCTCAGTATGTTACCCCTGCTTCTAAATCATTGTGAGTTTCACCTTCTTGTGTACTCTTACAACCTAATTTATCAAAAGCTATGAACAAATTTTGATTTACATTCTCACATATGTTTTCAGTCTTTGAGTGTCTACCTTAGTATAGGAACTGTGCAAAATGGTGAGGCTGAAACAACATGTAAGATAGGCAAAGGTCGTGTAATCAAGGAGCTAAAGTCCTGGAGAGAAGGAAATAGAATATAAGCAAATGATAGATTATGATATATTCTATTCTTTTTGTGTTCTGAGAGCCAGTTTTCAACATGTGGGGAGTAGGAAGGGGGGTAAGTTTACCAACAACAAGCAGTTCTCCAGACATAAAATGTGTGCAATTCAATTCAATTCAATTCAATTCAATTCTGACACTACCTACTAGGGATAGCATCAGATCCCAGAGGTTAAGAGTTCAGTACTACAAGACTGTAATCTCTCAACCCCTAGCCCCACTTTGGATGTCGGTCAGAAGCCCATATTATTATCTATATACTATACTAGGGGCCCGGTGCATGAAATTTGTGCACTGGGGGTGGGTGGCCCCTCAACCCAACCTGCCCCCTCTCATATACTGGGAGCCCTCAGGGGATGTCCAACTGATGCTCACCCCCAGCCTGCCCAAGGCCTAAAGCTCAGCTCAGCTCAGCTCTGGCTGCCTGACACCACTCGGCCCCAGGGGCCGGGCGCTCCCTGCCGCCACTTCCCTTCACAGCGCCTGGGGGCTGGGCGCTCACCACCACCACCACCACCACCACCACCACCACCACCATTTCATCTCCACCCCCCGGGCCCGGTGCTTGCACCGCCCCCGCTCCTGATTGGCTGGTAGCATAGCCAATCAGGAGCGAAGGTATGGTCAAATTTGCATGTTTCTCTTTTATTATATAGGATACCATACTATCCCTATGCTTAGATCTATATATTATAGCTATATACATCTACCCTCTAGAACTTCAGCTGCTATCTGTGTCAGCCTGGCCAGCCTGCTCGTGCCTCTACTTCCTACTGTTATTAGAGAAATGAGCAGATCAACTTTCCCCTGCATTAATGTGAGTGGGGTTCTTGGAGTACTCCTGGAATAAGCATTCTGGAAACTTCTATGGGAGAAATAACAGATTTTATTGGTGTGGAATATTTCCCAGGTTGCAAAGTCCCAGGCACCTTCACCCGGTCCTGAAAAAGATTCAGTTGGGGCTTCAGCAGAACCAGAATAAAGCCTGTGCCAAGGGTCCCTTCCATGGTGGAGCTGGGGCCTATGGAGCATCAGGCTTGTTTAAGCCCGTTAGTCCACTGTATAGAGCCCAAGTGGCTGTGGGCCATGTGAGTGTATGTGGAGGAGCACACTCCCTGCAACTGGAGTCAGGCACAAACCAGAAGAGAGAAAGAGACGGGCTCCTTGGCTCAGGAACTCAAATATCAAATCTTCCCACGCTGGCAATGATCACACCTCTTCTGGCTACTGACTTGGTCCCAGGTGTGACTGACAGCGCAGCACCTTCCTACGTCACCCAGACCTTACTGGGCATGTGCTTATTGTCCAGTCCCTTGCCCCAGCCGTCTGTGGGGAACAGACTTGGAGAGTGTTAGATTGTAGCTTCCTGACTAAGCTATATTAATGGCATGTCTTTGTTATCTATACTGTTATTTTATAACCAGGTTATTGTAACGGTATCACTGCCAGGCTTGATGTGGCCTCCTCTTTATGTCCTTGGTGATAAGGGTTCTCTCCAGCTTGTCTTCAGTTGGTTATTCTGGATGATTTTTCTATACTTTAGGTGTAATTCCAGTTTTGTCCTGGGAGAAGGTCAGCGTAGCCTCCATTTCATCTGTCATCCTCTTAGAGTGAGCCAATGTTCTATTTCTTGATTTTCGTTTGAAGGGCCTGCTTGGCAGGTGGGCAGCAGGCCTGGTTCAGGGGCATGAATCCTGGGTCTGTGGGGGTTGAATGGACACAAGGAACCCTGACCTGGGCCTGCCATCTGTGTTTATGGTGGCTGGCCCTGACCCATGACTGCCCGATGCCTAGGTTTACAGGAGCCACCTGGTGATGGTATGGGTCCGGTGCTGGGGCCTGTGGTGAAGTTGGCTGCTCACTTCACTCTCCTCCTCCATGAGAAGGCTGCTCTCTCTCTACGGAGCTGTGGGGCTTAGAAGATCTGGGGGAGAGGGGAAGGGAGTAATGTGAAGCTGACTCTCCTACCCTCTTGAATCCATCACTTCTTTTATTTCTGTGCTCCATTTAGCTGCTGTAGTCCCTCGCATGGGATGCTTAGCTCTTGGCAAGGTATTTTTATGTGGAGATAGTTGTTGAAATGGATGTTTCTAAGAGGTGATGGGTGCTCAACATTCCTATTCCACCATCTTTCTGATATTACTCCCATAACTTACTACATTTATCTTCTATAATAAAATACTTAAATCACTCTCAATTTTTGAGTAAGAATTCTAGAGTGTTTATCCTGTAAACACGCTTTATAAAAATAATTTATCGGTATCTTACAAATAAATTACACAATTATTCTAGAAAATACATTAAAAATACTTAAAAATTGTATTGCACCAGAGAGCAACATAATGACCAGTTATTGCTCTATAAATGTAGTCAGTCAGTAAGTCAGTATTCAGGTAGACAGGTAATTTTAAATGTATTCATTCAATACTCATTTAGTAAATGTTACTCACTCTTGAACACAAAGATAAATAAGATACAGTCCCTGATGGAGCAACTCACATTCAATATTAACAAAATAGTCAAGATATTCATTCAATCAAGCACTTGAAATTTATTGAGCACTACTGGATGATGGACAGTCAAAGATGAATTGTCTTGATGGCCTCTTGAGTAGCACTCAAACCAGTGAGCATGATACACCCCATATGTTCCAGGCTTTATGGTAAAGGACAGAGGAAGAAACATCTGGCTCCCTGGGCAAAGGAGTGGTCAAAAGAAAGTGACAATTGACCTGAAGGATGAGTAGAAATAACATCATGGACAAAAATACAAATATCTATTAGCAGCTTTGGAGTCCTGGAAACAGTTCACAGAGCGTAGAACCTGAGTGAAGGGAGAAGAGGCTGAAAAGTCAAGAGGGAGAGAGACAACAAGTGACCTTTGACCTCTGTGCTAAAACCCTGGACTTTATCATTTTGGCACAAATGTATGATTTCAGATGGCTTTAAGTAGAGTAGTCACATGTTCGTCTTGGATTAAAAAAATAACTCTCGTGGCAGCGTGGAGGATATTAATAAAAATATGACAACCTAGAGACCATGTATATTATGGAGAGGGAGGGTGATGTATGTCAGAGTCATTCCAGAAAGAAAGCTAAAGGTATTGCTGGCTGCTTGGGTGTGTGAGGAAAATGGTTAGTGAATTTGTAGTGGTGCCTTTCTAGCTATGGGATATGCAAGAGAACTGGGGGAAAAGCAAGAGTTTTTACTTGTTGAGTTTTAAGTGTCTAAGGAATAAACAGAGAAGAATGACCTTGAGGGCAAGGATCACATTTAAATCTGCACAGACCTTTAATAGAAATCCATAGCCTTGCTTTTTATCTGATGAGTGACAGTAAGACTGTTTTCAGAGCTATAAATTAAATGTGTTTATGTTAATGATTACACTTTTCTACTGAAAGCCTGATAAACCCTTTAGAGCGAGAATAAACTCTGTGGTCCCAGTTCGATAGAGTGTCATTAGTCCTCTGTAAATAGCTCCATAAACACACAAAGCTCCATTTCCTCCCAGGGAGTCATGCGTTTTCTCCTCCTCTAAACCTCCCACTCTTAACACTGACCACAAAAACAATAATAAAAAAAAGATTTTAGATAGTATCTGTAACTAAAATAAACACTATAATTTTGAAATTTTAAAGAGCTGAGAGCTGGATTGATCCCCGACATCAGTCTTCTCTTCTTCTTTATATGCAGTTGTTAGTAAAAGACAATCTTATTTTAAATAAGTTCAAATTGGGCCTAGATGGTTTGGCCCAGTTGATAGAGTGTTGGCCTGAAGACTGAAGGGTCCCCAGTTTGAGTCTGGTCAAGGGGGACATGCCTGGGATGTGGGCTCAACCCCTAGTAGGGGGCATGCAGGAGGCAGCCAATCAATGATTTTCTCCCATCATTGATGTTTCATCTCTCTCTCTCTCCTTTTCCCTTTCTCTCTGAAATCAATAAAAATATATTTAAAAAAATAATAAAGTTTGACTTGGTGGCCTTATTTTCCAAAGCAAACATTCTCAGTATCCTGGTGTGCTATTTATTTCTTAAATAGCCACTTAACTTTTCCTCATGTGCACACATTATTTCCCTAATTACATCACCAACTCACCCAAGGTGTGTCTTAAGGATTTTTGTATCTGAAAGACCCTCAGCATAGCATCATGTACACAATCTGCACTTAGAGATATTTGCTGATAGTTATTTATGCTATTTTAGCTAATCAAAATAACATGATTAAGCATTTTAATAAGTCAAAGTTTAAACCTAAACCACAAGTCTAGGCTTTGACAAATTAGAAATCTGGATATTCAAAACGGTGCAAATCATAGAAAACATGCATCATGCCTCTCACAAAGTCAACTCTCCTAAATCCTTGTTGCTGCATTCTCTGACTTATAAAAGGAAAATAAGTTTGATTCATAAAAGGGGAGAGGGTACCTCATATTTCGATACTCAGACTGTTGATACCAATGTGTCTCCCTGCTATTGAACCTGATGATTTGCCAAAGAACAACAAAAAAAACAAAACTCCCCAAATCCAACAGTGACCTCACTTGTGTCCTGTTAGCTAACCACTCGTCATTGGGTGGACAGCGTGAACATATCTCAAAGCCATAGGGCTTTCACAATGAACTGGTAACCAGAAGGTCTGTTTTGGGGAACCGTGGACATTGCTATTGTCCAAGGACATTCCACAATCCCTTCCTACTGTCCAAATTAGGATCAAAGCGTGCCACCAAATTCAGGAGAGACAAAGGTTGATTTTTGGAATCAACGAGGTGTCTGCTCTGAAGGCACTTAGGTGAAATCTCCTGTAGCTCCTGCATGCATAAAACCTTGCTTCTGCCCAGACCTGATTTTCTCCCCAGAGCGAAATTAACCTCCGTGGGGATGACCAGTGGAGCATGAGGAGTCTATTGTCAAACAGTGATGATGCCTTACCTTGAGCTATTTATGAGCCTGAAATGCCTCTACCTACTGGGACAGGAAGCTTAAAGGTGGTCAAGTTGATAGGATTTTAAGGTAGTTCTCTAGGTAAAATAATATCAGAGCAACACTAACTTCATTAAAACTGAGTATTAAAATAGAACCATTTCTCACCCAGAGAGCTCCCTCAACCCTAATTGAAGTAAGGTTTAGTGCAGAAAACGTGAGATGACTAAGCCTCAGAAGTCTGCCTGGCTTTGTATAGAGGGATGGCTTGATCCTTTTATTGTATGTTGGTTATTGTAGCACTTAAGCCCCAGAATATTCAGAGACAGTTAATGCAAATGCTTCATGCTCTACCTACTCTACTTCTAAAGAATTCTTAAGACTACCAATCATCTATTAAATCCATAAAGTTGATGTGTCAATTGGTCCAATTATTTGATTGCTATTAAATGTTTGCTGAACTAAGCCACAATATATCAAACAAAGTATAGACCAAGTCCACTCAAAGTTTACAAGCTAAAATTGACCTAAGCATTACTCATAAAAACAAACAAACAAACAAACAAATGAATGAACAAAAAACTTGGGGTAGTGAACACATAATACAATATACAGGTCATGTATCCCAGAATTTTATATCTTAAACCTATATAATTTTATTAGGCAATGTAACCCCAATATATTCCATTTTAAAATCCACAGATTGTAAGCAAGCATATGCTGATAGAATTTTAGTTCATTTACAGATGATGGACTTGAGTGAAGACCATAGGAGAAAGCAGTGCTGGAAAAGAATTTGTGACGCTCCTGAAAAAAAAAAACTGAGTTTTGCAGACAGAAAGTAAAATCCAGGTAGGAAAAAAAATTCAAAATAAATAGTTCCAACCTAAATCATGAAACAGATTTCTCAATTAAAATAGAAAACTAACTTAAAAATTGGGCGAGACTGGCAATTTTCCGGTCACTTTGATCAGTATTAAGTATCTGAGTGACTTCAGAATTGGGCCACCTCTACCTTTTCTTTCTCTTTTGATTGTTTCCATTCTGTGTGACTGAATTAAGCACACACTTGCTCTCCCCCATCTGAGGGTGTGGCTCTCAGTTCAACAAAGTCACAGCTCACAGTCCTCACAGGAACGGTGTGATGCCCAAGTCTTTCTGCTTTGAGGACCTGGAAGCAAGTGGATAAGGTTGAGCTGCTCAAGGAAATAGAAGGCAATGCAGGGGGTGATTTATTCTTATAGGATGAACATGTAACTTTCTACAAATATCAGACTCCAGGGTTCTGCTGCTTTCTGGCTCTCATCAGTATATGACATTTCTTTTTAAAATGAAGCAAAAATAGCAATATTATTAGTTATGGCTCAGAAGAAGCTGCTGGTCTTATTGTATTGAAATAGCTTGTCTTACTAGTGTAATTATTGATGTTACTATGTAGTCACTACATTTACCTTGGATTATGTTGGGAAGATCCTGTTCCTATGGTCTTTGTTTACAAAACCCCTTTGCATCTATTATCTCATTAAACCCTCATAATTATCATATTTTTCTGTGCATAAGACGCACCCACATATAAGACACCCCCCACTTTTCCAACCCAAAATTAAGAAGTCAGTATTTTAAATATTTTGCTGGCTTTCCCTTTAGGGACTTCTTTTTCGGCATCTTAAAAAGTTGTTCTTCCTGTTTTCTCCACTGTCTGATCATACACTTAGTCGGAGGAGGTCCAAATTGTTTCTCAGCAGCTCTGTTTCTAGGCTCTTTTGCATAGCTGATTACCTTCCATTTGAATTTTGCAGAGTAAGACAATCACTTACCAGTGTTTAGTATCTTTTTATTTTTTGACATCTTTATGGGCTCAGAAAGCTCCGGTCCCTGTTGCATCTACACACTCCCCACCTCCACCTCCAATGATGGCATCAGCTGACGTCAGTAACAATAAGGCTCGTGATTGGAGGAGGCCTATTTGATAAGCTGACTTCTATGTATAAGATACCCCTCAATTTCAGTCTAATGATTTTAGAAAAAAAAATAGCGTCCTATACATGGAAAAATATGGTACCCTTTGAGGGAATGCTTATTGTCTGTATTTAACAGATGAGGAAAATAAACCTCAGAAGATTGATTTGTCCAAACTCATGAATTCTTACAGAGGCAGAACTTAAATCCCAAGGGTCCTAGCTCCTCACTTTAAAAACCAAAAATCATTATCAGAATGTCTGCTAGAATCTACAGAATAATCATGCTGTGGAATATTTCCGGAACATGAGAGGTCAATTCATAAAACACTAAACAGAAATCTTAAGAACAGGCTTAAACAAGAATGCTTCTAATTGACTTGTATTTTTAAAAAATATATTTTTTATTGATTTTTTACAGAAAGGAAGGGAGCGAGAGTCCAAAACATTGAGAGAGAACACTGATCAGCTGCCTCCTACACACCTTTTACTGAGGATCAAGCTTGAAACCAAGGTACCTTTTTGCTGGAATTGAACCCAGGACCCTTTAGTTCAAGGGCCTAGGCTCTATCCACCTAGTTAAACTGGTCAGGGTTCTAATTGACTTTTTAATGAATGAGTTCTGTGCTGGGATTCAGGACATTCATGTAGTCCACTTCTCTCACTGTTATACATGTGGAGATAGAGCGGAAGAAGTGACCCCAACACTTTAGAGCCACTGTCCTTGGGGAAGTATTGAAACTCAGAAATTTTCTCAGTGGAGATGGTAGAAAAAGAAAAGAAATACAACTGCTTGAGAGAAAAAAAAATCAAACTTTTCCATAGTAATGACTATAGTTTGCCAGATAAAAGCCAGAGTGGGTCAGAGTTATCCTTACCCCAAAAGGCCATGGCAGTGGCTGAGATGGTAATACCAACCCTGGCTAGGCGAATACCACTTGGTTAAAGTAGCCTTTTGAACTATAAATGATAAAATACTGTTGCTGTTGTGATTGGGAGTGAGGGAAATCCAGCAAAAGGAATTTGTTATACAAACTTGCTCCCGGATGTCCTAAATTGTAATTAAAAAATAATCATTGGAGCTGTTTCATAGAAATAATTTGTAAACAAACATATATGCAGCATTGCTCTTTAAAGGGTGGTAAAAGCCAAACATTATATCTTTTTTAAATTAATTTTATTGATATTTAGAGAAAGAAAGGGAGAGAGAGGCATGGGGTGGAGAGAGAGAGAGACGTGGGAGAGAAACATTGATCGGTTTCCTCGCACATGCCCCATCCAGGGGTCCCACGGAGACCTGGGTACATGCCCGGACAGGAATCGATCTCGTCCCCTTTTGGTGTACGAGAGGACGCTCTATACAACTGAGTCACTCAGGCCACCCACATGACATCTGAAGCAGCGAGGATTGGCTTTTGGAGTTCTGCTTCAAAGTATCTGACACTTTTATCAAAGAGACAGGGATGGACTAACGATTTGCTAATTAACCCAATCACTAATTTCGGCACACTCCTTACAAGATACAGTTGATCCTCATTATTTGCAGAGTCCAAATGCCTACCGGGCTTGCTAAAATGCATTTGTAACCCTCAACTCTATGTGCCGTGCTCCCGTGGCCACTCACCGATG